>VDFB02016057.1:69509-493291 GCA_007258455.2 Sequoia sempervirens
CTCAACAAAAAACATGTTGATGTGGCATCCTATTTGATGATGTGGACTTGAAACTTTAGTTACAAGTAGGGGACTTGCCAAGTAAGCTGTTGTTAAAAAATAGGAGTGATTTGAAGCTATCATTTAAGATTTTGAGAGGTATAAAATTAGGGTGCTCAACTACTAGATCTTCTCCCCTAGCTATAACTCTAAAATGTGTAGAGAAAACAATGTACCTTCTCAAACCAAATAAGAATAAGCATAAAAGATGAATAGGTTCTAGGAGACTGGTATTGGTACCGGTACAAGAGATTGGTACTTGTACGGCTTTTTTTTTAAATAGGAGACGGGGGTACTTGGAGACGCCATAATTTTTTAATATAAATATAAATTAATAATTTATAGAAAATATCATTACATTATAAAAAAATTCACGTTATAATTTTTAATGCTTTTAAATTTCAAGGAGATGAGACAATTTCCGCCAAGAGACTTCGGGAGACTCGGGAGACTGCACGCCAAATTTCCATGCTGCTGGAGGTGTTTCCGGGGACATCTTTGGTACCAGAGATGTGTACTAGTCTCCGAAATGCATCTCAAAAACAGGAGACGTGTCTCAACACAACAAGATGAAAGAACACAATAAATATAAAACAGAAAAGGCTATTTAAGAGAAGTAAACAAGATTGCCTGTTATAATATCCATCCCCAATTTTGAAACAAGTTTTGCCTATGAAAGCTTCAATTGATCCATAAATTAACATAAGTTAGCTCAAGTAGGCAACTGATCAGCTTTTAAAAGCTACATGAACGGCCACACTTGCTCACTGTGGGATGATAATTACCCCATATTATTGTACTTCTGCTACAGAGGGACCAATTATGCTCCTGCCTGAATTGAAATGATAGTTCTTGATACAGGTGTCCAAAATCACGTTTTGAATAGGTGCAATCTACTTTCACATCAAGCTGTTAAGATCCAGCTGCAACATACGGAGAGCTTGAAACCAAAAATAGTTTAGATCTGTTTTCATTACCCATCTAGGTTACCTAAATCTTAAATCTCATGGAGTAAATGTCAACGAGCTCTATGATTTCACTTCTCTCTTTCTGCCTTCATCCTGATGATGGATCATAGAGTATGATCCGAAACGTAGATGTAAAAAAATGCACACAGTTTATCCAGAAATCTTAAAGAATACCCATCTGTAGTTAATGGCATGTGCCTGTGAGGAATTCAATTTGAGAACATCACATCGTTGAGCTGGCCTTTGCATGAAGAGACGGACGCCCATCATGTGAATCCATGCAAAGACAAATTACAGACACTCTGAAATGCAGTACAAATCTGCAGCAGCTTTGTTTTAATGACAGGCCAACAAAGTACAATCACAACCCATAACAACAAAAGGAGATTGCTCTGAACAGCCAGACAAACATTGGACATTTGGAATCCCACAAGATGAAACCTGTGTGTGAAATTCCCTTTCATTCAGATTGAATAGCAGAGATTTTATATGGTCAGAGATATTTCAAGGGTATATCATGGTTCCCCTTGCAAATGGCTCCGTAGAGGACAACACCCTCAGCTGTCTCGCAAAGTATGGGTGTGGTTTGCCAGTGTTTTGCTTCGGACAGGCATGCTAACATAATCATTAACAAGAAGATCAAAAAATACTGTCACCTGCACTGGTCCTCCATTTATGCTATGGCAATCATTCTTGGTTTGAAGCTGTTAAAGTAAAAGACAGGCTACTCTCTAGACCTCTGCCATTGAATTGTGTGTTCATATTCGGTAGATTATCCAAATGATTAATTAGCAGATGGGACATTTACATAACTCCAAGCCATTCTTGGGAATTGATGAAAGCAACCCATCAAGTTTTCTTGTGAAGTGATCACTAATGATTCACTGATGTCTGTCACTATAATAATTAATCTGTAGTTAGCAGGTAATGCAACAAATTGCGTGCATGGAAGCGTTGCCAACGCTTGTATTTTACCTAGGGAGTATCATGCTTCTTATGGACTTTTTAAATTCTGACAAAGAGTTATCAATGTGACCCAAATTTGTGATTATTTATAAACTACTAATAATTGGGTTCTTTTTCTTATAAGTAAGTTAAGAATGTTATCAATGTGATCCAAATTTGTGATCAATAATATGTAAACCATCACTTATAAATCATTAATGTAACTTGAATGTAATTGGGTTCTTTTTTTTAATCAAATTATAAACAAGTTAATAATGTTTTCAATGTGATTCAAATTTGTGATCAACAATGAGTAAATCATAGTGGTTCTATGGTTAATGTTTTGTTATTTGGCCTGCATGCAACCCTGGACATGCTATTTTTTTATGCTGGTTGGTGGTGTTGTTTTACCCACCCTGTTTCCTTCTTTTAATTTTTGGCTGTAACCATGGGATCAGGGCCCTTCCCCTGCTAATCTAATAAAAAACAATGAGTAAACCATCACTTATAAACTACTAATGCAACTTGAATGTAATTGGGTTCTTTTCTTTAATCAAACTATAAGCAAGCTAATAATGTTATCAATGTGATCCAAATTTGTCATCAACAATGAGTATACCATCACTTATAAACCACTAATGTAACTTAAATGTAAGTGGATACTTTCCTCTAATCAAACCTTAAGAAAGTTAATTATGACAAAAGTATATATGTTTTATACAATAACTAGTATATAAATAGTACGTTTTAAAACTAAAATTTGTATATTTTTTTAATCTAGTTTGATGTCAGCTTCACATATTCTTATTGATGATCTTGATCCTTATTTTATTCATGTGTCGATCTTGTTTGAAATTGTCATATTCATTGCATGAAATTGACCCCTACCTTTTCTTTTCTTTTTTTAAGTCCATATCACCCACTTGAACTAATCATTGTGTGTCAACTTGAAGGATGAAACATATCAAATTTTATTCTATGATGCTATATGAAAAGACAAACCTTAATTCATTTTACTGAACCCAAAGAAAATTATCTAAAATTTAGAATTTTCACTTATTAATTGCATGATCATTATTCAAGTGTTTTGGAAATTTGGTGTACTATTCACTTATAGAGAGTTTCTAAGTGAGAAGATAATATCTAGGATTGTATAAGTTCTTGTTATGAGGTTTGATTGTAGCAAACACTTGAGGTTTGACTATAGTATGACTATCACATCTTATAAAAGTACATTTTTCAAGTATGTATGACATTTATAATATATGTGTGGCATTCTTGGAGTGCATGAAATGATAATAGAAGACAAGAAGATGTTTTAAAAGGTACTCTAGATTACCATAGCTCATAAGAGTGTAGTATTTGCAACCATAAGCCATTAGTTTGGTCTTGGGGGTACTACATGAATACTTTGTTTCAATATCAAAGGTGTGTGGTCAATAATTGATGTCTTAGTCATTTTAGGAGTATATAAGAAGATAAGTAGTTTTTTCCTTGGGAGAAGTCTAATGTGAGTGGCATGTGGTAGGTTGATGTCATGGTAATATCATTGCATGGTTGTGTGATGGTTGGTGTTTTATACACAATTTCAATGTCGATTCAATTGAGATTCCATAGGGAAATGAATTAGGTCTACATCTAGTCCATGGTATTGAAGGAGTAGGTCAATACATGCTTGATGATGTCATGGTCCTATAAACATGCAGGTTATGTACACTATAATTCTATAGATTGAGGAAGGAAAAATAAGGAGACTATATTGTATTTGGATTCTACTTTGATAGAATAATACAATCAGTCACTCTCTTTTTCTATTGGTTTTTTTCCCAAAAAGGGTTTCCTAGACTAAATCTTATGTCTCATATATACTATGGATTGTGTATGATTTCATGTTCTTCCACATTTTTTTGCTAATTAAATTGACAAAACATAACTATAATTTGGATAAGATATTCTAAAGTTTTTGATGGCCAAGTTATTATTTTTATATTAATTTTCATCAAGGAGCTTATTTGAACATTGAGTACCACATCAACATTTGCATTTATAGTGATAGAAAGACATAATGTTTATGGTTGTTGGTTATTTTGGATATTGTTTACAAGCTATTGAAATGGTTCACGTAAGGGTTTGACTAAGGAGAACATGACCCCCACTTAGCATGCTCCTTAAAGTTGTTTGTAAAAACAAGTTCCTCACTACAATTACAAATATCTAAAGCTAAGGTGATTCAATTTTTCAAACTGTAAGATTTTTCAAACCAAATTCATAATACTTTTCATTTCAAAAAATAAAGTTTAATTCTATGTAGTAAAATTGAATTAGACTGATTGCACATCAGAAATTCACATTAGATCAATATAGAGTTTAGTTTTTTTTGTTAGATAATTGTAGAGCTATATCTAATATCATAGCTTCACTTGGATCATAGAGTGATAGTTTGTAGTCCAATGCCACTAAGTCGCATGTAAAGGGAAGTAACCCAAATCTTTTTCCATTATGAAAAGAGTACATGTCTATTTCTAATTTACTATCTCATTTCATGACTCTAAGTAATTAGTGGCACCTAATTTCCACAATTTATTTAAATACCTAGAATTTTAAAAAATATCAATTTTTATTTTTGTTCATTTTAGTTAACTTAATAGATCTTACACCTCTTAATTTTTTTGACTTAGGGTTTGTTTATGATGAAAAACCTAATAGACCTTCTAATATTTATATCAATAGACTTACCTTTACACAAATTTTATTTTTTCCTCATTTGACTTTATTAGTTCTATTCCACTACCTTCATCTAATACTTTCACACCTACATATATTACTAGTGTCATTATTTCTTCTCATCCCCACTAATATCACACTTTCTTCTTTATCTTAGAGCCTTTCCTTTGCTCTTAATGTCATTTTATTACACCCAATCTCTCACCCTCTTTACTTCTCCACCATCGTTTCCCATTCCTACAACTACAATTCTTATACCTACCTTTCATGTATTTATGAAGAAACTCAATGAAGAGGATAATAAACTTAAGATTATCTCTAATGAAAAATATTCATGATTATATTATAGCACAACTCACCCCAATTGATAATGTTTTTGATTAAAAAATAAACACGTTTTGAAGGGACCCTAAAACCCTTTACAAAAGAAACTGTCTGATAAAGATAAGACAAGAAAAAATAAGTAGCCCCGAAGCCAAAAAAGTTGCCACTACGATGGAGCTTTACAAAGCCAATAACAAACAATCAACAAACAAACAACAACAAAAAAAACATAAACAAGAAACTATTGCAGGTTCTTCAAGATCTTTGTGGCTTCCAGGTCCCTAGAAATGACCTACTCATGCATCTTGACAACCTCTACTAGTTCTCGAGCTGAAATCATAGTATTTTTCTTTGTCTTTATCCTTGTTTGAATGCAAGGACCAATATTCATCCCCTTACCAAGCCCACCCTTCAAACCGTCATCCTCCATTTCATAGTAGCTATCCCCTTAATGATCGATTCCCCCATCTTTTTACATGCCTTCTCATTCAACAAAGTCTACCCCTTGCACATTATTTTGTATAGAAGCTTGACTAAATTGTACCAGAGTCTTCAATTCAACATGAATATTACTAATCATCTTCTCAAGAGGAGTAATTATGGATTCATGATCTTTCCTTAATTTTGCTACATCATCAACAACCATGTTAAGGACTGCATTCATTTCCTTGATTTGATTATACACAATCACCTCCATCTTTCTATTGTTAATAATTACTACATTTATATTGGCCATCAAGTTTAACTTGGCGTTGATCTATTTCAGTTCAAAAAAGATCCATTTAAAAAGTTTTAAAAGGAACCTAGTCCCATCTTTCTCCATCCTCATGGCATCACTAATATCATCCTTCTCACAGTTGATAGTCCCATTTGGTAAGTTGTATGATCCCTCAAGATGAACCTCTTGGTGTATGCCACCTTGAATATACACTTTAGCTTTACCTTTGCCCAAAATAGCCTAATTTTTCATGGTCCCTTTCTCAACAACAATAGGGGATTTATCTAAATCCACCATATCCTTACCAACCTTGTTCACTTGAAAATCCTCATCTGGTTCCATCAAATTCTCAAGAATCTCTCCCATAGCCACAATAACACCTTGATTCTTCTCCTTACCATTCACTACCTTAGCTGCTATAATAACCTTCGAGCCCTTATCCCTACCACTCTTCAGGTTTTTCTTCACCACATATCCCTTATCCTTGACCCCTTTAGTACCTTCCACCACCAAAATTATCCTTTTAACATTAGGAGGATCAGACGAATCCTCCATTTTGGAACTCTACCCCCTTTCTTTCTTGAAGAATCCATAACAAACTCAACAACTTGGGATTTCTTACCTTTATTATTAGTAGCAACAAAAGGAGTCCCATCATCTTCATCTATCTAGTAGCCCCCAACCAAGAGGGTAGAGCATTCTTCTTAGCCCATTTCCTAGGTTGTTTATCAAACTCCTCCCTAGGGTTGAAATAAACTTTAATAGAATTTGACCCTTCATTCACCTAGTCCTTATCATCAGAGTCATTTCCAGTCTCATAACCTGAGGATACATCCTTAACCATGTGGGATTTGGCCATTTTAGGAGCTTCAAGCACATTATATGCTTTTTCATATTCCATTATCAGCAATATTAAACCCTCATGTAGAAAAGGAAGCTAGATCCTTTGCCCTTCCTTTGATCACCACTTCGGCATCCATATGATTGTCTACCCATCCTTCCACCATGGCCTCCACCTCTTTGTTTGCTTTCAAATATTTTTTTCAATCGTTCTTCAACCTTTAAGGAAAATTGATAAGCCTCCTCAATGGTGGTCACTCTTACCAATGCTAATTCTTCTTGTATGCTAGGCTTCAACCCATTAATATAACAAGCCACTTTCTCCTTATTTTCCTTAAAATGTCATGTTTGAATTAGGACCTTGTGAAATTACTCTGTGTATTCTTTCACTGTCCTCATTCCTTGTCTCAAGCTCTGCATCTTCTTGAGCATCTCCAACTCGTAATCAACTGGAATAAATTGCTTCTTCATTTTGCCACCATTCTGTCCCATCTAGAAATTTTATCCTTCCCTTGTTTTCGTCATTCAAGCTAGATCTCCTTCCACCATATACTGGCATGACCTTTTAACTTTGTCTTTGCAAACCTTAAACTCGCTGAGGATCTTCAATCTCCTCGAACTCAAAAAATTCCTCCATATCATTGATCCAATCGATTGATTCTTTAGGATTTAGACTTCCACTAAAAGTTGAAACCTCCATTTTAGGTTTCTTTGCAAGGTTGGATATTGCTTTTAGGAATCTCATTTCTCTAGGATTCTCTTGATCCTATTCCTCTCTTCCATTTCCTCTTCATTTTCATCTTCACTATCATTTCCTTCTCAATGCACATCTCTCCTATGAAACTCTTCCTACAAGGTTTCTAATTGCCTTTTTTGGGATCTAATTTCATCTCTAGGAGTATCTCTTCCTCCATCACCTCTACCTCTACCTCTACCATGCTAGGCACATCTAGGAGGCATTTTAATCTCAACCCACACTCATAGGTTCTACTGCAAATTGCCTCACATTTAGTGATCTACTTACAAACTCAAGACAACCTACTCTAATACCACTTGATGAAGGGTGGTCCCCTTATTGACTAGAACTCACAACAACACAAGGTAGAACAACCAAGATGTAAGATAGCACAAGTATTATACTATTTTGGAATGAAAAATAAATTACAGTTTTACATGGGTTGCTTGATTAAAAATATCACTCAAACATGCAGATCAACCTTCTACTCTGATCTTCAATATCATGATCTATTGAATATTCAAAATACTGAGAGGGGAGTGAATTAGTATTCCATAAATCCTTTCAAATAAAATCATCTAAACATTATCATAATTCTGACCGAATCAACAAGAGAGAACATAAAAACAAATCAATGCATCAACACACATAAACACCATAATTTTTATGTGGAAAACCCAAAATGGGAAAAACCATGGTGAGGATTAACTCACAATATATTATATCTAGATACAAGATATTTGTTAGTGTAATTAATATTTAATTGCACTTGCATAACTTTACTTAGGTAATATTTTAATTCCTAGGTTAATTATTCTCATCCTTATATTGTTGAGCTATCTTGTAGCTCAAGTTAAGATTAGGGTTATGCATCTTTACTTTTATAAAGCAAATCATATCTTGTAATTATAGAATTCTTGAATAATAATATTTTTCACATTTTCTTGCAAAGCTCTTGCTTTTTCTGATTTTCTCTTCTGTGGAAGGCTTTTTTGGTTTGCATTTTAGATCTTGGTTTCTAACATAGTATCAGAGCCTTGATTTGCAGCCCCTTCTCAGGTTTTTGAAAAAATCATTGCAGAGTTCGTTTGGGATTCATCGAGGGTATCATGCCTTGATTTCATTTATGAGGCATTTTGGATCAGATCAGGCTCAACCATTGGATTCAGAGAGCTGGAAAAAGTAAGGATTGGCTTTTGTTTTGTAGATTTTGGCCATCGTTTGCCAGATCCATGAGGGTTTCAAGTTGGGATATTTTTTGCAAGCTCTGGAGGTAGCCAATTTTTTGGAGCAGTTTGGGCACAAACAAAGGTCACCATCGCGTTTGCAATGGCCAAAAATCCCAAGATCACCTTTCGTTTTGTCGATTTTGGAGAAATTTGTTTCTGGGGCAAAATTTTTTTGCTAGGGAGGCCGTACGGCCTCCCCAGCACACACTCTGAGGCAAGAAAGTTCAAAAAAAATAAAAATAAAATTTTTAAAAAATGATTTTTTGAAATTTTCTTGCGCCTCCCATTCAAATCAGGTGCACCTGCCGCCCGCCGCCCGCTCAGGCCAGCAGCGCCACCCAAAGGCCGCTAGCTGAGCTTAGCCCCCGTGGGCTTCTACTAGCCAGCAGTCGGTCCCATGGGGGGTCAGGCGCTATGTGCCCAGCCCCTCAACACTCATGCAGGTCACATGGGTGATTGGGGGCTCAGCCCCAGCCCCTAGTCCGCTAGCCTCTGGTCGCGCACATGACTAGGGGCTTTTTTTTTAAGCCCCCTAGGGGCCCTGTAGGCCTTATTGGCCATTCTGGAGCAACTTTCACTAAATCGGGTGTATTTTTTGTGTACGATGTCCGTTTTTCACAAACGAGATACCGTTGGAAATCTGATTCTGATGTCAATCCAGTGGTGTAGGTTTTTTTTACCAGATTTTTCTCCAGATTTATTTTTCAGGTCCTTGAATGCAGATGTTGTTTTTTTCACTCCGGAGGGTATATCTTTTGACTCGGTGATCCTTTTTTCGTCATTCTTGCAGCATTGGAAAGATGGTTTAGTCCTCTACACAGATATGAGGTCTTTTTTTTTTTATGCATGTTTGTATGCTCTCCTTTTACAATCGTTGGGTTATTGTAATAAATAAACTGAGATAAAGTTCCATCAGGGGGTTTCTTGCATAATAATCTGAATAGAGTGTGCATGCACTTTGATCTTCATCTTGTTTTGATGGAAACTTGTATGGGTTATCTGGTTTCTTAGTTTATTTTGGCCACATCTTGTCTTCGCTTGACACATATCAGATTCATATCGGTTCACACTTTAGATTAAGAGTTTATGTTTCTTTATCTGCATTGGTTCAAATCCTTCTTAGTTTGAGGGCCATGTTTTTATGGTTAATGTTCCAGAGTCTTTATGGTACTCATTCCCATGGAATATTTTTAGTCTCAGTTTGGCATCAGCATCGAGATACAGAGTTTCCAGATTCTGTCATCATCTCATCTACTGTTGCTTCACAGATTCCAGGGTTGTTCCAATTTGCGAGTTTTCTAGTGTTCCATGGCATCGGGTCTACTGTCGCATTCTTATGATTCCATTTTTGGTTTCTTGCAGACAAAAGTATCTTTCCTTGCTTATCAGATTGCAGTTCTAGTGTTACTCCATAGTGTTTCTCCAGTGCCTCTCTGCAACAGTCATCTCATTGTAGGGGGGTTTTGTCCCACTATTGCATTTGTACTTGGGTACCTGATCAAGCCTTGTTTTCGGGACCCATTCATGCTTTCTTGCATTCATCTTAGTTTTTAGGTGCATACTTTTTTAGTCTCCGTAAGTTGCACTTATGGGGGGTGTTAGTGTAATTAATATTTAATTGCACTTGCATAACTTTACTTGGGTAATATTTTAATTCTTAGGTTAATTATTCTCATCCTTATCTTGTTGAGCTATCTTGTTGCTCAAGATAAGATTAGGGTTATGCATCATTCATTTTATAAAGAAAATCATATCTTTTAATTATAGAATTCCCGAATAATAATATTTTACACATCTTCTTCCAAAGCTCTTGCTTTTCTGATTTTCTCTTCTGTGGAAGGCTTTTCTGGTTTGCATTTCAGATCTTGGTTTCTAACAATATTATAGGGCTCACTACTAGGAATCACTGTCCTTGAAAGGATCACAACCTGAATACAAAAGATGGCTAACTGCCAAGATACAAAGATTGTGGCTCACTACCAAAAGTATGAACTGATATAATACACCTTTAGTGTGCAGGGTTCAGTTCTAATGAAGCTCTAAATAAGAAGAATTGCCTCTCACAATAGTTTCTCAACAATTATGTTTTGATCCTCAACTGATAATGCATTTAGGCTCACATCTTCACTTATCTCTTGATCCTCTTCGCAGTTCACCATAATTCTCTTTCTTCTCCTTCCATATTCACACCTTACACTTCTTCTCCACACACCACACACCCTCTCTCTTCTTTTCCTCTTCAAAGAATATTATATATATATATACAAGTATATCTCATTCATCAATTGGGTTTGCCTAATTAGATGAAAGAAAAATAATCAAAAACACTCTTGTTGGCACCATATATGATTTAATTTTTTTTCCATGTAGTGCATTATATCAAGTCAGTGAACATCCATAAAATATAACTAGTTTTCTTAATGTATGTCATATGGTAGGTTGGTCAAGACTAGGAGTTAATCCACAAAATGTCTAAACCAACATATAATCCTCAAAGAAAACACCTTCCAAATCTAATATTACATCGATTTCTCATCATACTACCATCATAGAAAATACCATTAGAACCACAACATTAGAATGTTCTCCTTAAGAAAATGTGGAGTCTCCCACACTGATATGCTAAGTAGAGAAACATTAGTGGAATGCAAACCTAAATTTTTTCAATCATAACTTTTTGCTCACAACCTAAAACTTCTCAAGATCTAGGATATAGTTGTCTGAATGAGATATTATAACATGGTTAAGAGATTAGAGTCATATTTTCTTACAGTGAATTTTGGACTCAAAAACCAACACACTAGTTCATCACAAAAGAACACTATTGGTAGATAACAACTTCCGGTTAACTAAGCTTCCCATACAGTTGTCACCATGTTGATATCAATGACAACATAGGAATAGCCAACACAATCCATCTACACTTCATGCTCATGTTGCAAGGCTCCATAATCCCAAAAATCTCCCCCTTTGGCATTGATGGTAACATGCATGTCAATAAACATTTTTCCAATATAAGGCAACTGAATACTCCCCCTATCAAAATTTTTCTTCTAAAATTTTTTTTTTTTACTCTATATATATCTATCTCTCCCCCTTCGACATCAATGGAAAAGGATGGGGTTTGGTATATATGCATCAAGACTTAACCAAAAATATATGAACACAAAGAGTTGAATCAACCTCAAGATGAGGAACCTTAAAGATTCTCCAAGGTGCCCTTCCATGAAGCTTTGCCTTCTTCCCATGCACTTTTTTCACTTACAAGAGTCTTGTGTAATAGTTAAATCTTAATCAAGGAATCTATACCATCTACTAAAGTATTGGGGCTAAGATTAATCTCTAATAAATTACCAATACTGTCAAGAGCACTACATATAGGAATGTGCTTGAGTTTAATCATGTCTTTGAGTGCCACAAACTTCTTAATCAATTTTTTTCTTTGATCCTGAAGGGAAAATAATTTTTCTTGAAGCTACACAATGTAGGACCATATCTAATTATCTTTATCTTCTGCCAATCTGTACGTATCTGCATGAGTGCTCAACTGGATTTCACTATTCCTTATCTCATCTCTTATGTTCAATGTACTGTCAGACCAATTTAGGCAGAAAGAAAGCAGTTCCTCAGCCTCTTCCTCACAAACCTGTACACTCTCCAATTCCTTCATCACTTTGCGATGTGCATTTGAAAATTTCTTCTTGATATCTTCTAGATTTTCTTCTGTAGACTTGATTCTAGCATGCACTTCTAGTCTGTAGATATAGACCTTCCAAGAATTATTTTTCTTATATTTTCCACAACTAAAATAGATGAATCAAAGTTGGCACTAGGAATAACCTTCTGCAATTTTTCAAAGCTCCTTGAATGTTTTTTCTTTCATGCTCATGTTGAGCTCTCTTTGATTCACTTCCTTCTATGACTTCTTGTTTGACAGCACTCTTTCTCTTCTTCCCTATTTTAGTTGCACTACCAGAGGTACCTTCTACATTTGGATTCTTAGGGATTTCCAAAGGAATTATTACATAATGATCGATCTCAACCTCAGACACTTCATAACCTAACTTAGATATCCACACCAACCTAGATTCAACTACTTCCATATGATAGAAATCCGTAGAAACTAGGAAATTAATATTTCCAGAGTACCTTTTAGTAACACTTCCTAGAATCCTTGACCTTTTGTTCATCCTCATTTGAAATGTTCCAAAGAATGCAACAAGAGGAGTCTCTTGAGAAATTGAACCACCAAGATTTATTATGAAATTCTTGATCTGAAGGGAAATAGGTTATGTATTTGTCCATTCTATTCTTCCTATTACTAGTAATTCTTTCAAGAAGTAAAAGAGTAAGTAGAAAATCAAATTTCCATACCAGAAAGTATTCTTCTTTCCCTTCTTGATTTCCTTCAAGTTCTTCAAAAGATGTATACGAAGTAGCTCACACAGGTCATAATCCATACCTCTTCTAACCATATCAATAACAGTGTGAACAACAGTAGTAGAAACCGTGAGGTCATTTCTAGGTAGGCAAACTTTGTGACCAATAACCATTGTAGCATATTTGATGACTAGATCTTCAATTGTTCTCAAAACAAGCTCTTTCCCTTTGAGGGTCACACTAGTCACCTCAATTATCTCTTGTTCATTCACATCCTTCCATTTAGGAATTGGTTCGAAGGAACACAAACCAGTTACATATTTGATTGCTTCTCTAGTGATCAAATGTGCTTCATCAATCCAAAATGATTCATCATGAATCCTTCTTAAAACTATTCGAATATATTTCCCGTCAAATTCAAACAGAGGGGATTTCTGCCAAACATCCAACTTCTTCTCAACTAACATTTTGTAAGCATCATGGTTTTCTTCCAATTCATTCTTCCATAGGATACTTAATTAAACTGGTGGCATCTCCTCTATCTTACTATAGACGAATGCATAGATATCTTCAGCGGGAAACACTCTAGGAGGGGTGCAAGAGAATGTACCAACTAACTCTTTCAATGGATTTTTCAAATGTTTCCTCAAATTGACTTGCAACCTATCCAAAATATTCACAACCTTTGAATTATCCATAGCAAGAAGAGAAAGATTGTGCAAGCAGGAATACCTTTGTAATTTCCAACGAAGAATAGGGTAGATATCTAGCTTCCAAAGCATGCTTTGAATCCACTTCGATCTCTTTTTTCCTTCAAACCCTAAAAATTTGAATTGCTCTGGTTTCTCTAAACTTCCTTTGCATGCTTCTTCGAAAATGCATATAACTTTTGAGTACGATTTCCTTGAAACATCTAAATTTATTTATTTCATTCCAAATGATTTTTCAATAAATGCTTCAAATATTAGTTAGATCACCTCAAAAATTGTGTGTGCCTCCATCCTTTCAAATTATGCAACCTCCATTCTTCACACATGCAACTGAAAAATTCATTGAATTTGTTACCACATTAAATATACTTCTGTCATGATGTGACATAAGTATCGATGAGGGGGTTTATTAATTTTTTTGATGATTTATCCCCCTTATTCATTATTGTACTAAAAAATTGATGGGCGTATCTGCACCAGAAGTCGGCACAAATAAGGAAAATGATTCTAATTTAACTTGCTTGAATTCTCCTTCCTTTCTCCAAATTCTTTTCATCTCTTTTCTTACTTCTTCTGGATCAATGATTGGTTCATGCTTCCTTTCTGGATAGTTATCTTTTCTCCTTTTGTAGATATTAGCAAGATGTTCCAGATTGTTGCAATCACAACAAACAACATTTTTCCTTCTATGTACTTTATTTTATTCAATCTATTTTCGCACTAATTAACCTTATGTCCAAACTTCTTTCACTTAAAATATTTGCGGAGAATGATAGAGTATCATCCATTCTACTTTTGTAGTCATTTTCCCTATGACCAAATTTATTGCAGGAATGCCAAACACCATTGAAAGAAAAGTACCTTTGAGCATTAGGTTATTTGATGGGAGTCCTTCCAAAATTGCTTCTTAATTTCTTGATTTTTCCATCTTTGCACCGAGTCTTCTTGTCAAAATATTTCTTTTCTTTTGAACTCTGGCCTTCTTCAAACCCTAAAGCACTTTTATCCATCGTCGGTCTCTAAGAATTAATCAACTCATTAAGTATTGCAGAGCCTACCTTAAATTTATCCTCACATTTTCTTGCCTTTTCTATATTTGATCTCAAGATCTCTGCTTCTTGATTTCAACTTGCTGACAGGCTTCAATTCTTTTCACTTCTTCCGATTGTTGTAGTAGTTCGGTGATGTCATCATGTTCTCTTCTCAATTGATCATAGGAATCTTCATACCTTCTCCTTAGATCTTTGATACAATCATTCACTTCCTTTAGCTTATTCTTCAAATCTTCAATTTCTTTTGAATATCCAACAAAGATCATTTCTAGAGGAAAAAAATTCTTATATTCAAATTTTGGGACCTTCCTCAAGCTGTTAGGCTCCTTCAGAGGAACCAAGCTCTAATACCAATTGTTGAATATTTGGAATACTGAGAGGGGTGTGAATCAGTATTCCATAAAACCATTCAAATTAAATCCATCTATACATTATCACAATTCTTACTGAATCAACAAGAGAGAACATAAAAACAAATCAATACATCAACACACATGAACACCAATATTTTTACATGGAAAACCCAAAATGGGAAAAACCACAGTGAGGATTAACTCAGAATATATTATATTTGGATACAAGATATTACAAGGCTCATTGCTAGGACTCACTATCCTTGAAATGATCACAACCTAAATAAAAAAGATGGCTAACCGCCAAGATACAAAGATTGTGGATCACTACCAATAGTATGAACTGATAGAATACACCTTTAGTGTGCAGGGTCCAGTTCCAATGAAGCTCTGAATAAGAAGAACTGCCTCTCACAACAATTACCCAACAATTCTATTTTGATCGTCAACTAATAATACATTTAGGTTAGCATCTTCACTTATCTCCTAATGCTCTTCACACTTCACCATACCTCTCTTTCTTCTCCTTCCATATTCACTCCTTACACTTCTCCACACACCACACACCCTCTCTCTTCTTTTCCTCTTCAAATAATCTTATATATATATACAAGTATATATCATTCATCAATTAGGTCGACCTAATTAGATGAAAGAAAAATAATAAAAAACACTCTTGTCGGCACCATGTATGATTTTAAAACATTTTTTTTTCCATGTAGTGCATTATATCAAGTTGGCAGACATCCATAAAATATAACTAGTCTTTTTAATGTATGTCATATGTTAGGTTGGACAAAACTAGGACTTAATCCACAAAAACTCCAAACCAACATACAATCCTCAAAGCAAACACCTTCCAGATATGATATTACATCAATTTCTCATCATACTACCATCATAGAAACTATCATTAGAATCGTAGCATTAGAATATTCTCCTCAATAAAATACAGAGTCTCCCACATTGATATGTTGAGCAGAGAAACAACAATGGAATGCAGAGCTAAACTTTGTCAATGATAACTTTCTGATCACAACCCAAAACTTCTCAAGATCTAGATATAGTTGTCTGAATGAGACATAATAACATGGTTAAGAGATTAGAGTCATATCTTTTCTTGAGGTGAATTTTAGACTCAAAAACCAACACACTAGTTCATCACAAAAGAACACTACCAGTAGAGAACAACTTCTAGTTAACTAAGTAAGCTTCCCATACAATTGTCACCATGTTGACATCAATGACAACATAGGAATAGCCAAGAAAATCCATATACACTTCATGCTCATGTTGCAAGGCTCCATAATCCTAACATGATCAACATGCCATGGCCACCTTCTCTTTGTCTCTATATATCTATCTCCTCCTTCAGGTTGGCTTCAACATTCTTTTCCCCATGTTGTTGTAGCACTGCCATAAACATCCAATGAACATCAAGATCTCCCAGGTAGTTACATGGTTATTAGTGATTTCAACCATCAACTTTAGGTTTGAAATTAGTTGGCCAATGATCGTGTTTATTTACAAAAATGATGTGACATCAACGAATAACTTTGGGCCATGTGTCACCATCTTACTCATCCACCTATCATCATCAAATTGGTCACATTTATGTCCACCTTCCTGCCATCGTAGTATCAAGTGGACTTCAAATCCTTTCATCCTGATATGGCAAGGTCTTGCTGAAGAAACTCTATCAAAATTTTGTCAGGACTTGCATCTCCATTCCACTGATATCCATATATCCCTTTGATGAAGAACCTCCATTTCATCCCTTAAATCATAGCCGTTAGATCTTTTCCTTCAAATCCACACCGTTCCCCGCTAAATCGTTGACAATGGATATGGACCCAAAAAATTCTAGTGGGATGTCAGGCTAACGTCACTTGTTGCTTCTGTCAATACCATTCAACTCACAAAAACAATGTAAGTTGATGGTTTGCTCAATCGCCTTGCACCACAACATCCTACCTTCCACATTGCTTGGTCCCACCATACATCAATAGTCCATATCTGTCCACTGTGGGTTAATCTACACCATTCCCTGCTTCCCTATGGGGCTTAGCCAGGACCCACCAAAAACTCAGAGGGCTAGTGGGGAGACCATTAGATTTCTAAGGCTTGATCGCAACCGTTGATCAAGTGCAGACAAATATTTGGCCCAACACTTAGGAACATTAAGACTAATAAATATCTATTGGGTCGGTAATAGCTAGGTGAAGGGCCAGTCAACCTATGTCCACAATGGCTTTCAAGTCTCAACTTAAGCAACTAAAAACCTGTGAAAGGTAGTCAACAACAAATTAGAAATCCTACTTGAATACCATGATTATCAAACCCTTAGGGTTTATTTGCAAAACTCTAATTTAGCTCTTATTGAAAGAAAGTGATCATAAATTGATGCAAGATTTCTCGTATGCCTTGGATGCTCCTACATTAGATCCAAGAAGCATGATGTAGCAATAAAAGATCAATAGATAATGACTAATGGTCAAATACTAAGGAATGGTCATAGATATAAGAGTACGATAGGAAGTAAAAAATTAACATAAGTAAGAAAGATGATAAAAAGAAGGAATAAGAGGCAAATGGTAAAATATAGAAAAGAAAGATAAGTAGGAAAGCCAAGTGGGAAAAAAAGGCTCAAGAAAATAGAAGTAAAGCATAGGCCCATAAAGAAGATGTAAATAGAAAAATAATAAAGGAAACCAAAATGTGCCTCCTACCCAAGGAAGAGGATTACAAAATCAAATATAGGTGAAATGATTGTGAATATCACCATAAAAAAGTTAATAAAAAAGGCCAAACATAAAATACAAGTGAGAAACTAAAAAAGGTAAAGGTACATCATGATAAAAATGATCACATCCTCATTGTCTTCATTTTATTAATACAACAAAATATTAGGAATGAATGGATATAAAAGCATATTATTCAATAAAGTGTGATAATTCTTACAAACAATAATACATAAATCTAAAAATAAGTTATGAAGCATGGAATGTACACTCAAAGATTTTAAATATTTGAAGTAAACCATCTACAAGTATCCATTGAAGCTTGTCATTATATAATGGAGGAAACATATTATTACCGAAAACTTGAAATCTAAAAATATAATCCTTAATTAGCTCTTTTTCCTTGTGTTTTCAATACATGCTTGAGAGATAAACATCTTAGCATGTTTTGAAGCACTTTGTTTATTATAAGGAAATAATAAAGGAACATTTTTGTAAGAAGAGATTGGAATAACATTAATCATTTATAGTTATGTCAAATTATTTTTCATTTATTTAAATAATCATTTATAATTTAAATATGGACACCGTCGATAAAAAAAAAATGTATTAATGAAATATCCATTATAGGAATACATCAATATATGTTGATATAAGTATAACATATATACAAAAAGGCCATATAGGCTTACAAGAATTCCATATGGGCATACAATGTCACATATATGCAATACAAAATATATGTTCAAAAATGTCATATAGGCATACAATAAAGGACCTTGATAAATAGCCATTTCCCTCTAGGTGAAGTAAATAGATCACCATGACCTTTGATTGTTGGGGGATGGAGATGCATATGATGGTGCTCTCCTTCAAATTCATTCACTCGACCCCATGTTTAAAGATTCTTGGAGCTCCATCTATTACAATAAAAATAATAGGCAGTAATATATAGAGATTACATTATAACATGAAATATAACAAAATAATCACTTTGCTCATCCACAATGACACACTCACAATATCGCATTGTGAAGCCCTATAGCAACCATCCAAATAGTAGTTAAACTACAAACACCATTTTATTTTTCACTAATAGATAGATAAAACAATGAATATAATGTGAACTTTACTAAAATGCCTCATACCTCTATCAAATTCATCCAACTCGCTACTATTGCAGTGACACCATGCTCTGTTGTCTTATCAATATCAAGAGGAGTTCCCACTTTCATCATCTGAAAATAAAACAACATTATTCCATTACCAAAACTAGAAGAGTGAAAGTTCTCTATATTACCTAATATTGAATTTTTACATAAATATTTAAAGGGTTTGCATCATTTAACATTTATAAAGACCCAAATTAACCATTAACAATTAATTTACATGGAATATAGATTCCATCCCAAGACATGTGCAAGCATGATAGTGATCATAAAAATATTTAATAGCCATATTTTTTTATGAAGCATAAAAGATATAGAAGATGGTAAGGGATTCCACTATTTTACCATATTTTGAAGGATTGCGTAAATTATAAATATTATTATTTGTGAAATATTCCTTCTCAATGACTACATTTTATAAATAAATATTTATTTCTAAATTGTTTTAGGGGATCAAGTTAGTTTTTGGTAAAAATGGTTTCAATTTGTGTCTTCCTAATAACAAGTGTTGTAAGGTCACAATTGTTGATAATGTTTGCATCCTTATTTATGACTTAAACTATTGATATTGTGTGGGTACCTATGCATATTTGTTATGATATCATAAATAAATATGTTTCACCATATCCTTTGTTTACGATAGTAAGACCATTGTTAATAAGGTGAACAATTGGATACATCCCCTATTGAATTGAATGACTAAGTGCGATCTAGTATTAAGGATGATGTAGGTCATGGATTATAATGTATGACATAGTCAACCAAATTTTGAGTACTTCTTATTGAACTATATATTGCTTCATAGTTTAATAGGCGGTTACTGGACTATTGTGTTAGTTTTAGTCTAGTTATGAATCCCATAACTATAGTGAATATGACATAAAAATGGGATTTATTAGAATTTATTGTATCATGGATAGATTAGTGTTTATATTTTACCATTGTATATTGAATACTTACTTGAGAATGTGATTTGGTTTTATATAGGATGATGTTTACTAGAGAAAAAGAAAAACTAAAATATTTTGAACCTAATAGATTTTCAAATGAATGCCATTTCACTATCACAACTTAAAATTTATGAGCAATATAGGATTATGTAATATATAGTGTCAGAAGTAGTGCATGTTTTGGGGTATAATTTTGTGCTAGTAAACATGAAATACTATGCACCATGTTTTGATTGAATAAAAACTTCACAATGCATCTTCACTATTTAATAGTGGTTGTGGCTAAGGGTAAAGAAAGAGTTTTCTGAAATGCTTACCCATAAAATAATTATATATTTAACACTATATAATACAATGTATTGTTGTAAAGGATAAATAAATTTCATTGGGATAACAAGGTAAATAAATGTATCAAATTAAACTATATGAAGGAATGGAGAGTCATGTTAGAAATAGAAGTTAATAGATATAGGATACTTAGCATTATTAAAAGGGATGAATGCTGATTTTAATGAAGATAGTGAAGTTGATGTGTCTCAAAATCAATAGATGTTCTACATAGTCATGTATGTGGATCAATGTCATATAGGATTAGATTCAATGAATGATCAAAATCATACAATTTATCCCTAGGTATTCATTTTTTGCTTAGACAAGTGATTACAAGTTTTGATGAAGAGTTTACAAATAACATATTCACATAGATCAGTTAGGTTTGGTCAATAAGGGTCCCAAGAGTTAATGCAATAAAGAGATCTATAGAAGGTGAAAAATTAATTGACACCACTATCCTATATTTTTGGAGGTCAACAGTTCATGAACAAATAAAATTCATAGATTATGAAGTACATAAGAACTTGAAATAAAATTAATTAAAAATTACAAAGAATACTTACAAACTATATAGAACCTTCAAGTCATTAAACATTATTCAATTATGAAATACAATTTTTTATTTTAAAATTAAAAATACTTTGTATTACCTAAGTGAAACTTTCATGACCACCTCTACTGCCAAGTGTTGCCATCAAAGGTCCAATATTCACCTATTCAACATCCAAAATGAGATATAAGAATACCATTCATATAATGTTCAACTATTCACATGTAATATTTATAATTCTTTACTAGTTACATACCTCTGCAGTAGACATCATTGTGAAAAAGGGAAGTGGAGGACTACTACAAATAGGGTGAACACTATGACCCTAAAAGTTCATTATAATCATTCAACTAATTTAGTTAATCCTCCATTTCAAAAATAAAATTTAATAAATTAAATTAAATGAACTTGTTGACATTTACCTGACAATCAAAGATGAATGTATCACTTAGGAGGGCATTTGTCATCACCATTTCATTAGCTGCGGATGTATCTTGGGAACATGCATCTTGACTATCCTTAGGATCATAAACATAGAGTGGTCCACAAGCGTGCCATAAAAGAGGTGGAACTCGACACCTTGAAGACTCGCTCACCTCATCCTGTGCTAGAGGCCTAATATGTTGTATGAGGCTTTAATTGAGGGAATTAATCGGTTACAAGGTATCCACGTCAACACTCTCCTTCGCAATGGAAGGGATAGTCACATGCTCATATGCTAGTCTAGCGAGTGGTCTCATTGGAAGTTGTGTGTCAATATGTGCCCCCACTTTGTCTTGTGTGGAGCCCACACCTCTACCCTAGAACTCTTGCATGTCAAAATAGTTTGGGATTTTATTGAGGATAAAATCACAATACAGTTTCCTCAAAAAATATTGTGGTACCTCATTATTGTTGCATGGAGGATGGTTAAAAACCATCCACCACCTTTCCCCAAAATAGTTCTTTATCCCTTATTGGTTCTACCAATGGATATATAACCTCTTGCATGAAGGATGTACGGTTTGATTCATTATGGGGTCCTTGAATAGTGTACACAAGTTAGATATCAATTTTTTTTCATCTTTATCTTGTTTATATGATAATTTTTCTGCAAAAAATTGTCTAAGCCCTTGCCTCTTCTCAGACCAACTATTTATTTTCTTGCTAACTAAATCTACATGAGATATTATGGATTGAAGTGATTGAGTGAGGGTAGTTCTATGTGAGGTTATGCCTAAAGGATCTCTCAACCTTGCAATTAACTCCTCAATTCCTTTTTTTTATTTTCAATTTTCCCCATTAAATTTTCTTGTGTTCCTAGAGCATGATGAGGAATTGTAGGATGTATTTGTTGAGGTTGTTCTTCAATAGGGATTTGATCATGAGGTGAATTAATATTTTGAGGAGGATTAGGGGGTGCATTAACAATTCCTAAAAATTAAAAAAATTTACATCAAAAAATATGTAATCTACCTATTTTATACCAAATTCACACCAAAAACAATAATAACTTACTCCTTTGACCTCCCCATCATCGTGGCAGCATTGTGAAGAAGAATTGGGGAAGATATGGCATGGTTTTGTACATCCTAGAATTCAAGCATGCTATGGAGGGTTTGTAGGCTGTGAAGGAAGTTTTCAATAGCAAGAAAAAATGAATGAAATGAATTTTTTATTTTTTTTCTTAAATGAGCAATAACATGAGCACGTTATAACATGCTCACGTTATTGCTCATTAAAGCAATAAAATGAGTGTGTTGTATCATGCTCATGCTATTACTTTGTAGTTACCAAGCCTCAGGCTTGGTCAATCCAAGCCATAACACAAGTGTGTTATAAAGCAAGCACATCATAACACACTCGTGCTATGGATTTTTTTAAATTTAAAAGTGGGGTGACCACTTTTGTTGAAAACAATGCAGTGCTAAGAGGGGGTGAATCAACATATATTAAAACTTAATCATTCCCAATTGCATATTAAACATCACATCACATAAATTGAAATAAGAGCATAAAAGAAAACATACACCCCACACAAGAACACCAAGATTTTTTACATGGAAAACCCAATGAGGGAAAAAACATGGCGAGAATACTCATAATATATGAAGCTCACTGCTTACAAAGATTATAATGTTGTTTAAGGATCACTACCTATGGAATTGCAAACTAAGGTGTACAACCTTAAGGAAAGATACAAAGGACCAAATGAGACTCATTGTCTCAAAGTAGGATACATGAAAATTATAATGAGTAATATGAATATGAACTTCTATGAAGAAGCATCCAACATATGCTGATGTTGTAGTCTATTTTTGTGCACAATTAGCCCTTCACATTGACTTTGCATACTTCATCTTCAACATACTACTCAGTCATAATTCATTCACATTCAACACCTTTACAAATTTGATCTTCTATAAATATCCTCTACAACAATTCAAAACCTTAAATAGTTAGCTCTAAGATAACTTTTAGAAGAAACATATGATATCACATTGGTCAACTCTAAACATGTATAATAATTATAAGAAAAATAGTTGTGAATCAACACACAACATTACAGAACCCAAACACATCATACCACATTCGCCAAAAGAACATTGATTAATCAAGATCAACTATAAATGAAGGAAACAAGTCTGTTGGCCCAAATAATGACAACACCACCAAAACAACCATCTATTCATTTGTACACCACCAGGGAGAGATCAAAAACATCATGTAGAATAAGATGTGAATAATGTAGTTCATGTAAAATATCTCCTCAACCTTTTCATGAAGTATCTGATCATCATATGATGGCACAACTTAATGAACCCACTAAAAACATAAGAACAAAGCAATCCAAAAAAACTATAACAAACTGTCATTTGAAAGTTGATCTTCTAGACAACCAAAACACTTGTGAATTTCAAGGAAGAATTCATATACCTTTGTGAAAAAATCCCTAAGTCCACAAAGTCACATTTGTCTTACTAGAGGAATGTGGATCATCCCAATAGTTTCTCATCAACTCTTTATTGCTAGAGCACCAATCGAAACACTGTCACTTATAAGTTTTGTTGTAAAAGGTGTGATGAATTGAATCCTTGGATATAACACCTTCACATATTGACCATCTTATCTTTTGAACCACAAGGAAAAATCTTGGACTACGGAGGGATGTAGACCAAAATACTATGGCTCAACCTTAGAGTATACACTGTAAATTCCTTAGTAGCATTTTTGAAACTTAAATAAATGTGCAGTACACAAAACATGAATGATTTCAATGTAGACATATTTTAAACATATTATAACTTTTTACCTACCTCCACAACATACTTAGACACAAGACTGAATACCATTTTTTAAGAACTTATGAAAAGAAACAATAGGATCAAGAGACTAAACATAGCACAAAAGAGAGAGACAAGATGAGAGAATATGATGATTGTATTCTCAATATGCATGAAGATGTACAATTACAAGCATGTACAAGGATTTATTATAAAGGAAAGATAGGACACAATGAAGGTACATGAATGAGACAAGTGTCACAATCATGTGTAGGGTAGGTAGAAAGAAATAATAGATAATTCCATGAAAGGCGGATCACCCAACAAAGGTGGAATTATCATGCCACAAAAAGTGGAGATAAAAAGGTGATAACTAGATCACACCACAAAGAGTGGAATTTCTCCTACACACACTTCCCTAAGTGTCCAACTCATATCTCTCAATGTATGTGCAAACCTAGATGCAAGATGCAAATAACTAGGTGTCACAAGTGCAAAATACAATGATATGCATTCCCTAAGTAAGCTTAAGTAAAGTGTAATAAGTAAAATACCTATTTACGCCAACACCCCCCCTTCAGTGCAACTTGGGGAATGAAGACTCAAGCTAGGCATGCAAGATAAGATGCAAGATGGGTCCTGACAACTGGGTCATGTTAGGTACCCATGTACAAATGCAATGCAAAATCTCATAAGTGAGGAAAGGGAGAAAACCTCATGGGAAAAACTCCCCCTCAAAAGAGAAGAAAAAAAATGAATGTACAAATGGAGAAGGACAAAACCCCAAGATGAGGAAAAATTCCACCCATGAAAGAGAAGAAGAGAGACAAGGTAGCCCCCCCTCAATGTACAATGTTCACCCATGGAAGATGCTTAAGAAAGAATGAAGAAGCTGCTCCAAAATCGTTGAACAACGTTCCTCCCCTTAGGAAGAAACAATACCAAAGGTGCATGAATGAAGTCTCCCCAATCCACAAGTGAAGAAGGAAGAACCCTCAAAATGTAAGGAGTCTCTGAAATCTACTCAAATTTCCCTGTGTTGATGCTGAAAGATGCCTTTCCCAAACCATGTGAAGCTGCAATGGCAAGTGCAAAAGTTGCAATGTAGTCACATCCTAGAACCTGTGAGAACCCCTTTGCAACAACACTCTCATATGCTGAAAAAGACAACTCAAGATCTAGCAAGGATGAAGGTAGAACATACTCCAAAGATGCAAGTGACTCCTCAAGAGAGCAAGTGGACTCCTCCAACTATTGTACATATGCATCCACAATCACATCAACCTTGAAAGACTGATCATGTAGAGGAGGGTCATAGTGTTCCCTCGCAACAACTGAAGAAGAATCACCTTCATCAAATAGAAGATGTATGTAATCAAATATGTCTCCCAAATCTACAATGTAGGACTCTACAAACAAGCTACCAATGTTTGTCAAGTAGTAATCCCATGAACCTGCTATTGGAAGACAAGGTATGCACTGTTGCACTGAATCACAAGGAACTGAATTTGGCAGAACACGAGTATCATCGGGTACATCAGTCAATGTAGGAGATGGAATATCAACAATAGGCTCAAGAACCTCAGGACTAGTAAGCACTCCAAGATTCAAGTAACCATACTCATTCTCCTCAAGTGTGTCCACACTAGGGTGAACTGAATCATTAGTAGGAGAAAAATATGTGAAGGTGTATAATTGAGAACACTGATCAACCTTCCCAACTGCAACAAGAGCCCTGCTATGCAAATCCTGAACAATGATAGAATCTGGTGTGAACTCTACACTTTTTCTTGTACCAATATGTGTAATTTGATAGATATAAAGGATGTTTCTTGACAAAGTAGACACACATATAACATCATTAAATGCTCCACCTTCAATGTCAATAAACCCCTTCCCACAAACTGCCAAATAAGTGTTGTTGGCCATCAAAATGGGTGGTGATGAACAAGAATCAAATGAAGATAGCATATCCTTGGAAGAAGTCATATGATGTGAAGCTCTTGAATCAAGGATCCACCTATCTGAATTGGAATCTGCAACTACAATAAATGCTTGCCCCTTATGTTTCTCATGTTGAGATGATGTAGAAGAAGGAGATGAGCTTGATGTTGTTGCCATGAGAGTTGTACCTTTTCCCTTAGAATTAGAATTGGAAGGATATCAGTCCTTCTCCTGATATGTAGCTGGCAAGTTGATGTTGTTCTTCTTAAGGATGTTTTTCAACTCATCAATTTTCTTATCATGACAATGATGCTCCTCATAACCAAACTTTTTGCAATATGTACATGTTGGTTTCTCCCTCTTGCTTGAATTGTTGTACTTCTTTGAAGAAGATGAAGTTGAGCTTTGTTATGGAGGAGTGGATTGTTTGTTCTCTCCTTGTGGCTTTGGTGAAGATTGCTTTTGGTCATTCTTTTTTCCTTGCTTGTTGTTTCCATGATTGGCCACCAATGCTTTTGAAGTTGAAGACTTGAGAATTCCCATTTTCATCAACTTATTTTTCTCAAGAATCAAAAGATCTGTGAGAGCCTCAAAAGATGGTGATGTGAAGTTGCTAATTGTCAATCTTTGAGTCTGAAAAATTGAAACAAAGGCTGCATACTCAAATGGAAGCTTGTCCAACAAGTTGAAGACCAATTGTTCATCCTCTTTCTCAATACCACAATCTTTTAGTTGTGCTCTTAACTCATTTTCCTTAGTGACATAATCCTGAATTGTGTCAAAATCCTTGGGATCAAGGCTTAGTAGATCATGTTCAAGCTTGTACCCCTTAACCTTATCAACCTTTCCATACAAAGTAGCAAGCTTATCCCAAGCTTCCTTGGTTGTAGTACATTTATCGACATGAAAAATGAGATCATCTGAAATGAACTTTCTTAGTGTACCCAATGCCATAGAAGTTTTAGTGAGCCAATCCATATATGCAGTTGGATCTTCCTTAGGATCCGAAGGTGCAGTTATGGTTCCATCAATATAGTAAATTAAACCTTTTTCCATTAGTTTACTCCATGCACGTACTTTCCAAGTAGCATAATTATGTGCAGTTAAGAGTGGAATTTTAGATGAACCCATGATGGAATGGAAGAGAAAAAGAGATAAAATAGGAACAAACACACAAGAGAAATCCCCCAAATTCACTGAATCAAAGTACCCCCCCCCCCAAAGAGATTATTTTGGCACTTTATAATTTAGTGCGTGTACAATGGGCCACTTGCAACTTGGATAAGTGGGCTTATGATTTATGATTTACAACTTGCCACAAATAGGCTGAGAATAGTCTAGAACAAATAAGCAAAGACCTAAATTCAAATCTATGCAATAAAAGTGCCAAATAGGCCAAAAAAGACCATATGCTGAAAGTAAAAAATCCACTCAAGATCACTTCAAATTGATTGTAGATTCAATAATTAGATGAAAAATCATGCACTTTAAAAAAAAACGGCACCTGAAAATGAGTTTGTATGTGCTTGTACGGAGCCCTAGAAGTTGCAGAAATGAGGATTGGACAGGTATAGTATTGAAAAATTGAAAAATATGAAAAATTTGTCCACCAAAATCAGAAACCAAGCACATGGCTGTGAAGTACATGAAAAATTAGCCCAAATCAAAAAAAAATTCTTAGAAAAAGGAGCTAAAATGAGCAAGATATGGGTCTGTGAAGTTGAGCTGCAAAATTGAAAACTCCATTGGTGAGGGGGGCTGAAATTTTGAAAATCCTGTAGACGTCATGCTGACATCATCATTCGAGGGGATTAAATTTGATGGTTACGGGCCCATAATTCACTGCAATAGATTAAAATTGACGGTCTGGCACCCATCACGCTCGTTGTCGCTCCTTGCCAAAATTATCTGTCGAAATATTCCAACAGCCAACGAAATATTCTTGAAACTATGCTGCCGGTTGAATCTTTCGAGAAGTTGAGGAATATTCTCTGCTGGATTTTAGGATGCCGGTAGTGTGGAAAGAGCACTTGCCGGTGATTGTGATGGACACCAAATTTGATGAATCGGGGGCCGCTAGGATTTCTTCAGACTGTCGAATTCTTGATTTGAGCTGACCATTGCTTTAACAAACTGCTCATTGGATTTTAATTTTCACCGGCCGATGATTAAAGCTGCCCGAAGGGAAATGAGGGGTCCACGTGGCTTGGACTCTGCATGCCATGTGGCATGCACGGAGGGGTCGCAGTACCATGAGGTACACTGCTGCAGACATAGGGTATTGGGTACATAGAGTACCCAATACTGAGAATAATCCCCTTTTTAATTTTTAATTTTTTTAATTTTTTGATTTATATAAAATCAAAAAAAACAATTTTTTTTATTTTTTATAAACTTTACAAATCTGCAAATTTAAAATTGATTTTCTAAAAATTTTGCGAGAATAGAACTTTTTTTTACTTAATCAAAAATACCCCAAATATAATTTTTCAATAGGGTTTTTATTTTTCTAAAAAAATTTCAAAAAATTCTAATGAATTTTTTGTCAGAAAATATTTAAAAACTGATTTTCTTTTTAGAACTATAGAAAAATTGAAAAAATACCCAAATTGGCAAAAAATTTCGATCTAGAGTTCCAGATGTCAGATTTTGACAAAATGAAAGGCTATCATGACTGAAAATAGCCTTTTGAATCCGAATTTGAGGTCATATCTAGTCTAGGATGCACCAAAATGTCGCTGCTCCTCATATTTTCCTCTTGATCACCTTCACATGAACCAAGATCTCCCAACAATGGCTATGCAAAGAACCTCCAACCACTCTGATACCATGTAAGAACTTATGAAAAGAAACAAAAGGATCAAGAGACTAAACATAGCACAAAAGAGAGACACAAGATGAGAGAATATGATGATTGTATTCTCAATATGCATGAAGATGTACAATTACAAGCATGTACAAGGCTTGCTTATAAAGGCAAGCTAGGACACAATGAAGGGACATGAATGAGACAAGTGTCACAATCATGTGTAGGGTAGGTAGAAAGAAATAATAGATAATTCCATGAAAGGTGGATCACCCACCAAAGGTGGAATTATCATGCCACGAAAAGTGGAGATAAAAAGGTGATAACTAGATCACACCACAAAGAGTGGAATTTCTTTTACACACACTTCCCTAAGTGTCCAACTCATATCTCTCAATGTATGCAAAAACCTATATGCAAGATGCAAATAACTAGGTGTCACAAGTGAAAACTACAATGATATACATTCCCTAAGTAAGCTTAAGTAAAGTGTAATAAGTAAAATACTTATTTACACCAACACATTTAAATCTTATACAATATTGTTGACATATACTTTGCATACCAGCAAACTCCAAAGCATGTGCATCATTCAACATAAAATTTTGGCATCAATGATAACACATCCTGAGTTGACATCAATGACAAGACATATTTCCAAAAATCTCCCCTTTGTCATTGATGGAAACACTCATTTATCTACAAGTATTCTCTTCCCCTTTGACATCAAGGGAAAAGGGAATAATATCTTCTATTTTTATTAGCCCAAAAACTGTATAAACTCCCCCTTACTATATGGATTCTAAATAAAAGACTCCCCCTAAGATGGAGATGCTTCAAAAAACATTCTCATGTACAAAATCCTTTCAACAAAAACTCGAAAGATTACTACACTTCTCTACAAAATTGTACAAGGGAAAAATTGTCTTATCTTATTCCTTTACAACTTCTTTAGAAGGTAGAATATTCTTGCAACTTACCTTAATTTTCCTCATAGTTGTAACCCAATCTTCTTTTGCTAAAGTGAGACCATTATTTTGGCATTCAAATTGCATGCATAAATCCTCACCCTCCTCCACATTGCTTGGAGTCTTCATTTTTTGTTCAACCTTTTTAGCTTCAACAAGAAACCTAGATAATTAAACAAGTCTCACATTAACTACTTCCCTTACTGTCCAAATTGCTTTTTTATTTGTTATCTTTGGTCCTAAAGCAATGACAATTGTAAGTGAATATTTTCAATTTGAGCTCTAGCTTCCCCACCCTTATCTTTTGATTGATCATATATTCTTGCCATTTGAGTGATCTATGACTTAATGGAGTCAATCTAGTCTTTTATTCTTTTAATGGAACAAGACCATTTTAAAAAGAACTGATATAGAGTAGTAACTTCATCCATACACTTTTTGAACATTTTCAATTTTTCTTGCAATTTAATGTTTACACTAGCACAATGATCAAATACTTCATCCATTCTTTTATTAGTTTCCTTTCTCAAGGCCTCTTGCTCTACCTTTTTTCAATGTGAGAAGAATGATCCTTAAAATAATCCATTAACATCTTCAACTTCTATTTTGGAGGAAAGGAAGGATCTATGTTTACTTCTATTAATCCTTCCTAAATAGTTTTCACTACATTATCAATTAAACTAGTCTTCTTCATGTGTTCCTATAAAATATCCTCTTAGTTTCAGACCCTTGTCAATTTTCTCTTTTTCTTTTTCAAGTTATTTTCTCAGAGATACAATCTCTTCCTCAAGCTTTAAACACTCAATAGGTTTATCATTGATCTTGGTATTCAAGCAATCCTCAATTCTCTTGCCTTCTTCAGCTTTGAATTCTAAATTTGAGATCACATCTTCAAATTCTTTGATTTTAGTCTCACATCCATTCCCTCCTTCTATTTGAGCTTTTAGTTTTCCAATCTCTTCTTTTGATTCTTTAGGTTTTTCCTTTAATTTGTCAATTGTCTCTTTTGATTTTTCTAGCATGCACTCATATTTCATAATTTTCAATCTTGTTTCATTCTTATCTACAAGAGAAGATCAAATTTCTCCTTCAAAATCAACTTCACAATCATCTGGATTGATGCCCCAACCTTTAGGTTCCATCACTTCTAGATCTGGTTTTGGAATGAATATATGTGTGATCTTTTCCATAGAACCCATGTGTTCAAGTGTAGGATCTACCTCAACTATTAGGCTTCTCAAAGGTACTTGGCTTTGATATGAATTGTTGAACATAATGCAGTGCTAAGAGGGGGGCGAATCAACATATATTAAACCTTAACCATTCCCAATTGCAGATTAAACATCACATCACATAAATTGAAAGAAGAGAATAAACTAAAACATACACCACACAAGGAAACCAATATTTTTTTTGTGGAAAACCTAATGAGGGGGAAACCATGGTGAGAGTTAACTCACAATATATGAATCTCACTTCTTACAAAGATTACAATGTTGTTTAAGGCTCACTACCTATGGACTTGTAGACTAGGTGTACAAACTTAGGGCAAGGTAAAAAGGATCTTATGAGACTCACTATCTCAGAGAAAGATACATGAAAATTATAATGAGTAATATGAATATGAACTGTTATGAAGAAGCATCCAACATATGTTGATGTTGCAGTCCCATTTTCCACACAATTAACCCTTAACACTAACTTCACACACTTCATCTTCAACATACTACTAAATCAAAATTCCTTCACATTCAAAACCTTCACAAATGGATTTGATCTTCTATATATATCCTTTGCAACAATTCAAAACCTTAATTAGGTCAGCTCCAAGATAACCTTTAGAAGAAAAGTATGATATCACATTGGTCATCTCCAAACATGTATAATAATTGTAAGAAATATAGTTGTGAATCAACACAAAACATTATAGAACCCAAAAAAATCATAACACATTTTCCAAAATAAGATTGAGTAATCAGGATCAACCACAAATGAAGAAAATAAGTTTGTCAACCCAAATAATGACAACACCACTAAAATTGCCATCTGTTCATCTTTACACCATCGAGGAGAGATCAAAAATATCATGTAGACCAAGATGTGAACAATTTAGTTCATGTAAAATATCTCCTCAACCTTTTCCGAAAGTGTCTAATAATCATATGCTAGCACAACTAAAGAAACCCATTGAAAACATAGGAACAAAGCAATCCATACAAACTATAGAAAACTATTATTTTAAAGCCAATCTTGTGGGCCACCAAAACACTTTCAACTTACAAGGAACAATGCATATACCTTTTTGAAAAAATCCCTAAGTCCACATAGTCACATCTGTCTCACCAAAGGAAGGCGAAGCATCCCAATAGTCCCTCATCAACTTTTTATACTACCAAAGCACAAATTGGAACACTTTCACTTTCACTGTAGAAGGTGTGATGACTTGAATCCTTGGATATAACACCTTCACATCTCAACCATCTTATCTTCTAGACCAAGAGACAAAATATTGGATTGCAAAGGGATGCAAACCAAAATACTATGACTCAACCTCAGAGTATACACTATAAATTCCTTAGAAACATTTTTGCAACTTATCTCAATGTGCAATACACCAAACGAGAATGATTTTAATGTAGAAATATTGTAAACATATTAGAACTTGTGTACCTACCTCCACAATGTACTTAGACACTAGACTGTGTAACGCCCTGTCGTGCGAACCCCAAAGGACAATTAAACAATAATCACTGCAATTTTTTTTTATTTTTTTAAAAGTAAACATAACATACATGTAATACACATTAAATCATAACATGAATTTCATTTAAGTAGATTCATTAGCACATACATCCCTTGGGGTACATGAGGAGTCATTACGAGACTGAGATCCACACAACAACAATAAAGAATAAAATCCAAAGATATAATCCATAACAAAGTAAACATTAACAAATGTAGCACATACATGAAGATTCATTGATAAGAAACCATTTGTACACATAAATACAAATATGCATAATTAACTTAACACATTGAATAACAATTGCCATGGCCAATATCCACACCGAGTTTAACATTACATTACAGTACAATGTTCTAGAGATACAATGATACAAAAGTGTTTCCAACCATGAACGGAAACCATACAACAAGAATCATGATACAAATGAAAAGATGAATACAAAGTATCATAACTGGCTCCCAGACAACTACAACTCTGGAGTCGCTGCAACTGCACCAATCTGCACCTCTCGATCCTCTATTGGGGACCCAATGGGGTGCTTAGCACGTTCCACCTGACCATGTGAGTCCGAAGACCCACCCCCCGTGCTAGGAGCTGATGAGAAAGAGACCTTAACCAAGAACATCCAAACACGGAACCACAAGACTCAACATTATACAAAAGTATCATAAAACTCAAGGATTACAATGACATAACCAACAACATCCAAGAATCAACATAATAAATTAAAATCATAAATCTCATCACACAAATCAAAGCAATGACCAATAAACAAGTAACCAAAGGATGATCATGAAACACTTCCAAATCAAACTGAATTAAGGAACATAATACAATTCCAAATTGCAACTAAACAATACAATAACATCATATCACAGTACCATAAGAGTACAAGGTCATAAGACAAATATCAATAAGATCATACAAAACCACAAAGTACACCAAAGATGTATCAAGGCAATAATCACAAATCAATATAAATCCAATCAACAACAATCTAAAACAACTCCCATAACATACTTCCAGAGGAACACAATAAAGTAAACACATGGGCAACTAGGGGAGAGTGTCATCGCATAGTCCTACATGGGTTATCATGTGCTCTTCCTCCCAACTGGAGGCGCCGGCCCCCATCTATGGCTATCCTGTGCTCTTCCTCCCAACTGGAGGCACCGGTCCATAGGGTGACTCATGCGGAGCCGTAAACCTCTCATGAGGATGAGGTCATGACCTTGCCAACCATGGCCTTCTCAGCCTTCCATTAGTCTGCGGAAGCACTAATGAAGACGAGGCATCCATTTTTTAATCTTATAATGATATTACTACCCAACCCTCCTAAGTTAATTATTAGGTTTTCACTTAGTTACTAACTCACTCGTGGGTTATCCTGTGCCCTTCCCCTTAAACGGGGCACCGGCCCCCATGAGGAGCCACTCTCCCTAGAGACCCAACAACATAAAAAAAACCAAGAAACCAAGGGTTGTACAACATAACAAGGATATTAGATCACAACTGAGAAGCATGCGAGGCATTACCCATCTCGCTATAAATACATAATCAAAGTCTCAACAATTCCCGTACAACCCTTTCAAAATCATGAAACCAAAACACTTGCCACATCAAGGGCACCTAAAGAGAGAGAACATCAAATGTCAATCATCTCAAGCCTCTAGAAGCCAAAAGAATGAAAACCCACAAACAAGGGTAAAGTGAAGCAACATGAGTATTTCTCCAATAATTCCAACACAAGGATAAAATTTCATCAAATATGAGAGTAAATCAGAAAAGCCATAAAAAGGGAAGGTTCATCAAGACCCATCCACAAATCAACAATGGTGTCACCTCAAATAGGAAAATGCAAAAGAAAATCAACCTTTAATTCAACGAAATCACTTAATGAAACCAAAAGCCACCAACTAGGCATTCCATGGGAGACCTCAATTTTCTCCTCACAAGAACCCCCTTATAATGGTACGCAAATCACCTTCATAAAAAAAACAACATAGCCATGACAAAAATAATTGCAAGGCCACCAGATCTATTTTCAATTCAAATAAAATGAGTGAATACATTAAAATAAGATCAACCACCCCATCCAAACTACATAAACAACTTTGATACAAAATAAATCAGAAATCCAAGAAGATCAACTTCCCACAACTCATCAACAAAATACAAGTTCCCAATTACATTGCAACACAAATTAAATGACAAAGGATTCCTTGAATCAAAACTAACCTCCAAAGGCATTCACACCAACATGGAACCATCCAAAAACAATCCTTCAACAACAGAGGTAAAAGCATTCAACCAGGCATCCAAGGTGCCAAATTTAAGAACACCTTAAATACTCAACCACTCACAACTCCACAAAAACACTTACATAATAAACAACAACCAAAAATTCAATCGAGAACAATATTTATTAACCAATCAATTAATGACCAGAGCTAAATAACTTTACAACTTTTCCATCTAAATTACACAATCAACTAAAACAATTCATGATAACCATCACAAGTATTCTAAAAGACTTATCCATAAAGAGAACTTACAAATCAACCATGAAATGAATATAAAGGAAGTCAATTTTCAAAAGATTACAATCCCATTTCACCAATAAACTACCCAATTCAAGAATACCCTAATCAAACACTAATCATGCCCATACATTTAAATTTCCCCTTTCATTTATCAACATAATTGAAAGCTACTTAATAATTGGGTAGTTAACTCATTATCATTTCATAACTACTTATGTTCAAAACATTATCTCCTTTCATCATACTAACTTACACTCACTTTCAATATTTAAATTAATTGTGAAATCCATTTAAGACCAATTGTCTATGACAATAATAACAATACTCTAAATACTTAAACTACGTATTAGAACTTACCACCTTAAAATCTTAAATCTTAAAACCACTACATATCTATATATTTTAATTCTTTTCGAGGAGGGAAAGTAGAAAGAGAATAGATCTTTTCTAAGAATCCAACAAGTCTACAAAACTACAACTTCATAAAATAAGAATAAAAAGATAACTTATTCAATTCTATATTAAATTCTATTTCCACCATATACACATTTAAAATAAAATGATCAATGCTGGTACATATATATTCACAAATTGCCCTTATATTAACCTATCAAAGTTCACACTTTATCAAATTAATAGAAGTTCCTTTCTATTACCATATCTTCACTATAATAAAATTTTATTTTGATTAGATTAGAAAAATAATCAAACTGATTACAGACATAAATAATTGATAAAATTAACAATTAAATAATGAAATCTAATTACATAAATTACTGAATATATATAAATGTATATATATATATAATAGTTGATACACGCATTAAAGTTTATATAATTTTTTTGTTTTTGTCAACAATTAAGATATGCTATTTTAACTGGGAATTAAATCCCATATAAAAGCATGGGCGAAGGGCCCGACCGTGACAGTCTACGGGCTGTCACAGCAGTCCGACGGACTGTCGTGGACAGTCTACGGACTGTCACAACAGTCCGACGGGCTGCCGTGGTAGCCTGTAGACTGCCGCTCGATACCACTACCGGCTGGGTGGTGGGTACAGCCGAAGCCGAACCATCACCAGTCACCAATTTTATTATATATATATATATATATATATATATATATATTTTAATAAATTTCAAACAAATTTAATATGGCGATAATTCAAAATTTAAGAATTAAATTTTACATTCAATATTTATTTATATATATATATATGTGTATATATATATATCTAATATATATACATATATATATACATATATATACTGTATTATAAATAATTCAAAAACAGAGAATGACAATCAACAATACAGGTTACAGTATATATATATTTATATGAAAAAATGTATTTAAATATATATATATATATATATATATCAACCCAGAAATTCACAGTAAGGGGATTATTTTTCCATTTATTTATTTTCCAGAACAAAACCATAGCAATACTGTTTATTCCCAGAATCCCAACCAAAGCTTCATTTTAATAACAGCAATCCAAAACCCAACAAATAATTTCATTTAATCAACTAAAATCCCGAACCTTGGTAAAATTTTCTTGATTGAAACAAAGTCCAAAACATTTATAAGGATTCGAGAATTTTCTACATGCATTAAATTTCAAATCCAGAACAAAGAATTCTTATTTCATTGATGCTTATAAAGAAAATAATTTTAAAAGAAGAAGGAGAACCTGGCGTCCTGCGCCTAGAGAAAACTGTAGAAGCTTTATCCTTCTTGCCGATCCAATCCTCCACTAACGATTGTTTCCCCCCCGTTGCTCCAAGATCCTCCCTCAACTTAAATCTTAATCCTCAATGAATTCTCTAGAATAATAATAGAAAAGAAAGCAATACTACAATAGAAAAATGACTGCCAAAATTTCTCCAAAATCTGTTGGAAAGAGAATGCAACCCCCCTTCCAACACAAAAAATCCTCTAAATAAAATCTCACACAAAAGTCTCTTCCATTTCCTCTTCCAACGAATACCAAAAGTCACTTCTCCAAAAAATGAAATTTAATTACATTCAGATCCACAAAAGATTGAGCTTTTTATTTGTTTATTTATTTATCATTTCCACAACAATTTAAATAAACACATGCACATTAAAATAATTACAATCAACCATTTGCAAGATTCTAAATAAGTATCCATTAAATTTCTTATTATAATAATTATCTTTTCAAGATTATTTATTCATAATTATTATTAACTTCAATTTAACACAACAATTTAAATCAATTTATCTAATAATATCACTTTTACTTTTAACGAATTAGTTTAATTTGATCATTTGTTCTAAATCATTTGATTTAATTTAATTGATTATTATTTTAATTTCTATTCGTATTTTAAATAACCTTGCAAATCACCTATGATTTAATTAATTATTTAAACATGACTACAAACATATGATATTTTCCACACAATCAAATAACACAGTAATCAATGAAGCACACACAAATACTCACCAACAAGTCCAAAACAACCGACACGGAGGGGCATTACAGACTGAATACCATTTAAACCTTAGACAACATTGTTGACATATACTTTTTATACCAACAAACTTCAAAGTATGTACATCCTTCAACATACACTTTTGGCATCAATGACAATACATCTTGAGTTGACATCAATGACAACACATATTTCCAACAACTTTTTGGCCCCCAATCTTTGAGTATCCACCCTATATTTTCCTAAAATGGATAAAAAAAGAGAACAAACTTAAAATGCTCACCATGTAGCTAATGTATCTAACACTATTTAATTTTAGACTCATAATTTTTTAAATTTTACCAATTTGGACAAGCCTTTAGAGAAAGTGATTCAAAATTTTATTCCTACTAATATTACAACTCATTCCTAAGGAATTATATATATATAATTTTGATCAATGATATATATTTCAAAGGCATTCTATGGAACATTGTATTGACGTTAAAAATAAAATTAGGATGAACAATTTAATTATTTAATATCTATGCTTTTAGATAATTGATTTTACTATAAAGAATAGATTTATATATTAATTTTAAAATGGTAGAAAAATGATCTAAAATAGGTATAGAAGATCATTCTTTTATTTTAATTGATTTATTTACCTTTTTACTTTTCCACAAAGATCACTTTTTGGAAATTAAAAAAATAATTATCTTCATACCACTATAAATATGTGTATTTGAATAAAAGAGAGATTTATTTATTTAATTAAAAATAATTATCTTGCATGTAAAGAAAGAGAATGTTTTAATTGACATATGAAATATGTGTTAAAGAATGCATGGAAGCTCTTAGATGAATTTGAAGTCTATCAGATCTCGCATACGTATCGAGAGGGTAATATCCTTTCAAATCGCTTAGCCAATATGGGGTGTGATAAGGAGGAAGTCTTCTTCACGAAGAATGATAATAATCTTCAAGCATTTTCATATTTAAGAGATATATTTGACAGAGAATGTATTTTATAATTTCATTTAAAAATTAGTCTAGTAAGCCACAACTTTTTAAAAAAGGGTCAGCCTTTTTCTCATCATCCACAATGGGTTAGCCATAGATCTACATGCTTACGGTGTAATCATTTGAGATATGTGCTTTTATATCTTGATTTTCATCAAGATGAGATCATATGTTAGGGCACGAGTTTAAAAGTAGGAATAAGTGGCTTGCTAATGGGATTTTTAGCATGATTCTTCGATCGGGCTTCATAACCTAAGGCATTGGCTAAAATTAGAACAACAACAACATGGATTTATCAACATCATCAGCTTGTTCTAGTTTTGTCCACTCATAGGGGATTTAGAGGCTCATATTTATGATGATTGTCATATCTAATGATTTTGGTGTGTTTGCAAATTTTAAGTACCTAGCAAGCTAAGTCATTATTACTTTGCATGTTTAAGTTAAAGAGGTGGCAAGTTGTGTATTATAGACCTTGAAGACCCCATGCAAATTGATAGGCCTCTAGAGATTTCCTGTTGTGAAGTAAGATTTGCAGCATGTTAGCATTAAATCTTGTCATTTCTAAGGCAAGCGCTTGGGAAATGTGATTACAAGGAAGTTTTATTTAACCGATGGCCTCTCCAAATTAAGCTCAACAAAAATTTCTGCTCAAGGTATTGTTATCAATTAGATTTGCACCCTGCTGAAAATGAAACTTAGCAATCTATTGACACATGGAAACATTCCCAAGTTGTGGGTAACTCATTGCGAGAACGAATCTCTAGAGTGAGTTGGTTCTCTGAATGATGGATCATATTCTAAGTGACTTTTTGGGAAAATGGATAGAGAATAATTGAAATTAAAACCTATAACTTAAAATAATCCTCAAACTTAATAATGACTTTGATATTTCACCCATAAACAGTCTTTAGAAAAACAACAATGAATTCACAGTCTCTCATGAACACCAGTACAAAATTGATTTGCATGAAGGTTTAGATTTAAACACAACATGCAACCTACAACAAATGAACTTTTTGCATCGATGATCTGCAATAATAGGACATAAAGAGGATCTGTAAACAAAATCACAATATAAACATCATACTAAAACTACAAGTTGAGACAAAAATTGGACTGCTTTTAATTGGATGAAGGAGTGAAACTCTCAAAACCTGAGTACAAAGAAGTTTACAAGCTCAAAAATGTGTAAGAGCAAGAAACTAGAATCTAAACTAGAAAAACATTAAGTTTTTCTCAAGATATATCTCTCAAAACCCTAATCTAAGCTCAAAGAAAAAGCTCAAGAAAAGGTATCAAAACTGCCCAATAAGCTTGCACGAAAGCGGAAAAAACACACCTTTTGCATGCACATACTGTCAGACTTCTAAAAATAGGCCAAAACTACTTTGAAAGAAAAAAAACACTTTATCTCTCCAAAGAAGAAGCCCAAATCCGACCAAAAGAAGATCACTCAAAAAAATATGGTAAAAATAGCGAAGAATTAAAACAACTTGTTTTATTCTTGCTTTACATAGCTTGCAGATCTTATATTCTCACAATCTGACCAATTTTTGCAAATAAAGATTTTTTTGAAAACTTTTGCAAAAATAATACAACCTTATCTCTCCCATTACAATAACTAATTTTCTTAAAAAAGCATAAAATATAAGAATATCTCTTATCAATATCTCCTTTTGAAAACAATTTCCCAATCCATAATTGATTTCTAAAAAATCAATCAAAACAAATAATAAAGGAATAAATATTTAAATTGATTTCTTCAAAATCAATAAAAATATTATTTAAGGCATATGTAAAATAAAACCAAAGCTTTTACCGGCCACCATGGGTATTTTTTATTGGGATTTGAACAAAATATTTCAAAATTCCTAAGGCATGTGAATCGACCTTCACTATGAATTGGGACTTAGAGATAAATGTTTCTAAAGAAATGCTTAAGTCATGGCATAAAGTGATCGACCCCCATGGTGCATTTTTGACTTAGATAATTATCACTTAAAACTAAGGAAAAATATGACCTAAGTTGAATTAGGGTTGATAGTAAAACCAAAAAAAAAACCTAAAATCATTTCATTTCATGTTTTGGTTTTGAGAGTGAACACTACAAGAGGCGCTGCCATACTTAGGGTTTGAACTCTGAGACCCATTCGAGCTTTCTTCTCTTTGACTCTCCACCGGATTCGACCTCTTCTACTCATGGTAAGTTTGACTTGCTATTTCATTTGATCCATTGCTCCTTTCAATGAGGAAAAGGCCTCTTTGGCCACGGCTATGAGATGATTATCTGATGCTTTTACTTCATTTTTTGTGCTTTGTTTTTGATACTTATGTGGCCCTTCTACTCACTAGCCACTATACATGAGCTCAAACTGAATTTTGAAAGCTCTATGGAGCTTTGGCCGCGGTTTCTTATCCTCAAAAGGAAAATAATGGTAAGCCTTTTGTTTCTACTTGCTTTCCATTTCTTACAAAGCTTACAAAAGCTTGAAAATTATAACATGATGCGAGCTTGACATGCTCCCTTCATGAAGTTTATGAAGGAAAGCTCCATCTGTAGATTGTTTATTGTGAATTTTAATAGATTTGAAGAAAAATTCAAATGGGTCCCTTCTTTATGTGAATTAAAAATCATTTGAAGAGACAAATATTCTCTCCAGGCCGCGCCATGGGCAACTTTTCACGAGCTTTCTGAATACTTTTGGGCTCGACCCATGATGGTTTTCTACTTCTTTTGCATTTTCTAAGACAAAGCTAGATGTGGGCATTCGTGTTTTGAAGACATCACACTTATCTTGTTATCTACTCACTCTGGAGCTCGACCCAACATGATTTCTTTTTACTTTCTATTGTTTCTTATAAAACCCTTCATGGGTAAATGATATTATGAAGAAAACACCTATCTGGCTGCATCTTCTGTTATATTCAAGCTCGACTGTGAGAGCACTGCATAAAGCTTGTTTTTTCCAAAACCCCACCTCTTTCTGTAGAGAACCCTATATGGGTATTTGGTATCTTGAAGAAATTTGTGTCTGTTCCTCAACATGGGTACACCGTGATACGATGAAATTTGAGTATTTTTAATAAAACCTCCATACAAATATTATATCTTGCTTATGTGATTTTCTTATGAAACCCTCACATGGGTATATGATATTACGAATAAAATATATTCTTTTCTTTTCTATTGAAATACCCATGTGGGTAAACTAGAAAACAAATAAGAAACTGCAGTTCATATATTCAAAATTAAGGCTTGACCCAGCATGGCTTTTCATTGGTATTATGAATTATGTAAAAACCCCTATATGGGTAAATGTTACTTTGAAGAAGACTACACTTCTGAAACAAAAAAATCATATGGGTACTTGTGATTTTTGTATTTAGCTCCAAACCCAATGTGGGTATTTGGCATACTCAAAATTGTAAATCTGTATCTCTGTTTTATCTTTGTGACACCATATGCTTGCTTCCTTCTGTTAAGACATAAACTTTTATAAGCTTTGCACTATGTAAAAAGATGCTTCCCTTGTATGAAAACACAATTTGCTTTCTGCATAAGACATCTCCATTGATTCTGAAAGAGGAAACTCTATAGCTTTGAATGATAAACAATGAAACACTTCAAATCCCTATTGTATTCCTCTTGGGACAACAAACTAAGCCTTTAGGAAAAATGAAAAACATGTGTTGAAACCTTTCATTCCTGAAGGTGGCCAGTGTGATTTCACTTTACTCTCACCTTCCTATGATCAAAAGCTTTCAGGCCTGTTGTTTTAAGAGAATGGCCACCTCATCTTTCACTGTATAATTGATTGCTTGTAGGGTCAAAACTCATGCAATGTAAGCAAGGCAAAAGAGTCTGCATTTTGAATCTCTATACTCCACACACTTCCTGTACTTCCTTCAGTATTCTTGGTGGGTTAATGTCTTCTATCTGGCACTCTTCATGCATTTTTATGCTCCATTTAATAAAAATTGTACCATGCACTTGCTCTCTTCTCAAATGAAAATCTAAAACAACACTCCTTGTTGAGGCATTATGTATGCATGTTCACTATCATTGCTTAAAGATAGAATACTGTTGTAATATCATGAAAAAAGATGCATAACAACACCTATGACAGAAAAATGCAAACTGTACAACAATACCTATGATTTGCAATTATGAAAATGATGTATTCCAGTTGAATTGATTGAGCTCATTTAAACCTACTGTTCACCTGTAGCTTTTAGGAAGCATACTTGATTGTTATGAGTGAACAATCAACTTAACAACTTGATGGATGAACTCTATTTTACTCTTCTAGTTGTATATTTCCTTTCTTGATGAACATGATGATTTCACTCCTCTCGGCCCCATCTATAATTTATAAGGGGTAGCATGACAAGCTCTACCCTTGTGGGAGCTCATTTTTTCCCACATGCTTGGTCTTCAAAAGATAACCAGCTACATGACTTTTCCTATACCTGCACAAGGAAAAAAATGATGTTAGCATAAAAATAATGTATGATGGTGATTCTTTCTCTTTTTAGTTCATGTTTCTGCTCTTTCCTTTAGTTGATTCCATGCATTTCGAAGAGTGAATTATATGTCTATTGGTAGAGCTTGTAGTATAACTCATATCTAGAGCTCTTAATTGACACCCCTCTCAATCTCTTGCAAGCACACCCAGGAGTAGAAGTAGGACAGAGTAAGCAACAAGTGTCTCAACCAAAGATGCAAAATCGGGCAATGATGGATATGTCTTCTGCTATCTGCTTTCATTTCTTTTACCTCTAGCTGTATAGTTTACTTTCAATAATGAATGGAATTAGCTAAAACCATGACTTGTGTGGATAGTAAATTTCTTCTTTCATTTCCATTTTGAAAGAAATGCATTGAAATGCAATTTTGTACTTGTCATTTGTATTCTTGCAATCAAATGAACATATTGTAATGTGAATCATTTCATGAAATAAATGAAAGCATTTTTTTATGCTTTATCATTCGTATATTCACTTTTGTACTCCATTTGGTTTTGCAAAAACATGAGTAATATTTATAAAACTCAATTTTCTCAAACACTTGCATAACTGTCACTTGATAAATAAAGTGTAAACAACACTTGAGCATAAATAAAAATAAATGTTCTTTCCACCTTAAGATATAACAATATTTAATCAGCTCCACCAATTGAGCTATAGCGAAAAATTGGTAATAGGTATCTTCTTGCTTGTCACTGTGGAAAGACTCGAGGAAATTTTATTATTTGTAGGTTTTCATCAAACGCATGAAGTTCCGACTACAAAATTATAGAGTCCCTATAGCTGTGGGGGCATGGGAGGTACAATTTTTAGATTGCATTGAAAGGGAACATCTTCAACAGGTGTTCAAGGTGAATTGTTCTTCAGTTCTAGGTTGCATTAAGATGATCATTGGGGAAGAAGTTCTGCACATGGAGTCTCAAAGGCTTATTTTTCTAGAGAACCTCTTGTCTATTTTCCTCTCCAATATTCTGGACCTGGTGCAAAATTTCAACATTCTTCAATTAATTGCAAGCAAGGTGGTTGTTAGGGATTATTTGGGAGACAATGCCTTGTTAAAGAGTATTCAATAGTATGATTTCACTAAGGGCGATGATTTCGTGGGAGGTTTGTTCCCTAGACATTTCATTCATCACAAGAAAAGGTATGCTAAAGCTTTTCAAGGAATGATTATGGACAATTTACATGACTCCTTTGCATTTTTGTATCAAGTGCTTAATATATGCCATTTCAAGTTCAGTAGAGAGGAAATGGTATTCAAAAAGAAATTCCATTCAATTTCCTTTCTTAAAACTCATGCATGCATTCAAGGGTTGCAAGTTTCAACTGTGCCACTGGTTCATAGGGGCAACAAAGCTTCTCCTCAAGTTCCTAACATCAACATCACCATTCACTCATAGGCAGTTGCAAGGAACCAAGTGCAGGTGGTTTCTCAAGGAGAACAGGATAAGAATTCTATGTTTTTCCCTCATAGAGGAGGTTAAAAATCTGCTTCTTTTAGTGGATGATATGCTAACTGGGTATGTGTATAGGGTTGGTAAATAGGAATGGTATGACGAAATATGCAAATGTATGGGGTTAGAAGCAGTAATTTTTTGTATTAAGTGATCATGTATAGGGTTGTATATGTAAAGGAAAGTTGATAATGTGTATGGAGTATAGGTAGAAGGTGAATGCTTATAGTTAATGCATTCAATTTGGATCTTTTTGCTCTCTTTCCTCTCACGGATTTTTGTAACTATTTATTAAATATTAATATAATATATAGGCTCATAACCTTTTTCGTAAAAAAATAATCTATAAATAAATGTATTTAAATAAAGGATTTTTTTTTTATATTTTCAATAAAAGAGAATTATTGAAAAGTCGAGTTGAATTGAAAATCATAGGGGGTTAAGTTATTAAAATGGGAGAAAGTTTTATTTGTGGATAAACAAAAATTCATTAAATAGGGAAAGTACATTATTTTTATATTAGAAAATAAATTCTAATCTAAAATTATATTGTGGATAATTATTAAAAGTAAAAATAAATATTAAATGAATAGTGCAATTTTTAATTTAGATATTGTTTGTGAAGTCAATTATAATATTCAATTAAATATTATTAGATAAGTGAATGAATCAATTAAATTATCTATAATCAATATTTATAAATATATAAGATTTAGAATTGAGTTATTATAAAAACATAAATACCATTGAAGAATAATACACAAATTTTTTGATTAGGTAATCTTCGAGAAGATTTGAATAAGTTTTTCTACATATTTTGATGAGCTTTCCTAAATAAAAAATTATGTGTAAATGCCATCAATTTAAAATAAGGGATTCAATTTAGCATTTAAATATCTAATCTTATTCATGATATATTCATAAGAATATATATTTAATTTGGATTTTAATATGATTCAAATTGATACTAGGAAATTGATAGATTCTAGCGAAACATCGGGGAATTTAGTAAATATATCTATAATCTATACATAATTTGCATTAAATATACGCAAAATATATATAATTGATTGAATTCAAAATTGAAAAAATTAGTCAAAACGAGTTGTACAAAATTGTAGATTTTCATTTAAAAACACTAAGATAAAAAAACTTGATTTAAAAGATCATAATATTAAATGATTGTATGATGTTGATGAATATTTGAATTAATATTTTACATAATATCATGAGACTAATTATATATATATATATATATATACTATAGGGGTGTCCCCGCGTCCCAGCCCAGCGGCTCAACAGCGCTTACCTTATCATGAGACTAATTTACTCAATTATAATGGAATGAAGAATTGAAGAAAAACATAGACTAGTATCATGCTTTGACTAAATTAAAGAGATAGGAACTTGAAAGTTGATTGTTTGATTACCAAAAAAAGGGAAAACTAAAAAAAAAAAAACTCTATCATTAGTGTTCTATAAACTTAAAAAAAACTTGTATTCACCATTATCATGTTTGTGCTTGTATTTAAATTTTAAGTTGATCGTAGGCCTATAAGAAGTATGCTTATTTTAGATATAAGCATTTATATCTTAGGAATTACGTAAGAGGATCAATAACTTGAGTTTAGTTCTAGAGTTTGGATAGATGCCCCTACTAGGTGCTAGGATTTATATTAAGCCCATGGATACAAGACATTATTGTCTACAATCTAGGGACAAAGTTGGATGCTAGAATATTCATGAGAACCCAAGTTCAATGTTAGAGCCTTGTGATATATATTTTTAGTTTTTTATATGATTATTTAATATGCACTTTTTAAGGTTTTTATTGCAGTTTTCCAAGGACTAGTAAAGGGGTCATTACATTTGACATTAGAGCTTTTAAGTTGATCTCTAGGGAATGTTATGTGTCTACAATGGGTTTTTTTAGTAATTATAAATGTTATATATTTCAATGTGACTTTTTAACGTTGAAATAAGGGTAGATAGAGCCACATTTAATAAAATATAAGGTATTTAGTTGATATAGAGAGGATCTTACAAATTTTATTGAAAAGTACAAAAATATAATTTATGAAATTTATGCATATTTAATTCTTAAAGAGAAAATACCTTAACATAATCTAATGATCACTTACATAATTTATTAGAGGGTGATCCCACAATATTAGTTTATAATTTTTGGCCAAACTGGGCATTAAACTGATTTTTTTTAACTAAATATTCACTTTTGAGCACCTATAGCTACTAAACCATGAGGAATTTGAAGATGATGCAAAATAGTGATTTGTGGAATTTTGTCTTTAGATTCTAAATATATATTTTATTTTTTTTTTAATCATATTGCATTTATTTTTCCATCTCCTTGAAAACTAGTTTTTAGCAGTAAACACGATTTTTAAAGAGTGATGCTCACCGCAAACAACATAACTTTTTTTCTATGAAGGATAAAATTATAATATTTTCAAATTTAGCTTTGTAACTACGATATCTATCATGTTCATTTAGGTACTTCATTGAATTATTTTTCTTAATCAAATTTTGAATTCAAACCAATTATAATTTAGACATAAGGACCGTAAACAACATAACATTTTTTTATGTATCAAAACTCTCTTTTTCTTTTTTTACTAGATCAAGGACATCAATACCTAGCCAGAACATATTTTTCAGAATTTTTTTGATAATCTACTATTTTTTCACATGTGGAGAACAAAGAAAAACCTACATTCACAAAAAATAAAAAATAAATATAATAATCAAATTAAATATATTTAAAATTATACTTTTTGGGAAGCTTATAATAAGGAATACATGCTTACAAATAATAACTTTTAAATGAATTAATTTGATCACCCAAAAGGTAAATCAAAAGTGGTTTTTTATCAACATTTTGATAGGTGTAAAGGAGACTTCATTATAGGTATGGTTTAAAACTAGCGGGGTTCTATCCAAGGGGGTTTGATCTAAGGTGGTTTGATCAAACCCTCTTCAATTAGAATCCTTTAAATGGAACTTTTTGAGGCTTAAATCATTATATTTTCTAAGAATATGTGATTTCAGTAAAAATTGGGATGTCCAAAAAAATGTGTAAACCACTATTGTGGGATCACTCTAGAGTAGCATATCCTCTAGACTATGGCTTTTTAGAAAAAAATTGTAGTGCAGAATGTTTTTAAGTCATTGGCTAGAGCATCATGAATCTTAAACCATAATTTTAAGGATCATACTTATTTAATTCTATGAGAAATTTGTGGTGTTAACTCACTAGTAGTAAGGAAGACCAATAAGTTGGTCTGAGTACACCTAGTCTTAATATCATTATTTAAGAATGATAGATTTCTTGCACTTTTATTTATGGATTATTCACATAAGAAATATGCTTATCTATATATCTTAATAAGGAAATTTATTATGCATTTATCATGTCAAGTTACAAAATTTTTATGATATTGTTCAATACTCTAAACATGATTTTGAGAAAATATTTACTTACAAATGCAATGAAATATGGATAGTTTCTTTTATACATCAAGTGTGCAAAGCATTGCTTATGCAGATATGATTATGTGAGTATTAAAATGTTGAAACTAAAAGTAAGGATAATTCAATGCAAATTACCTAATTCAACATTCACAAATCACCTTCAATAGAGTGCGAGCACAAATGTACCAAATAAAATGATATACCCACAAAGCCTCAATCTTACTCCATTGTATATGATATACTAAAAAATTAATTGATATGTGGATTGCTATTTTTAGCATAACCTATGATTAAACAAATGGATGTAATGATAGCATGAATGTTCTCAAAATTTGTGGTTCCTATAATATGTTGGAAGATGGTTGATTTATAGCTTTCACGTGTTATCAATCAGTAGTTGAGAATGATCAAAAGAATTGAGGATGAGATTGATTGAAAGGAGATAAAGAATATGCAAGTGACATGTGTCCTTCTGAAGGGATTGATTAGTGAGTTAATTGACTGCATGAATGAGTGGACTTACTACAAGGATGAGTGAAGTAGAAGTGAGTGTGAGTGAATTGATGTTGCTTTTTAGTTGAATACTTAATTGATGGATAGAGAATATTAATAGAATTAATTAAATAAATTTAGTTAACTCATGTGCATGAGGAAAATATATTATTAGAAAATAAATAAAATATTTATTTTATTTATTTTTAAAAGAAGTAAAGATAAAAAAGCAATTAAATAAATTTATTTAATTCTAGACGAAATATTAGAAATTATTTAATTATAATAGATGGGAATAATTAATGCATTGATTAATTAAATAATAAAAATGTTTAATTAATATGGAGATGAGAAATAATGAATTATTTAAATAATTACAAAATCAATAAACTAATGAAGAGGAAAACTTGATGAATTTAATTAATGTGCATGATGAAAAGGATGGATTAATTAAATAATTAAAATTATTTATTTAATATTGGTGATGTGTTAGCTTAATTAAATAATTAAAGCTATTTAATTAATACTAGCAGAGGAAATGGTGAGAACTGATGATAGATGAGACCAAATGTGAATCATTTTTAGGTGTCTACATTTTTCCCCTCTTTGAGACATTTTTTATTGCATTGTTTCAAAAATGTATTATTGGTATATTAAAAAAATTGGTGGTGATGTGCCCCAATGTGCCCTAGTGGATCAAAGGATGGAGATTGGTTTCCCCCTCAAGAGATCAACTAGAAAAAAATAATCTACTAGTCAAGCTAACAATAGGAAGAACATGATAGATTTAGTGGATTAGTGGTGAAAGAACTAATTTGGGTGGAGGAAACATGAGGAAGAGGGGTGATGTGATGAATAAAAATGGGGGAGCTAAGGATAGGGATGAAAAGGTAGGGTTGTGGGGTTAAATATGGACTTAGGGGCCTCATTATCCTCATTCGTGCTCTCCCAAGTTCATAATTTTTGAGCCTCTAGAGAGTGAAGCAATTAGTGAGATGGTGAGAATACCAATGACAATCATCATGCAAAGCTCATGTGGGTCTTCAGACGGCTAATAAAGTTGGGTTTAGTGGTATGTATCAAACCTTTGGGTCCTTAGGGTTAGGTTTAGGTGCATTAAATATGGGTAGAAGTAGAAAAAATCAAATGTGTCAGTAGGATGGTATGGAAAAAATAAGGCATGAAATGGTGCAAATGTTGTGTAATGACACTTTTAACAAGGGGTTTGGAACTTTTGATATACTAGGTCACATTTTATAGGGAGTTTGGCACTTTTTTCAAAAATACACAATTGATGGCTAGATTAGCATAAGTTTTAAGTAGATTGGCACATTTTTAGAAATACACAATTATAACTTGGATTAGTGTATGTGATAGCTAGATTGGAATTTTTTTTCTAAAGTTGCATAAATAATAGGAAGAGTGGTGCAATTGACTAATTAGCCTGTAAGTGATAGCTAGTTTGGCACAATTGATGTAATTGGATTACTGAGGGGTAGAATAACACTTTTCAATTAACAAATTTGGTCTTAGGGTTTTTAACCTAATGATGTGTATGTGTTTGTTGTAGGAGGACCTAATGCAGGGGCACCAGGGCATTTTATGTAAGGGTGATCATTGGTAGGTTGTTTTAGGTGGTTCGAGTCATGTTGTCATCAAATAAGGTCATTTAGACCATTAATAATGTAATTTTGAGGTTTAGTAGGTTCATTTTGTTAAATGTGTCAAAATTGCAACTTATTGTCAATGTTGTCATATGTAAAAAGTTGCAAAAAGGAAAAATGTGGAAGTTCAAGAGTTATATTGTTGTAGTTTGGTGAGAATTAGTTGGAAATTGATTAGTCATATTTCAAAAATTCTTTAAAATATTTGTGGGATGTTGGGAATTGGTTGGCACTTGTGAAATTTGAAATTTTGAATCAAAAGTCATTGAATTCTCTGCAATTTCTTGAAAGTTTTCTCTTTCCAGGCAGTGTACGGACCCATACTGATGATTTTAGATTGAATATTTTTGAAATGGTTAAAGGTATGTATTAAGGTTGTTTTGGGCTTTGAGTGAGTTGATTTCATTAGAAAATAAATATTTTATTGCAATTTTCTTGTAGCTGCTTGTGTATACCCTATTCAAGGGTTTGAGAGCCTTCAAAATGCAATAAAGGACCATTCCACCATATGTGACTCCTGTAACTCATTGGAATGGGTCCATTTAAGTAGGTTTAGATGTTCATATGGTTTTTTGTGAGCAGGGAGGGTGAATTGTGTGTTTGGGAATGATGCCCTAGTTGTGAAAAGTGGGTATTTTGATGAAATTTAGAGGTTTAAGGTAGGAAAATGTTACAAAAATTGGAAATAGAAAATTTTGATGGTTGATTGAGTTTGTTCAAGAATAAAAAAATATGTTTGAAGTCTTGGTTGGTTGAGAAGAATCCTAGAGCATGGATTTTCAATAAACCCTCGTGAAACTTGTGTAAAGTAAGGGTTTGGTACTAGAGTGCCCTAGTAAGCATTTCTCTTGATGGAAATGGTGGTTTATGTGGTTTTGTAACTTGTTAAGACTTTGTAAAAATATATTGACGCTTGGAAGAGAGTTTGGAGAGGTGCCACTTTGTAAAAGTGGCCAAATTGGCCAAGTAGGATAGTGTAGAAGCTTGAAATTGAGGGATTTGGTCCAAAGGAACCTATAGGGTTCTTGGATATGTTAAAGAACATGGAAATGGGTGTCTAAAACTATAAGGATGGTCTTGATAAGAATTTAGAGTTAAAAGATTTGAAGGGAAAACTAGGTCAGCACACCTACAAGTGAAACTAGATGAAGTTGTGAAGGGTTGGTGTAATATGTTTTTGAGAGTTGCAAAGTTGGTTCAAAGTGTTTGAATTGTGATTGATGAGCGATTTCCTCCCTACTCTGCATCAATTGGTATCAGAGCGTAGGTATTGGATCTTTTGAGGGAGAAGGTTGAAGTTTGCATAAGGAAAAAGGTTGGAATTTGAAGGGTCAAGATGACTCCTAAGAACAATACAACTGTTAGAGAACTGCAAGAGTTGAAATAAAGGCATGCTAGGTTGATGGAGTCTCATAATGTTGTTTTAGCAAGGCTTGTTTCCCTGGAGTCAAATTAGAGAAGAGGTGCAGCATTGGGTGATGTGAGTGAAATTGATAAAGATGAAGAGGAAGAGTTTCAAGAGGCTGATGAAGAGCCATTGGACCCTGAGGAATAGAGGATGACTAGGCTTCTAAAAGCAGTCAAAGGTGATACACACATGGTGAAGGTTGATTTTCCCATGAATGGTGGAAATTTGAATGATGAAGAGCTTCTATATTGGATTGCAGCCTTGGATAATCATTTTAAGTGTGAAGATGTACTTGATGAGCAGAAGGTAAATATAGCAAAGACAAAAATCAAGGGATATGCATTATTATGGTGGGACTATGAGAAATTTGAGAGGAGAAATAAGGGTAAAGAAAAGATAGTTTCTTGGGATAGAATGGTTGCAAAACTCAAAGGTAATTTTCTTCCTAAGGATTTTGAAGTTCAATTGTATAAGAAACTCCAAGGTATGATACAAAAATAATTAGATGTTAAAACATATACTGATGAATTTTATAAGTTGAGCATAAGATCAAGGAGATAGGAGCATGAGGTTGATAAGGTTGCTAGGTATCTAGGTGGCCTTAGATTTAACATTCAAGATGAATTGGTTGTGGAAAATCCATGGACAGTGGAAGAAAAGTTAAAAAGAAGGAAAGATAAGTCCATTAAAGGAAGAGGAAAAAATCAAAGAGGCAGATGATCCTTTCCTAGATCAAAACAGTCCTATGAAGAACAAGAAGGTGCAAGCAAAGGTAAAGAGCAAAGTATTGATTCAAGAGGTGGTTTTAAAGGTCCTAGAGGCAGATTTGGTGGAGGTAGGAATTCAAACATATTTTTAGGTAGATGATATAATTTTAATGAGTTTGGGAATCCAACATACAAGTGCCTTGAAAAGTATGGTTCTACTTCAAGTGGTGGTGAAAGGAGAAGTGATAAAAGAGTGCAATTGGTTGAAGAAGATGAATGTGAAAGTGTGAAGTCTCCTAGTCATCTTGTTGCTCTAGAAGTGGGAGAATCTTTGATGATGAGAGGAAAACTACTGAAGGCATCCAAGGAGAAGGGATCTACATAAATGAGGACCTTGTTCAAGACCACATGCAAATGTACAGGTAAGGTATGCAAAGTTGTGGTAGATTCAGGTTCCACTGATAATGTGGTATCGAGTGAAATGGTAGATAAGTTGAATTTGTAAAAAGTTTCTCATGAAACACCATACGAGGTATCTTGGCTGAATGATGATCAGTCTCTTTTAGTTAATGAACAAGCCTTGGTTGAGTTTCAGATTGGAGGATATAAAGACAATGTGCTTTGTGATGTTTTACCCATGAGTTGTTGTCATCTATTGCTTAGGAAACCATGGCAATATGATAGACATGCCGTGCATGATTGAAGAAAAAACACATATCAAATTGAGAAGGATGAGAAAGCTTTTACTTTAACCCCATTGGTTGAAGATGTGACGGAAAAATGCAAGGCAACTCAAGTGATCATGATGGGAAAGAAAGAGTATGTAAAGGTTGAGAGAGATAAGAATTTCAAGTTTGCAGCCATTGCAAAAGTTGTAGATAAGAAGACAGTGACCTTGAAGGATGGTGCATAGTTAGGAAGGAAAAAGGATGAGAAGACAATGTCAAAGACTAACCTAGAGAAGGTCAAGGATGAATTGTTTGTAAGGAAGCAAGATGGGTTAGACAAATGTGATGCAATTTAGATTGGGACAATGTTTGGTCCTATGGTTGCAAAAGAGATGAAGGGGTAGTCAAGTTCTATCAAGAGAGAGGTCTGCAAGTCTAAGAGTAGAATGGTATTTGAGGCAGAAAGTTGAAGGACAGTGATGAAGACTAGAGGTGAAATTAGTGATGGTGTTAGGCAGAGACAAAGAGGTAAGTTTGAGCATGTTTCAAGAGTCCAAGAGAGGATAGTCAAGGGGAAGGTTGATAGAGGATAGAGTGCAGGTGTTAAGGGAGTTACAAGATCAGTTTGTGATGGTGAAAAAGTTAGTAGACACTCATCAAGTTAGTTTGTGAAGAGGAAACCTAATCTAGTTGGTGAGTAATTTGAGAACACAAAGGATGATACAAGTTTGCAATATTTGATTCAGGGGAAAAGAGTACCAGGAAAAGGATCCTTTGAAGGACAAAGAGATGGAGTACACAAATTTGGACAATTTACAAATCACATTCCAAGGGACTTGGAAAAGTTTCAAGGTTAGGTGTATGGTGTAGGGGCACCAAGGCGTTTTATGTAAGGGTTATCATTGGTAGGTTTTTTTAGGTGGTTTTTCTCATGTTTTCATCAAATAAGGTCATTTATACCATTAAAATGTAAGTTGAGGTTTAGTAGGTTCATTTTGTCAAAGGTGTCAAAATTGAAACTTATTGTCAATGTTGTTATATGTAAAAAGTTGCAAAAAGGCAAAATGTGGAAGTTCAAGAGTCATATTGTTGTATTTCAATGGGAATCAGTTGGAAACTAATTATTTATATTTTTAAAATGCTTTAAAAGCTTTGTGGGATGTTGGGAATTGGTTGGCACTTGTGAAATTTGAAATTTTGAATCAAAAGACATTGAATTCTATGCAATTTCCTAAAATTTTGCTCTTTCCAAGTAGTGTATGGATCCATATTGGGGATTTTAGATTGAAGGTGTTTTGAAATGGTTAAAGGAATGAATTAAGGTTGTTTTGGGCTTTGAGTGAGTTCATTTCATAAGAAAATAAAGATTTTATTGCAATTTTCCTATAGCTGCCTGTGTATACCTTGTTCAAGGGTTTGAGAGCCTTCAAAATGCAATAAAGGACCATTCCACCATCTGTGACTCCTGTAATTTAGTGGAATGGGTCCATTTAAGTATATTTAGATGTTCATATGGTTTTTTATGAGCAGAGAGGGTGAATTGTGTGTTTGGGCATGATGTCCTAGTTGTGAAAAGTGGGTATTTTGATGAAATTTGGAGGTTTAAGGTAGGAAAATGTTGCAAAAATTAGCGGCATAAAATTTTGATGGTTGATTGAGTTTGTGTAGGCATAAAAAAAGATGTTTGAAGTATTAGTTGTCTGTGAAGAATCCTGGAGCATGGCTTTTCAATAAACCCTTGTGAAACTTGTGTAAAGTAAGGGTTTGGTACTAGAGTGCCCTAGTAAGCATTTCTCTTGATGGAAATGGTGGTTTATGTGGTTTTGTGACCTGTTAAGACTCTTTAAAAAGATATTGAGGCTTGGAAGAGAGTTTGGAGAGGTACTACTTTGTAAAAGTGGCCTAATTGGGCAAGTAGGACAACATAGATCTTGAAATTGAGGGATTTCTTCCAAAGGAACATATAGTGGTTCTTGGATATGTTAAAGAACATGGAAATGGGTGTCTAAAACTATAAGGACAGTCTTGATAAGAACTTGGAGTCAAAATATTTGAAGGTAAAACTAGTTTAGCACACCTACAAGTGAAACTAGGTGAAGTTGTGAAGGGTTAGTGTAATAGGTTTTTGAGAGTTGCAAAGTTGGTTCAAAGTGTTTGAATTGTGATTGATGAGTGATTTCATCCTTACTCTGTATCAATTGGTATTAGATCATAGGTACCAAATATTTTGAGGGAGAAGGTTGAAGTTTGCATAAGGAAAAAGGTTGGAATTTGAAGGGTCAAGATGACTCCTAAGAACAATACAACTATTAGAGAATTGCAAGAGTTGAAAGAAAGGCATGATAGGTTGATGGAGTCTCATAATGTTGTTTTAGCAAGGCTTGTTGCCTTGGAGTCAAATCAGAGAAGAGGTGCAACATTGGGCGATGTGAGTGAAACTGATGAAGATGAAGAGGAAGAGTTTCAAGAGGTTGATGAAGAGCCATTGGATCCTGAGGAACAGAGGATGGCCTAGCTTCTAAAAGAAGTCAAAGTTGATACACACATGGTGAAGGTTGATTTTCCCATGTATGGTGGAAATTTGAATGATGAAGAGCTTCTATATTGGATTGTAGCCTTGGATAATCATTGTGAGTGTGAAGATGTACCTGATGAGCAAAAGGTAAAGATAACAAAGAAAAAACTCAAGGGACATGCATTATTATGGTGGGACTATGAACAAGCTGATAGGAGAAAGAAGGGTAAAGTAAAGTTAGTTTCTTGGGACATAATGGTTGTAAAACTCAACAGCAAGTTTCTTCCTAAGGATTTTAAAGTTCAATTCTCTAAGAAAATCCAAGGTCTGAAACAAAAAGAATTAAATGTTAAAACTTATAATGATGAATTTTATAAGTTGAGCATAAGATTAGGGAGACAGGAGGATGAGGTTGAGAAAGTTGCTAGGTATCTAGCTGGCCTTAGATTTAACATTCAAGATGAATTGGTTGAGGCAAATCCATGGATAGTGGAAGAATGTTTTTAGTTAGCCATTAGAGTGGATGAAAAGTTAAAAAGAAGGAAAGATAAGTATATTAGAGGTAGAGGCATCAATCAAAGAGGTAGAGAATCCTTTCCTACATCAAAACAGTCTTATGAAGAACAAGAAGGTGCAAGCAAAGGTAAAGAGCAAAGTATTGATTCTAGAGGCAGATTTGGTGGAGGTAGGAATTCAAACATATTTTCAGGTAGATGTTATAATTGTAATGAGTTTGGGCATCCATCATACAAGTTCCTTGAAAAGCATGGTTCTACTTCAAGTGGTGGTGAAAGGAGAAGTGATAAAAGAGTGCAATTGGTTGAAGAAGATGAATGTGAAAGTGTGAAGTCTCCTAGTCATCTTGCTGCTCCAAAAGTGGGAGAATATTTGATGATGAGAAGACAACTACTGAAGGAATCCAAGGAGAAGGAATCTACACAAAGGAGGACCTTGTTCAAGACCACATGCAAATGTAAAGGTATGAAAAGTTGTAGTAGATTTAGGTTCCATTGATAATGTGGTATCAAGTGAAATGGTAGATAAGTTGAATTTTAAGAAAGTTCCTCATGAAACACCATACAAGGTATCTTGGTTGAATGATGATCAATCTCTTTTAGTTAGTGAACAAGCCTTGGTTGAGTTTCAGAATGGAGGATATAAAGACAAGGTGCTTTGTGATGTTTTACCCATGAGTTGTTGTCATCTATTGCTTGGGAGACCATGACAATATGACAGACATGCAATGTATGATGGAAGAAAAAACACATATCAGATTGAGAAGGATCAGAAATATTTTACTTTAACCCCATTGGTTGAAGATGTGAAGGAAAAAGGCAAGGCAGCTCAAGTGATCATGATGGAAAAGAAAGAGTATGTACAGGTTGAGGGAGATAAGAATTTCAAGTTTGCAGCCATTGCAAAAGTTGTAGATAAGAAGATAGTGACTTTGAAGGATGGTGCACAGTTAGGAAGGAAAAAGGATGAGAAGACAATGTCAAAGACTGACCTAAAGAAGGTCAAGGATGAATTGTTTGTAAGAAAGAAAGATGGGTTAGACAAATTTGACGCAATTCAGATTGGTATAGTGTTTTGCCTTGTGGTTGCAAAAGAGATGAAGGGGAAATCAAGTACTACCAAGAGAGAGGTCTACAAGTCTAAGAGTATAGTGGTATTTGAGGAAAAAAGTTCAAGGACAATGATGAAGACTAGAGGTGAAATGAGTGATGGTGTTAGGTAGAGACAAAGAGGTAAGTTTGAGCATGTTTCAAGAGTCCAAGAGAGGACATTCAAGGGGAAGGTTGACAGAGGATAGAGTGTAGGTGTTAAGGTAGTTACAACATTAGTTTGTGATGGTGAAAAAGTTAGTAGACACTCAATAGGTCAGTTTGTGCAGAGGAAACCAAATATAGGTGGTGAGCAATTTGAGAACACAAAGGATGATACAAGTCTATCGTATTTGATTAAGCGGAAAAGAGTACCAGACAAAGGAGCCTTTAAATGAAAAAGATATGGAGCACACAAATTTGGACAATCTGCAAATCACATTCCAAGGGACTTGGAAAAGTTCCAAGGTCGGGTATATGGTGTAGGGGCACCAAGGAATTTTATGTAAGGGTGATCATTGGTAGGTTGTTTTAGGTGGTTTGAGTAATTTTTTCATCAAATAAGGTCATTTAGACCATTAATAATGTAATTTAAGGTTTAGTAGGTGTTGGAAATATATGCCCCAATCTCATAGGCTGAAACCTCTAAGAGAGGCAAGTCGGTGTGACATGCTTTGGGTCTGGCCAACTAGCAGCTTTGGATCTGGTGGTTTGTACAAGTCACCGAGACAATGTTTAAGTCATGCCAAAGGAGCTTATCACTGTGACTTGTGACAGTCATTGTAACCCTATGCCGAGTGGAGATCTCTGGCCAACAGGCCATTCATATCGTATATCGGGGAGACCCTAGGCCGAAAGGCTTACTTTGGTGTGAAGTCCCAGTGATAGCTAAAGTCTTGCTGATAGGGTGTTACACATGTGATTATCGGAGTAACTTATGATGTTTCGGTATGTGGTCTTACTAATAGGAATGTCTCACCGATAGCATTCGCTTGGTGTCTTTGGGGTAACATGGAGGTTTCGCTATGAACTCCTGGCGATAGTTGGTTTGTCTCACCGACAGTATACACTTGGAGTAACATGCGGTGGCTCAGTAAGAAGTCTTACTGATGTGTGATGTCTTGTCGAACGGTTTTGCATTGAAGTCATCGGGATAACGAAAGGGGTCTCGGTGTGAAGTCTCAATGATGAATGAATTCTCGCCGACAATGTTTCTTTTAAGCCTTCAGAGAGAGTCTTAGGTGTTCGGTATGATCTCTCAGTGAAGGATGATAGTCTTGTCGACTGCTAATCACTTCGGAATACCTTGTAAAGATCTCGGTGTGATGTCTTGGCGAAAGATGTTTGTCTTGCCAATGTGAACACTCATGTCTATGTGACTTATAGAGCTTCGGTGTGACGTCTCACTGATAGCGATGACTCTTGGCGATATCGAATGCTGGATGTGTGGCATCGGGGAGACATGATTAGTGTCTCACCGACATGCCAACACAGATTGAATCCTTTTGACCGAGTGAAGAATATCCTATGTGGCTTGTAGTCGACCAATTAGAGAAGCTGAATGGGAATCGTTGGAAGACAGTTTGTTGTGGCAGTTTTGTGAGGAAATTCGACAGATAGGAACGATATGAATATAGTCTAGAATAGCAGATGATGTTTGGTTCGGATCAACAGATTGGTGTGTGGTTGTATGATCAGTGGATGAATTCTATTTTGTGAAGGATGTAACGTGAATGTTCTATAACAAGGTTGTTCATAGTGAATGCTACTGTAAACTAACATCAGAAAGATAAGTCTATACTCTATATGTAATATTTATTATTGTAATCAAAGTGACTTCTCTTGGTGTGTGGGTTTTTCTCCCATAAGGGTTTTCCCACGTAAATCTGGTGTTCATATGTGTTTGTCAAATACTCTATTTCTGTTATTGCTTTCAAGTGCATCTTAATTGGACTGTAATTGTAAAATTTAAAAGGTATCTCTGCATTCTTCCCTGAGGTTTTGACGTTAGGAGAGTTGCTTCCGCATCTAGCTTTCCTTACAAGTGGTATCAGAGCCTAGCTAGTTGTGTTATCCTTGTGGGTACGTTGGGTTTTTTGTGTCAATTTCTGTTCAGTGGGAGTCTTGTAAAAGTTTGTCAAATTTGAATTACAGATTGAGATGGCTAGCACGTCAGGAAAGATTGCAATAGAGAAATTCAATGGCAGCAATTTTGAGTTGTGGAAACTTAAGATGGAAGATCTATTGGTTGATCGTGATCTTTGGATTGTTGTGTCTGGAGTGAAGCCTACAGGCATGAAGCAAGAAGATTGGGACCTTGTAGATAGAAATTCTAAGGGGCTAATAAGGCTCTATTTGGCAGACTCTGTTCTTCTCAATGTGCATGAAGAGAAGACTGCATCTTCCTTGTGGAAGAGACTGGCATCTATTTATCAGGGGAAGTCCTTGGTGAATAAACTGTTCCTGAGGAAGAAATTGTACACTTTGAGAATGCAGGAAGGAGGGTCTGTAGTTGATCATTTGAATGCATTCAACATGATGATTACACAGTTAACACCTGTTGGTGTGAAGATTGATGAAGAGGATCGTTGTATGCTAATATTGTGTTCTTTGCCAGATTCATGGGATCACCTTGTGATGGCTATTGGGAGTACAACATCCGGTTTCAAGATGGAAGATGTTGTTGCTTCTTTGTTATCAGAAGAAATGAGAAAGAAATCTTCTAAGATGACAAAGGAGGCCCTTGCTGTTAAAGGAAGGTTGAAAGAGAAAGGCAAGAAGAAGGACAAGAAATCTAAATTGAAATCAGAGGGGAGATCAAAGTCTCTTGGCAAGAAGTCCAAGGTGAAGTGTTGGACTGTGGGAAACCTAGTCATATTGAAAGGATTGTAAAGAGGAGAAGAAGAAGAAGAAGAAGTATTCTTCCAACAATGATTCTTCTCAGAGTGATGCAGACGCCTTCATTGCAGCTTGGCTACATAGGCATCGGATGATGTCTAGCTGATTGATTCTGGAGCATCTTTCCACATGACATCTCATAGAGCCCGGTTCACGCAGTATGAAGAATCACGATGGTGGAAAGGTGTACTTAACAAGTGATTCAACTTTGGAAATTGTTGGCCATGGAAGAGTCAAAATTCAATTCCCGATGGAAGAAGTTGAAGGGAATGATGATGTAATGCATATACCAAGTTTGGCTTGAAACTTACTTTATGTTAGTAAGTTGAATGATATTGGAGTGCAAGTCACATTCTCTAGAAATGGTGCAAGATGACTAGAGCTCAATGGTGCTAGCAAGGGGTGCTTCGTATTGGTACCTTGTACAAGTTGGATGCACCACGATGTTCAATGCAATAGTGTCTCTGTAAAGTCACAAAAAGCTACTCATGGAGAAAAGAGGGAAATGTTCTAATTGTGTAAACTCTATGGAAGTTAAACTTCTAGCCGAAAAGACTATGCTCTGGCATCATAGGCTAAGCCACATTGGAGAGAAAGGTTTAAAAAACCAAAGAATAAAACCTAGTTGAGGGGCTTGAAAGGTGTAACCTCAAATTTGGTGTGAACATTGTATAAATGGAAAACAACATCATGTTTCATTTATTCTAGTCCTCATAAATATTTTGGTGTTCTAGATTATATTCACTCTAATGTTTTTGGTCCAATAAATGTTCCTTCATTATCAAAATCAAGATATTATGTTTCTTTTATTGATGATTATTGAAGAAGAACATTTGTTTATTTTTTGAAAAGTAAATCAGAAGTGTTGATCAGTTTAAAGAATATAAGAACCTTGTAGAAAATCGGTGGAAGAAAAATAAAATGTTTAAGGCTGATAATGGTAGTGAATTTTGTTACGATGATTTCGAAGGTGTTGTAAAGACCATGGGATTAAAAAGACATAAGACTACACCTTATACTCCACAACAAAATGGAGTTGCAAAAACATTCAATAGGATAGTGATGGAGAGAGCACAAAGTATGCTGAGTAGTCTGGCTTGGAGAAGAAGTTAAGGTTGGCGGTTGCTTACAACATGCTACTTGATAAATCGTTCTCAAATTTTTTTCTCTTGTTGAGAAAACACCTTTGGAAACATGGTCTGGTAAGAAGCCCTCTTTAAGACATATTAGGTGTTTTTGGCTATGAGGCATATGTCATGTGTCATATGAGAAAAAGATCTAAGTTGGAGAAAAAGGTCGTTAAGTATGGCGCATTGGCTATAGTAATAGCATAAAATGATACAAGCTTTGGAATCCTGATATAGAGAAGGTTGTATACAGCAGAAGTGTAATCTTTTGTGAGTTGAAGCCTTCTACCTTGGATCTACAGTCAGAGACAAAGTCAGAAAACAATAAGGATGTAGTTGAAATTCCTCTGACACCAGATAAAGTGGAATTGAAAATTCAAAATGTACCTAAAACTAAGGAGAGCTCAAGCAGTTCTGAAAGTTTTGAAGAAGAAGAAGAACCTTAGCCTCAGCAAGTGAGGAGGTCAACTCGTGAAAGAAAGCAACCTGATAGGTATATGTTTTCTTTGATAGATTCTACTTGTGCCTATGCTTTAATTTCTAGCACTGATGAGCCTAGGACTGTGAAAGAGGCATTTAGAATGTCTGATTCAGACTCTTGGTTGGAAGCCATGAATGAAGAAATGACATCATTAGAAAAGAATGACACTTGGAGTTTGGTGCCCTTGCCTAAAGGCAGAAAAGTTGTAGGCTGCAAATGGGTATTTAAAAAGAAGATTGGTCTGGATGGCAGTGTGGAAAAATATAAGGCGAGGTTGGTTGCGAAAGGTTATTCCCAGGTAGAGGGAATTGATTATGGGGAAAAATTTTCTCTTGTAGCTAAGCTGACATCTATCAGATTTCTTTTGTCACTTGTAGCAGTGTATAACTTATAGGTCGAACAAATGGATGTGAAGACAACATTTCTTCATGGTGATCTTGAAGAAGAGATTTGCATGTCCTAGCTAAGCACTTTGTGGAGAAAGGTAAAGAGAAACTGGTTTGCAAGTTAAAAAAGTCTCTGTATGGGTTAAAGCAGTCACCTAGAATGTGGTACCAGAAATTTGATACTTTTGTATTGTCTTTGGGATTTGTAAGATCAAAATTTGATCATTATGTCTATTACAAAGCTGAAAGTGATCAAATTCTTATTATTGCTCTCTATGTTGATGATATGTTGTTCATAGGCAATAGTACGTTGATGATTTTTGATCTTAAGTCTCAGTTGTCTGCTAAGTTGGAAATGAAAGATCTTGGTGCAACAAGGTATATTATGGGGATGGAGATAACCAGGGACATGAATAGTAGAAAACTTTAGCTCAGTTAGAGTAAGTATATCAAGACTGTTCTAGAGAGATTTTGCATGAATGATTATAAGCAGCTAGCTGTTCCAGTCTTGCAGGGAATGAAGCTATCTATTGAAGACTATCCAAAATCTCCTACTGAGATGGAGGACATGACCAGTGTACCCTATGCTAGTGCGGTTGGTAGTCTTATGTATGCAATGGTCTGTATAAGGCCAGATATTTCTCAAGCAGTGAGAGTTCTTAGTCAGTTTATGGCTAATCCTGGAAGGACACATTGGGATTCTGTAAAGAGAGTTTTCAGATATTTGAAGGCACTTCAGAGTATTCTTTGTGTTACCATGGGAACTTGGTTGAATCATAGAGGACTCTCAATATTCGAGGCTATGTGGATTCTGATTGGGTAGGGGACATTGATAGTAGGAGGTCCACCAGTGGATATACTTTCATGTTGAATAGTGGTGCAATGAGTTGGATGAGTAAGCGATAGGCTGTAGTCGCTTTGTCCACTACAGAGGATGAATACATGGTAGCTACACATGCTTGTAAAGAAGCAGTTTGGTTAAAACGTTTGTGTTCTAACATTGGTTTTAATGCAGGGAAAATAACTATTTTTTGTGACAGTCAAAGTACAATTTTTCTGGCAAAGAATCCTACTTTCCATGCTAGGATGAAACATATAGATGTACAATACCACTTTGTATGAGATATGGTGGAGGATGGAAAGGTTAGTTTGGAAAAATTTGATACTCTAGAGAATGTTGTAGATGCATTGACAAAGCCAGTGAGCACATACAAGTTCAGGTGGTGTGCCGGTTCGATGGGCCTTAGTGCCCATGATTTTCAATAGGTTCGTTGTGCTCTGGAGGTGCCTATGTGATCTTCGTCAAGTGGGAGATTGTTGGAAATATATGCCTCAATCTCACAGGCTGAAACCTCTAAGAGAGGCAAGTCGGTGTGACATGCTTTGGGTCTGGCCAGCTAGCAAATTTGGATCTTGTGGTTTGTACAGGTCACCGAGACAATGTTTAAGTCATGCCAAAGGAGTTTATCGCTGTGACTTTGACATTCATTGTAACCCTATGCCGAGTGGAGATCTTTGGCTGATAGGCCATTCATATCGTATATCGGGGAGACCCTAGGCCTAAAGGCTTACTTCGGTGTGAAGTCCCAGTGATAGCTAAAGTCTTGTCGATAGGGTGTTACACATGTGATTATCAGGGTAACTTACAATGTTTCGCTATGTGGTCTTACCGATAGGAATGTCTTGCCAATAGCATTTGCTTGGTTTCTTCAAGGTAACATGGAGGTTTCGCTATGAACTCCTAGTGATAGTTGGTTTGTCTCACAGATAGTATACACTTGGAGTAACATGCGGTGGCTCGGTAAGAAGTCTTACTGATGTGTGATGTCCTGCCAAATAGTTTTGCATTGAAGTCATCAGGATAATGAAAGGGGTCTCGGTGTGAAGTCTCAGCAACGAATGAAGTCTCACTGACAATGTTTCTTTTGAAGCCTTCAGAGAGAGTCTTAGGTGTTCAGTATGATCTCTCAGCGAAGGATGATAGTCTTGCCGACTACTGATCGCTTCGGAATACCTTGCAAAGAGCTCGGTGTGATGTCTTGGCGAAAGAAGTTTGTCTTGCCGATGTGAACACTCATGTCTATGTGACTTATGGAGCTTCGATATGACATCTCACCAATAGTGATGAATCTTGGCAATATCGAATGTTGGTTGTGTGGCATCGGTGAGACACGATTAGTGTCTCACTGCCATGCCAACATAGATTGAAGCCTTTTGACCAAGTGAAGAATATCCTATGTGGCTTGTAGTCAACCAATTAGAGAAACCGAATGGAAACCGTTGGAAGACAGTTTGTTGTGGCATTTCTGTGAGGAAGTTTGACAGACAGGAATGACATGAATATAGTGTAGAATAGCAGATGATGTCTGGTTCAGATCAACGGATTGGCATGTGGTTGTATGATCAGTGGATGAATTCTATTCTGTGAAGGTTGTAACGTGAATGTTCTGTAACAAGGTTGTTCATAGTGAATGCTGTTGTAAACTAACATTAGAAAGATAAGTCTGTACTTTGTATGTAATCTTTATTACTATAATACAAAGTGACTTCTCTTGGTGTGGTGGGTTTTTCTCCCATAAGGGTTTTCCCACGTAAATCTGGTGTTCATATGTGTTTGTCAAATACTCTGTTTCTATTATTGCTTTCAAGTGCATCTTAATTGGACTGTAATTGTAAAATTTAAAAAGTATCTCTGCATTTTTCTCTGAGGTTTTGACGTTAGGAGAGTTGCTTCCGCATCTAGCTTTCCTTACAATAGGTTCATTTTGTTAAAGATGTCAAAATTGCAAGTTATTGTCAATGTGATCATATGTAAAAAGTTGCAAAAAGGAAATATGTAGAAGGTCAAGAGTCATATTGTTGTAGTTCAGTGGGAATAAGTTGGAGAATTATTAGTCATATTTTTAAAATGCTTTAAAAGGTTTGTGTGATGTTGGGAATTGGTTGGCACTTGTGAAATTTGAAATTTTGAATCAAAAGACATTGAATTCTCTACAATTTCCTGAAATTTTGCTCTCTCTAGGGAGTGTACGGACCTATACTGAGGAGTTTAGATTGAAGGTTTTTTGAAATGGTTAAATTCATGTATTAAGATTTTTTTGGGTTTTGAGGGAGCTGATTTCATAAGAAAATAAAGATTTTATTGCAATTTTCCTATACTTGCTTGTGTATACCTTGTTGAAGGGTTTAAGAGCCTTCAAAATGCAATAAAGGACCATTCCACCATCTGTGACTCCTATAACTCAGTGGAATGGGTCCATTTAAGTAGGTTTAGATGTTCATATGGGTTTTTGTGAGTAGGGAGGGCGAATTGTGTGTTTGGGCATGATGCCCTAGTTGTGAAAAGTGGGTATTTTGATGAAATTTGGAGGTTTAAGGTAGGAAAATGTTGCAAACCTTGGGGGAAACAACTTTTGACAGTTGATTGAGTTTGTGCAGGCATAAAAAAATATGTTTTAAGTCTTGGTTGGCTAGGAAGAAGCCTAGAGCATGGTTTTTCAATAAACCCTTGTGAAACTTGTGTAAAGGGTTTGGTACTAGAGTGCCCTAGAAAGCGTGTCTTCTAATAGAAATGGTGGTTTTTATGGTTTTGTGACCTATTAAGACTCTGTAAAAAGAGAGTGAGGCTTGGAAGAGAGTTTGGAGAGGTGCTAATTTGTAGAAGTTTCCTAATTGGCCAAGTAGGACAACGTAGAAGCCTAAAATTGAGGGATTTGGTCCAAAGGAACGTATAATGGTTCTTGGATATGTTAAAGAACATGGAAATGGGTGTCTAAAACTGTAAGGAAATTCTTGATAAGAATTTGGAGTCAAAATATTTGAAGGGAAAACTAGGTCAGCACACCTACAAGTAAAATTGTGTGAAGTTGTGAAGGGTTGGTGTAATAGGTTTTTTGAGAGTTGCAAGGTTGGTTCAAAGTGTTTGAATTGTGATTGATGAATGATTGCTTCCCTACTCTACATCAATGCCTATATTCTATGATGTATCAAGGGTGTCATCATCCCACAATGTTTTTGTAAGCTAAATTAAAAAATTTAGAGTAGGATTTTCTAAATGTAGTCGGGTTATGACACCACCAACATGCTTGAGATTAGAGCTTATAGAGTGATAATGAAAAAAATGGTTGAGTGATGGAAAAATGAGTATATCACATTTTTATTTCCTATTGGGGAGATGACTATCACTCTATAAGACATCTAGAGGATTTTGTAGATCTTTATCCATGGTGAGGGGGTGATCTATGATATTGATAAAGGGGAGTATTCTTTGGTGAGAGTTTTTATGATAGATGGCATAGGTATTGAGGATAGAGAGATGGATTTGAAGAGGGTGATCACCAAATTTAATTACCTTCTGGTAGTACTAACAAGAGTTTTTAGAGGTGTTCTAGTACCTAATCAAAGATCGAGAGGATTTTCTATTGAATGGGATCAAGTATTGGAGCACATGATCAATGATAGGGTGGTCTATACATGGGGGCTATGAATTTTATCAAATTTGTATCATGATATGCATAAGGTTTTGTACAAATATGGAGCTATCCTTTCCTATAGAGTTACCCTTATACACATTTGCGCAAGGAAGAATATAGTTGTGACTTGGTTGATTATAGGGAGGGTAAGAGGAGTAAGGAAGACCTACGTTCAATTGTATGATAGTTATTGACTCATTGGTGGTGAAGGGATCTAGATTAATAGGTGTGAGTTTTCAATGAGGTGAATGAGGTGATTTAGAGGTCATGTGCTAGTGCGAGGTATGGGAAAGTGATACAAAACACTTGATGTATTTTTTAGAAAATTGGTATTTGATTTGGTGGGCTACTCATATTATTGAGAGATAAATTCTAGAGTGGGTGCATCACCAATTTGGATTGGTAAAAAATTTACCTATTCATGAGGTAATTTTACTCACACTCAGCAAGAGATTACAAAACAAGCTAGAGTCACTAAATCCATAGCAATGGGATTTACTACCTAGGCTAGAAGATGCAGGTGCAATGTTAGAGTATGATGCTTAGTGGTCCATGTGTAGGCCTATTAGATTGATCGAGCTAGGTTGTGGTAGTTTGAAATGATGGAAATGGGGTGAGGAGCTAAGTAGAGGAAGGTATAGCAATGAAGGGAAGAGAAGGTTGTGGTAGAGGAGGGTAGAAATGATGGAAATATTGATAGGGGGGACAAGGATTGAGAGCTGGTGGTGGAGATGGGGGATTAGGGAGAGGATGAGACCCAAGTGAGATATGTGGGAGGAGCCAGTGATGGTAGATATCTGGGAGAAAGGATAGATGTGGATGGTCTATAGGTATAGTTGGCTACCACTTTATTTGAGTAGGATGAGACATGGGTAGAGAGGGATTAGGGTCTATTTGAGATATATTGAGCTTGCATTGAGTGAGATAGTATTTATATTCAACTATCCCTAAGGACCTTAGAGATGTAAAGGATTATGAATATGGTGGAGGGGTATATGGGATAGGAAATGATATACATTACAAGGTCAACATAGGAGGCCATGTACCACATGAACTTGTATGAGAGAGATTCTTGTATATTTTCAAGTATTGAGCTTTGCTACATGAAGCCAATCAGGGTATTCATGATAAATGAGGCCAAGGAATCCATCAGTCATGGGGCCACCACTAGTGTAGCCACCACCATTATAGCCACCAAAAATTCCTCCCCCACATGTACCAAGATGACTTGGGTATTCAAAGGGTGAAATTTTTACCTAGATGGCATGCATATATGTATCATATGATGTATATTGTACATTATTTTTCTTGCAAGCTCATGTATATATGTATATTATTTTGATGTATGTATATAGATGCAAATGCACTTGATGATATGGATGTGTGATGGATAATTTATTATGCTATGATGTTATGATTTATTCAATGGATATGATGTGATTATGATGTAATGATGTTATGACATATGCTTATGACTATGTATGCAAGAAACATATATGATATGATGTTATGGCCTATATTATGGATATGTTATGATTTATTAATAATTTATATGATGTATATGATGTGATTATGATGTTATGCTATGATGCATATTTTAGGATGTGATATTGATTTATGTTGTGTATATAATGTTATTAAGATATTATAGTATGATACATATGCTATGATTTTAGTAATGATGTGATGATATATGAGGATGGTTTATGCTAATGATTATGTATGCAAAACATGTGTGGATGCAATGGGTTTTTTATGATTCTATTTTTATGTCATGATATATAGATACAATGCTTATTAGGATGGGATGGAAATGAGTTAGTATGAAAGAAGAAATGAGTTAGAATGTAGGATAATGAAGAACAAATGAAATTTTTTGATCAAATATTGAATAATAAAATCTATAAGTAGGTAATGAGATATATGGGGAAAATGGAATGGAAAGGTGATTTTCTTTAGGTTATGCTTGAAAAATGTAAAGATAAACCATTATCTTGATATAGTAATTAGATATTATGCACCAATGTATGAGGAACTAGGGTGATATTGTATCCCTTGCAGGGAATTTGACTCTATAAACAAAAGGGTTGTCCGTATCCATATTGGATATAATATCTAACCTTGTTGGATCTATGTGAGGAAGTAAGACTTAAAGAATGATAGTCCTAGTGCACAAAAGGTATTGAATGAAATTATAAGAAAATGATAGTTTTTTTTATATAAGAAGCCATTCTAGCACACATATAAGGTAAGTATTTTCCTTGGTAATGTTACAAGAACATCCACAAATAGGACATACAAAAAAAATGAACATGCCCCATTCCATGCTCTTATAAAAACACAAAGATATTGAAATATTGATGTGGCCTTAAGTAAGAATTATAAGGAGAAAAAAGGATAAATCAAAAGGAAAAATAAAAACTAATAAAAAAATCAATAGCTACCTTATCTCTTTCCAAAATAGCATGGTGATGTTGGATTATGCTTATTGTGGGAATAATGCATCCATCAAGACATGGGTTAAGATGGTGGAATGAATAATTAGGAAATAGGTATATAGGTAGTGGGTGGATTCAGTAGTGGTCTTAACTTGCAATTGCAATGGAAGTTTGATGTTTTTGTGTGATGTGTAGTTTGCATTTTTTATTTAAGTGTCAAGTCTAGGTGGTAGTGGATTATTATAGATGGGATGGAGAAGGGTTGGATATGTTTATTTATTAATTTTTGTGATTGATGGATTTATTATGAAAATGTGTAGATGTGGGATTGTGGAATGGTGAATTTTCCTCTGAAAACAACAAAAAGGATCCAATCCAACGAGTAGGTTGAGGAATATGCCCACAATTAGGTATAGGATCATTTATTATGGGATGGATGGAGAGAATTTTATTATGGTATTGTATATGATGAATAATAATAGATATTGATAATTATCAAGCCATGATAGGTGGATAGGTGAAATGTGGTATGTAGTGTGTATAGAGGTTTAAAATTTATTATGGGTGAAATGGGTAAGAATTTGATAGATAGTGGATGGTGCTTGCTACACATGGTGCCTACAATATTTTTTCACCATGATACTTTCCCAAGGTGCAAAAAAAGTGGTTTTCACCATTGGATAGATAATTCTCTTTACTTTTTCTAGTTTAGTAGATTTTGTACTATTTTTTTATTTTTTTATTTTTTGGATTTTGTACTTAAAAAAAATCAATTGGCATACCCTGAAGGTCAGACATAAATTTTTTTCATATGGTTGTAAGTGTGGAAAATGTAAACTAAATACAATTAAATACACCTCTTAATGAAACATTGTATCAAGATTAATTACTAATTAAACTAATTTAAAATAGAGAAAAGTTTGAAAGCATCTCATTGTCTCCTATCTCCAAAGATTTATCAAATTACAGAAGCTCTCAGATTTGTAAGCACTGTGACTGTTTAAAATGCCTATCTAGAGAATGGAATGGATGCCAATTGCTAATGATTTCTAAGTGATAGCTTTTGTAAACTATCTTGACATGAAACCTGCTAAATGGAAGCTACAGTTAAAAGAAACTATGATGTTGTCGTGATATGAAATCTACTAATTCCATGATGCTATGATGATACTAAAATGCTAATACTAATGCTTATGGTTGCTTGGTTGCTTGAGTACTAATTGCTACAGAGTAAGTTTGCATAAAAGATGATAATTCTTGGATGATTTTGATGCTTCAGAAGGTTTTATATATAGATTTCCGGCAACAGTTTTGTATAGGGGTAACACAACAAAGGTTGAGATTAAATCCAGAGATTTGAACAGTACAAGATGAGAAGGTGGAGCTTATCATGGAGGATTGTTCCTCCCCATAAAAACATTAGGCAAGATGAGAGGAAAGATTTGAGGTAGAAGATTGAGAGGATTTCCTGCAGGTTTGTCCCTGAGGCTTTTCCCGTGAATGACAGTTAAATTAATTAGATTTGAAAAATCTAATTTTATTGGTGAGTGACTAGAGGGATTTGATTTATGCATTTATTTGAATAATTTATGATTTATTAAAATTTGCAAAAAGAGAGATAAATAATTTAATAAAATAAACTATAGAATTTTGTTTATTAAATTAAATAGAAGAAGAGAAGTATGATGCAATAATTAAATAATGCAAACTATTGAAGCTATATATTTAATTTACGATAGAATTTAATGGATAAAGTATAAAAGAAATAATAATGATAATATTTAAATAAAAGAAAGTATTTAATTTTGTTTATTTAAACAAGAGGAAATAAAGTGATAAAATAGAAGAAATAATAGTGAACTTAATATAAATAAATATTTCTATTTATTTACTAAGTAGATGAATTTAGGATTAATTAATCAAATAAATCATATTTAATTAATTAGATTCTCTAGACCATTTTTAAGTGTCTACATTTTGCCCCTCTTTGAAGTGATGTGTTTACACATTGCTTCAAAGAAATTTTTGTGTTGCTGCTGCTAGTATCGATGAGAAATTTCAGAATGCCCCAGACATATTTTCAGGTGATTGATGGATATATGCCCCCTCGGGAGATAAATTAATGAATTTTTGATATTTTTTTGGATTTTTTGGAAATTTTTAGAATATTTCAATTTTTTATGATTTTCTGATGATTTGATGTAGATTTGATGAAGATTTGATGATGAAATAATTTATCTCCCAATAATTGATGTAGAAAGTGGTCCTGGATGAATTTCAATTAATCTCCCCTTTTAAAAAAATTAAATCAATCCCATAAAAATCCCTTTTCAAATAACCTATAAAAGGTTAAAAAGGTCTTTTTCAACTTCATTTGTGCATTGTGAATTTTGAAAACTTGTGAGAGAGATTTGTGTGCTACGTGGAGCAAGATGATGATTCCATATCACACCCACCGTTTCAAGCTTGTTCGACGATATCAGAGGCCGACTGCGTTCGGACCTCCGGTATGTTCATTCTTTTTCCTTGGTTTTCGTGCATTTCTCATTTTTTTTTGTATTTTTTGGATTTTTCAATTTAAGCCTATTTTAACGCTTTAATTTTCTATTGTAGCACGTTTTAATTCCGTTGTAGCGCTTTTAGGGTCTGTTCTAGTGCTTCTAGTCTTTTAGTGCTTCATAAGTCTATTTTAGCGCGTATATAGGTTAGGGTAACACTTTTCATAGTTTAGTGCTTTGGTTAGCCATTGTAGCGCTTCCACAATATGTTTTAGCACTTTCAATTTTTTAGTGCTTTGAGTGGATTCCGTAGTGCTTTGACTCCCTATTTTAGCACGTTTTGAGTTTTAGCACTTTTATGAAAAATATTAGCATGTTGACCAAATAAAATGGCACTTTTTGATAAAATGGCGCTTTGGGTAGATGTAATAGCGCTTTTATCTGATGAAATGGTGCATGTATTTGTTTTAGCACTTTTAATGTCCTTTTAAGCACATTTATATCAAAGTGTTTGTGATTTTCATTAATTTGTTATTGATTTTCTTGATTTTTTATCGTATCAATTGTTGGTTTGATATAAATGATTTACCTAATCAAATACATGATTTTTCGATCTCATGATAGGTGAGGTCTAATATTTTTTTGATAATAATTATCATCATGATAGGTGAGGAATAATTAGAATTGACATACCTCATGATAAGCGAGGTTGATTTGATGTCTTGATGATGATAATTATCCTCATGATAGGTGAGGAATAATTAGAATTGACATACCTCATGATAAGCGAGGTTGATTTGATGTCTTGATGATGACCTCATGATAGGTGTGGTTGATTGATGTGTTCTCATGAGATTTGATTAGAATTCTCACCAAGAGTTGACTTGATTTGATATGGTATTTTGATGTTATTTGATGATTGACATGAATTAATGACTTTGATCTTGTTATGATAATAGGAGCGATTGGGGAACCTCTAGATTCAAGAGCATTTTCCCTTGACATTTGATCACATTCCTAGGTTGGCACAGCCTGAGACGGCTATCATCACATGTTGTGGATTGTCTCCTCTTCTTTATATGCCCCATATTAGGATTAATCAGGGTTTGTTGATAGCTTTAGCTGAGAGGTGGCATAGCAAGCACAACACCTTTCACCTTCCTACTAGCGAGATGACAGTCACCCCAGAGGATGTTTGGTGGATATTGTAGCTTTCGATTGTTAGAGATGTGGTCATATATGATTCAAGAAAGCAGGGTGGGACTGATGCTCTTCATAGAGTGTTTCAGGATGATCGTATTGTAGGAGAGTGGATTCCATGGCGTGATATGGTTGATGCATATGCCACTTTTCCGATAGTACTTGCTGGTTTTATTGGCAGATTCCTTAGTCCTAATCATAGGTCTAAGGGATTCTTAGTTGGTTGGGGCCGAGTTTTGGAGAGAATGGTTGTTCATGGCACCCAATTTTCTTGGGGCATGTGTTTGCTTGCCCAGTTATATCATGATTTACATTCAGTTGTGTATCTCAGTGGTCAGAGTTTATCAGTCGGCACTACTTTGCTTTAGGTATGGGTGTGGGAGCACATAGCTATCACACGTCCAGTTCTAGTTGGACAGAGGCCACCTAGGAGACCTTATGTATTCAGATATGCTGGCAGGTTTACCCAATCTAAAATGGGTAAGTTAGAGTATTGGAGGAGAGTTATTGATGACATAGAGTCTATGACATGGCATCCCTTCCTAGATTGTGATCATTGGGATGATGATGATGTTCAACTACCATTTCTTTGTCAGTCGATGATCCTGATTGGTCATGCTTGTCAGGTTTTAGAGAGATTTTTGATTAGACGTGTCTACAGACAGTATGGGATGGTACAGGGTATTCCCTAGGGTGTCTCTTACTATGCTCGTTGATAGTTTGATACAACAGATTGGGGGCCTTGTTTGTCATATGTTGCAGTAGTTCAGGAGTTTCAGGCTTTACCGCTATTTGTGTGGGACATTTGGTCAGATATTTTTGAGGCTCCTCTTATAGCAGATTATGCTGAGTATTGTGCTTTGCATCCATTTCCATGCCTTACCATTCCAGATGAGCCTACCCCATTACTTGCAGAGGAGGATGTTCCTATCACTCGTGGTCGGTAACGGAGGAGAGAGGATGTTGGAGAAGCTGAGGTAGAGGATGTTGGTGTGGTTGGTGAGGCAGATGTCAAGCCCGAGGTTGATGTTGGGGTAGAGGAGGATGTTGGTGGTGAGGAGGATGTTGGTGGCGAGAGTAGTGGAGATGAGAGCAGCGGAGATGAGAGATTTGATAGTGGAGAGGCTGCAGTTGGGTTGGGCCTTGCCTTAGATTTTCCTAGTGAGACCATGCTTTGTAAGAGGCAGGTTGTGGGAGATGTTTCAGTGCGGCTGTGTATAGCAGATCTTCAGGTGCAGTTAGAGACTGTTCAAGAGCAGCTTCTTTAGACTCAGGGTTTATTAGAGCAGACACAGGCTTAGATGCAGGTACAAGCTAAGTTGCATACAAAGACTCTTTCAACTGTGCAGGCTCAGTTAGTCACAGCTCAGTCACAGATTGCAGCATTGATAGCTGAGAGAGATGTGACAAGATAGACAATCGAGACAACTTAGGCTCAGGTTACTTCATTGATAGCCAAGAGAGATGCGGTCAAGTTTGTAGCAGAGGGTGCTCAGGCTTCAGCCGATAGATTACAGAGACTAGAAGATGGTACCTCCTTGGAAAATTACATGCGAGAGGTCACTCGCATTGGTGAGGAGATTGAGTTTTATAGAGCAAGGTATTATGATGTAGTGCCTTCTGAATAGAGAGTGAGCTATGCGAGGTCCCATTCTGGGAGGTCACGATCCAGGACTGTCAGTGCAGATGTTACTCAGCCATTACCCAGAGATCTTAGGGATCTCGGTTCCTCTGGTGGTTAGGGTCCTGATCCTGCTACGCCTACACCATTTGGAGCCAGCAGCACATGATTGTGTCTGTGATGTACTTTGATTATCTTGATGTACAACCATTATTGATGTTTTATCTCTCTTCATTTTAGACATCATTGTATACTTGACATTGTGATTTTGATATATATGATATGCAATAGATTCTACAGTCTATTATGTGTTTTATATGATTTTCTGATGGATGCATTTTCTTTTGATGTTCTATATGCTATGTGATGGTTTTATTGTTATGATGGTATACTTTGATACGATGTTGTTCTATCTTTGATGCAACTAATGGTAATGTATGGATGCATCTTATATGGATACATGTTGTATATGGATTTATGATTATGGATTGATGTGCTTAAATGATATACTATATGTGATGTAAATGTAAATATATGGATGAAAATGTGGAATGATACATGTAATAAATTTATGGACTGTATTGTCAAATGGATAGATTATATGTGAATATGTGATAATAAATGGATGAATGTAATGAGTTATGATGATGATGTATTTGAATGATATAGATATATGTATGTTGAAATGTATGAATGATGAAATGATGATGCAAATGTTTTAAATATATGCAAATGATTATGATGATGTAACTATATGATCATGATGTTGTTTTTGTAATTGTCAAGTATACTTAGTCTATTATGAAAAAAGATAATTATTTAAGGAATGATTCACCAATCTTTGTAACAAATACTTTGCAGATGTGACACTATTATGGATGCAATCTAATTTTTACTATCAAATCTTCATGTAAACATAAGCAATTTAACAATACTTTTGTGCTTTTGTATCATCATTGATCTTTAAAATGTTGAAAGTGAGTACAAGCATCAATGGTATAATGTAAACTGATGATGACCTGAGTACTAGTTTCATGATTTTTGATATTGCAAGGGAATACAAGCATTGAGGTATAATTAAACTGAGATGACCTGAGCATTTCTTGCGTAAAAAAACAAGAATTAACCAATTTACTATGCGAATTGGAATGTCATCCATGATACTTTGTAGAGCATTTCCCGTGACAATTCACAAAGTAATTATGATTTATTCATAGACAACAGACAAAGAAAATACCATTTCTTCTTGCTGGCTTCTCTAGTTCAATACATCATTGAGTTTCTCCAAAGAAATAACAACAATGATCAAAAGTACAACATATCTTACATTTGCTTATAGTATTCAATCATTTATTTAGATTAGATCATCCATCTTGATTTTATGATGTTTTTGTGTTTTCAAAATTTTGGATCAAACTAACCTAAAGACCTATCCTAGGGGCCTCGGGGGCTGATCAAAGATTAGCCTTTCCTACGTTATACACGCAGAAACCACGTAGTTTGACTGACATAGACTCATGTTTTTGGATTTTTTGAGATTGACTTTTTGACTTCTTTTTTTTTTGGATTTTCTATTGTGAGATGGATGTCCAATGTGCTTCTGATAGTGATTGATGTTCCATGTTAGGTTTTGTTTTGAACATTGTTTCCGTTGCTTTTTCCAATCATTCTTTGTCTATTTGAGTAAGCTCCATGTTTATGTTGCCCCCAATGTTTTTCAGATGTTTCCCCCAAGCTCGGGTGAGACATGACCACGTGATATGATATGATAATAGATGTAAAATGATGGTGGAAGTAATGACCATGACATATGTTCAAATAGATAGGAGAGCTAATTCAAATCACAAATAGCGCCTGTTTCCAGGTTTTCACTATATGTTTTTATTGTACTTTTTCATTCTTTTTTTTTTTTTGCATCACCAGGATGCTTGTTTGCTAGGTTTTCATCAAGGTAACTATTTTCATAAACTAATTCATGCACTAAGTGATTCAGGTATAGAACTATCTAAGATGGATATTGTTGATAGGTTCATCAAACAGATCCCCTTCTAGTGTAGACAATTGATATGCTCCTGATCCATACACTGATATGATAGTAAAGGGTCCTAACTAGTTAGGTTCAAACTTCCCTTTCTTTTCTCTATCTTTCTTATTTCTAGGGTTTTCCTTTAGGACCAAGTCGCCAACTTGAAAGACTCTAGGTTTTACCCTATGATTGTAATTCCTTGATATTCTTTGTTGGTAGGCTTTCAAATGATTTACTACTTGTTGACGGCGTTCATCCAGCAATTCCAGTTCTTGTAGCCTTGAAACTTTATAATCTTCATCTGCTATGAGACCCTTTAGTGATTCACAGAGTGATGATATTTCTACCTCAATCAGTAGAAAGGCCTCTGATCCATACACCAAGGCATATGGTGTAGCTCTTGTTGGTGTTCTGATGCTAGTTATGTAGGCCCATAATGTAGGATTTAACTGAACATGCCAATCACGTCCACCATCGTCTACTGTCTTCTTTAGTATCTTTAGGATTGTCTTGTTTGAGGCTTCTGCTTGTCCATTTCCTTGTGGATAGTATGGTGTTGAAAAATGATGTTGAATATGGAATTGTTCACATAATTCCTGGACATCCTAATTTTTAAAAGGCCTTCCATTGTTTGAAATAATAGATTGAGGTACCCCGTATTGACAGATGAGATAGTTGAGTATGAAAGATGAAATATGTTTTCCAGTGACAGTTGTCAAAGGAACTGCTTCTATCCATTTTGTAAAATACTTTGTTGCTGTGATGATGAACTTGTGTCCTTTTGATGAAGAAGGATGTATTTTCCCCACCAGGTCCAATCCCCAATGACAAAAGGGCCATGTGGATGTGAATGGTTGTAACTCTTGCGCCAACAGATGAATTAGATTACCATGAATCTGACATTTTTGACATCTTTTAACATATTGATACACTTCCTTCTCCATGTTTGGCCAGTAATACCCTAAACGGAGGAGTTTCTTAGCTAGGGTTAGCCCACTTGAATGAGTCCCACAAATACCTTCATGGACCTCTCATAAGGATTCTTTAGATTCATGATGCTCCAGACACCAGAGAATAGTACCATCTAAACCTCGACGATAAAGGATGTCAGCAATTAATGTATGTCATGCCAATTGATGGATAAGGTTACGTTTTTGGTTTCTAGAGAGGTCAAGAGGAAGAATGTTATCTTTGAGGTAAGTATAGATCTCTCCATATTGTGAGGATTGAATGTCGGGTATGTGGCATATGGTTTGTGAATCTGGGTTATCGTATGTAGGACTATATAATTGTTCAACCATAAACTCATATCGACCTTTCTTTTCGGATAATTGTAAAAGGGATACAATTGTTGCCATGGCATTTGCAGCTTTGTTTTGTGCCCTTGGTATTTTCTTGAACTTGATATCCATGAAGTATTTTTTTAGATCATCTATCATTTGCTTATAAGGCATGAGCTTTTCATCCTTTGTTTGATACTCGTTATTTACTTGATAAATGACAAGCTGTGAGTCCCCATACACTTGCATTTCTATGATTTTCCATTCAATAGCTATTTTGATGCCGATAATCAATGCTTCATATTTAGTTATATTGTTTGTGCATGGAAACATTAACCTATAAGATTTGGGAATGGTGTGTCCTTGAGGTGTGACAAATAGAATTCTTGCACCTGCTCCTCTTTGTGTATATGACTCGTCAAAGTATTATCTCCATTGTTGAGTTGTAATATTCATGATGTCGACATCTAGAAATTCAATGTGCATTGTATGATGATCCTATAATGGAGCTTCAACTAGTTGATATGCTATTACTTGTCCTTTGATGGCTCTCCTATCAACATATTGGATATCAAACTTACTCAATATCATGACCCATTTTGCAAGTCTTCCTGTTAAAGCAGCTTTACCGAGTAGGTATTTTAATGGGTCTATTTTTTCTATGAGCCTGACTATATGAGTCAACATGTAGTGTCACAATTGTTGGGTTGCAAATACTACTACTAAACAATCCTTTTCTATGAATGTATAGTTTATTTCATATCCATTGAGAGTCCTGCTGATGTAGTAAATTGCTTGTTCTTTTCCATTAGAATCCTCTTGTGCTAATAGAGGTCCTAAAGATATATCAGTTGTTGCAATATACAGTAATAGTGGTCTTTCTACTATGGGTGGCATGAGTATTGGAGGTGTCACCAAATATTGCTTTATTTGGCCAAAAGTTGTTTCACAGTTCTGATCCCATTTGAATGAAACATTTTTATGAAGTAGATGATTAAATGGATGACTCTTATCTGCTAGCTGGGAGATAAATCTCCTAATGGATTGTAACCTGCCTTGTAGGGATCACAATTGTATGATGGTTTTAGGCGGTGGCATCTCCATGATTGCCTTAACCTTAGCTGGATCCACTTCAATGCCTTTTTCTGACACTATGTAACCAAGAAGTTTTGTTGAAGTCACCCCAAAGATACATTTCTTTGGGTTCAACCTTATATTGAATTTTTCCAGTCTAGTGAAGATCTTATCAAGTATTTCCAGATGTCCTTCCCTAGTGTGTGATTTTGCTAAGATGTCATCCACATAATCCTCCATGAAAGTATGCATCATATCATGAAAAATTGTGGTCATTGCTCGCTGATATGTTGCACCTAAATTTTTCAATCCAAAAGGCATGGCACTCCAATAGAATGTTCCCCAAGGGCAAGTGAATGTTGTCTTTTCTTGATCCTCAGGTACTATTTTTATTTGATTGTATCCTGAGAAGCCATCCATTATAGATAACATGGCATGTCCTGCTGTTAGATCAACAATTATGTCAATGTTGGGCAAAGGAAAATCATCCTTTGGGCATTTCTTGTTTAAATCCCTAAAATTTGTGCATATTTTGGTGCTATTATCAGGTTTGGATACTAGAACAATGTTTGAGATCCATTATGCATAATCTATGGACTTGATAAAGCCTGCATCTAATAATTTTTTTAGTTTAGCTTTAACCATAAGGGCGATGTGGGGATGCATCTTTCTCAATTTTTGTTTGACTGGTTTGATTCCCTTTGGTAGTGATAGATGATGCATTAGGAGTTGTGGATCCAATCCTAGCATGTTAGAATAAGACCATGCAAAATTTATGTGTTGCTGCTCAAAGAATTTGGTGAATGTCAGCTTCTCCTGTTCTGTCATGGATGTTGCTAGATGTAAGATCTTTGCCTTTTCAGATGTTCCCAAATTTATGGGATGTGTTGGCTCTACCAGTACTGATGATCTGTCATGGTAGTTTTCTGGGAGAGTGTCAAATCTTTCATCCTTCAGTGCCTTAGAAAAGTTTTTGCTGTTGGATACGTTCTTTATTTTTCTCTTTTCAAAGTCTAAAGCTGCCTCAGAGAGGTTTTCATCATTAGATTTATTTTTCCTGTTATCATTTTTGCAACTGAAATATTTGGCACCCTCCTATTGTAAAGTATCGATATGAATGCTATGGATAGTACTTGTATCAGTTTTGTCATAGCAGAGATAATTTATGATGGCATCATCATTTGTAAGGACTGGTATAAGACTAGGTTTGATGGGTTCCCAGTCAATAAGTTCGGGGTGCATTAAAGGTAACAATTCATTAGATTGAATAAGTTCAACTATCGTAAGTGTCATGATAGCTAGGTGGTCAAAGTTATATGTAGGATGTTCGAGGTCTATGACAGTACTCACCTCCAAGTTTTCTGAATCACTCGATGTCTGATCATCCTCGCTTGAGTCATCAATATTTGTTGATCCCATAACAAATGTTCTATTTCCTGAACCTTGTCCCTCCTCTCGTAAGGGTGTATATACATGGATAATATCAACCTCTTTATCAGTATATGATGTAGTAGATAGATTAACCCATTCATATTCGTTTGAATCTATGTCAGATCCATCTCTCTTTTGTAGTATCCTTTCCATTGCTTTTTGGGTTTCTTCTTCTTTGTGTTCAGTTATGTAGCCTAATCCCATTTTTTCTTTAGGTTGTAATGTTAGAGGTTGAATGGGTTCAATAATACCATCCTTTCTCTTGCCAATTGGTCCTTGAACTTTGTAACCCATTTTCTCTAAAATGGCCTTCCCTTTTCCATACTGATCTGTTTTGATGCTGACGTTTGCTGATGTTGATGCTTCCTCATCTTTGTATAGCCAACTGAGAATGGCTTTGTCTTTTGACTCATCTTCGAGTGTACCTACTTTTATAAACCTTTCATTTAGAGTTGTGATGAGTTGTGATGATCTTGGATATTTTAATATGGGTTGTCCATATGTTTTTGGTGATGGTAGTAACTATGATAGGCACAAAGATTCAAGAGAATATTTGCCGACACCCTTTTCCTTTATCTAAACCTTTTCTGAAAGTTGTTGTGATAATTCATTTATAGGACCTTTGGTGTTTGATGTGTCCATAATAGTTATTTCTTTCTATAGATTCTTTTTCTCAACTATTTAGAGATAAAATTAGGCTAGATATCCATGGTGGGTGAATTAGAAGTATTGAATTCTCTGTTATGAGGTATCAGAGTGTCTTGAGTTGCTTTCAACATGCTGCAAGTCTATGGATTGTTGTTGTCAGCTGATATGGTGACTTCCTGTCCATTTACTGGAAATTTCAGACATTGATAGTATGTTGAAGGTACCGCTTGCATGCCATGGATCCATGGATGACCCAATAGTATGTTGTATGTTAGATCTCTTTCTAACACTTGACAAACAATTTTTTTGACAATCGGCCCTACCTGAATTGGAAGTATAATAAGTCCTTTGGAAGACCTTTCCTCTTCATCATATGCCTTTATCATTATTTTTCTCTTGGTGTCAATGGCGTTGTCAGAATAGCCTAGTGCATGAATCAGTTTCAAGGTACAAATATTTAAACCAACTCCTCCATCTATCAGAACACATTTAACACATTGTTTATGGATGAGAACTTCTATATGCAAGGCTGCATTGTGTGGGTGGTTTACAGATACATCATCTTGTTTAGAGAATGACAGACAATGAGGTATGGTGAGATGTCCCACCATGGCTTGGAATTGACAAACATTCAAATTATTAGGGACCGCTGTAGCTACTAGAGATATTTCTAAAACTTCCTTATGTGATGGTGAAATTTTGAGAAGTTCTAAATTGGATATTTGTGTGGGTATCTTTTGTAATTGGTCTATGATATTGTATTGATGTGATGGGGGAGCATTGTTTTTGGAAGAAATTCCTTTCAATATTACTCTGGATTGTTCCCTTTTCATTATATTGACTTGTGGATGATCTTGTGTTTCCCTTATTTTTAAAACATTGATTTGATTATCAAATGTTCTTATGCTTGTCCTCATGTTCAGTGATTCAATGTCATTGTTGTTTGTGTTATCCTTTTGAGTGTCAATGTCATTTTTCTCTACCTCGGAAAGGAAAAGAATGGTGGTGTCATAAACATAGTTTATACTTTTTCCCTTACCACTAGAAGAAGACTCTCCTTTTTCATAGTTGGGTAATGGATTGATAAATGCAGTGTGATCATTGTTTGTCTGAGGCCCTTCAACAAACACCTTCTTGGCTTCGATCAAGTCTTGTATTTGGTGTTTTAGTTGCATATAGTCATTTGTCTTATGTCCTTTATTCTTATGTAAATTACAATAATCTGCATCATTCCACCATGATGGTTTTACCTTTGGCTCCCATTTTTGAGCTTTTGGTAAAGTAATAAGTTTGTTCACAATGAGTTCTTTCATTTTTGATTCCAATGTTTGTCCTAATGGAGTGAATTTTCATCGATTTGATTGTCTTTGGTATGATGGTCATGATTCTCCATTGTTGGTGTTGTTGTTTTGGATAGTGCCCTGACTGTTGTTTTGGTTTTCATTTTGATTTGCTTTGGAAATTGACGCTGTCAAATTGAATACTAGTTTTACATTGTCAGTTGTAGGTTCATTGCTTCCAATATTTCTATTTTTCTACAAAATTTTTGGCTTTTCATTGTTTCCATAGTGATTTGCATTGTTGGATGTTTCATTATAGTTCTTAATCACTCCTCGTTTGACTAGGGATTCTTCGATTTTAAGCCCATTCTCAATTACTTTTTTGAATGTTGATGGACATTGTAATTCAAGTCTATACCTCATTTGATCATTTAAGTTGTCTATAAATAATTCAATCTTCTCCTCTTCGGGTATAGATCAAGGATACCTAGTGAACAACTTTCTCCATCATTGTAAAAATGATAAAAATGTCTCACCATTTTTTTGTTTCAGATTATAGAGATCCTTTATGGTTACGCCATGTGTTATGTTGAAAGAGAATTGAGAGATGAATTTGTTAACCAATTCTTCAAAGGATATGATCCCTAGTTGTAATTTTGAGAACCATTCCATACAATGGGCTCCCAAAATCCTAGGAAATAACCTCATGAGGTATGTATCTTCTTACGCAAATTTGAGGCTCATTGTTCTAAATTCTCGTACATTGTCAATTGGGTTTGATTTTCCATTGTATTTGTCATACTTAGGAAACTCACAATGTCTTGGAAAGGGTATCATATCCACACATGGATGAAAAGGGTAAGGGAAAATTTCCTTTAATAAATATGTTTTTGTGGTTCCTGTTTGCATGTTTTGAACCTGTTGCTGAAGAATTTGCATTTGAGCTATTAAAGCAACTACTTGATTTGTATCTTGGGTGTGGTTTGGTTCCGTCTCATTAGTTATATATGTTTCCTTCAAGTGATTGATGTGAAAATCTTTCAGAAGTTTGGCACCTAACTCTGCTAACATTAAGAGGTATTTCTCCATGTCTTGTTCTAAGACCTTTTCCATAAATTTATGAAAATTTGGGTCTTGTTGTGCATGTTGTATATCCTCTTGTGTTATTTCATTGTTCTCATGTTGTTGGTATAAAAAAAAAGGGTTCTCTTCAATCATGTTTAGATTTTCAGTTTCTTTTTCTTTGAGTTTTTGTCTTTGCAACCTTGTTAAGATTGGAATACAAGTTTTTTTGTTGTTTTCCCTCACTAAACTTAGATCTTCTATGTGGTGTTAGTGTCAATTTGATTTTTAAAGAAGCCAAATAGAATGATGTGTTCTATTGACAAGGCTAATTTAAAATTCTTGATTACTGATTTTTCTATCTCATGATGGTAGGATGTCAAAAATCCTGATGAGGAAACTTGGCTCACTAATCCAGGTTTTGTTTTGATAATTTGGACACTTTGTATTTTGCAAGATCTGGTTTTTGTGTGAAACAATTTTAACTTGTAAGAACCTACTTTGTTTTAGGATGTTAAGACACTTTTTGATTTGTAAAATATTTCTAACTGGTAAAATATTATTTTTATGATGTTGATCTGTCTGACGATTGTTCTGGAAGTTTCTTTATTTTTCTCCTTCTATGGACGTGCTAATACAGAGGGTAGAAGCGCTAAAACAGAACGCATAAGTGCTATAATTTTTGGTAAAAGTGCTAGAACAACACTCAGAAGTGCTAAAACAGAGATGAGAAACGCTAAAACAGAGAGAAGACATGCTAAAACAGAGAGAAGACATGCTAAAACAGAGATAAGATGCGCTAAAATAGAGTTCAAAAGCGCTATTTTTTTTTGTGGAAGCGCTAAAATATGGATCAGAAGCACTAGAATGTTGACACTGGAATTTCTTGGAAATTTGGTTTGCTGTGACATAAGCGTTATGAGATTGTTTAGAAGCGCTAAAACAGAGGGGTGAAGCGCTATAATTTTCTTTTGAAGTGCTAAAACAGAGGTCAGATGCGCTATAATTTGTCTCAGAAGCATTATAGTTTATGTTTAATGCTAAGCAGGGGGTGGCAATATGGGTCTCTCAGTTGCTATGTCTGCTTTCTCTTCTTCTTCGTCTAAGATTATGGATGTTGTAAGGAATTGATGGGGTGTTTCATTCTTTTCAAAAATAAATGTCCTAAAACTGTTGATGATGTCAGTTTGAGTGCCTTCAATGTGTACATTACCAGGCCGAAATATTGGTGTGGCTAGCCCTGGTTGTTGAATAGGAGTTGTAGGTCTCCAAATGGTCATAAGGTGGTAACTCTAAGGTTTCCAAAGTTTTGTATACCATAAGAACTGGTCAAGTCTGGTGGAGTATTCTATGGCAGGTTGTGGAATGGAGGATTGACAGATACATTGACTATGGTTAGATTTCTGTGAAAGAGCGCTTCTTTGAATATAGGCTTGTGAAGTAAAAGGTTCTACAGCATAATCATCAGTGTAACCCCTATCGAAATCATGAAACCTATGGAGGAATGTTCTATGATGAAGAAAAGTCTTCCTATTCTGATATAAGAAACATCGTCTTTGTAAAAGATGTTTGTAACTAAGTGTTGTTTTGGGTTTTCTAATTCTCTTGACAAGATATTTTTTGACAAACTTAGTGGTTTTCCAATCTCTAAGCATGTATTCTCAGTTTTTGATTTTGTATTTTTCAAGATGATCTTTTATCTGAATTTTAATGATTTTTTGAAGACACAACACTCAAATGAAGACAGTTGTTTTTAAGAGTTTTTAATCTACACAGATAGTGTATATTAAAAAGAACCACGCATGGTCCTATTTTCAATGGTTTGATAACAATAAAGCACTTTAGACAGACTCACTCTTAATAGTCAAAAGTTCATCGTTATACTCAACAACCCACATCTTAAAATTGCATCGACTCACATAGCTGTGCCACCCCCTAGAGGGCGCCTGTGTTTTTGTCTTTTCCAGGTGCGTACTCAAGGTTAGATTTCTCGATCCCCTGAACAAATGGTCCTTGGAAATTATATGGTGAGTGTCTTGGGGGCAGATTCTTCCCTCCCCTTGCATTGCGATTATTACAATGTCTAGTTACTGACTTGGCTGGATACAACACTAGGTTCTTAGAAAGGGTTTCTGTTCATAGCGGCAATAATAGACTCCCTCAGGAGACCTCCCAACCTTTAGAACAAAGGTTTTAGGGATGGTTATCTTGCACACTTCCAACAAAAGTGGGTTTCCCCATATTTGCTTTAAATTTTATAATGGGGTGGAAAAACCTGGCTTTGGTTTGAACCCACTTAGGTCATTCCCGTAGGTGAGTACTTTTTCCCACTACGACATACCTTCTAAAGGATGTAATAAAACTTGAAAAATGCATAAAAAGGATGAGTCTAGCTTTTTGAATCACTCAGTTAAGGGGAGAGCATATGCCTATCAACCATTCAAACACGTAAACCACTTGTTCAAATTTTAGAGCCCAAACGAAAAAAATTCCTAATCTATGTGAAGATGTTGCTTCAAAAAAAGACATGGTGTTCATTTTTAAATCCCAAGTTGAAAAATCTAGTGACTACCCTAAATTGGTAAATTTTTAATCCAAAGGAAAATGTGACTATCCTAGGATTGATTCATTTTAAAACCAATTGAAGAAGTGTCTATCCTATATTGATTCTTTTTAATCCAACTGAAGAAATGAAATTTACTGGCCGCGGACGTGTTGGATCCAGAAAATGAATTACACAGAAGTGCTATGACAGTGCTCAAACACACTATAGAAATAGACATAAGCGCTATAGAAATAAACAGAAGTGATATAGGAATAGACAAAAGTGCTATAGAAATAGATAGAAGCGCTAAAACACATGCTGAATATTATTGTCGGTCTGTGCTAGTCGTATGATTGAAGCACTAAAATAGTCCTTAGAAGCAATATGATTTTCCTCAGAAGCGCTAGAATAGTCGTTCAAAGTGCTATAATTTTTCTCAGGAGCGCCATAAAATCTTCCAATCGCGCTAAAATAGATTATGCCAGATTCCTGTACAAAAAATTTCCAGAAAAAATTGTTAAAAACATGGGGTATAGCCCCACGATGGGTGCCATAATGTAAGTGTGGAAAATGTAAACTAAATACAATTAAATACACCTCTTAATGAAACATTGTATCAAGATTAATTAGTAATTAAACTAATTTAAAACAGAGAAAAGCTTGAAAGCGTCTCATTGTCTCCTATCTCCAAAGATTTATCAAATTACAGAAGCTCTCAGATTTGTAAGCACCGTAACTATTTAAAATGCCTATCTAGAGAACATAATGGATGCTAAATGCAATTATGTGATGATTGCTAATGATTTCTAAGTGATATGAAGCTTTTGTAAACTATCTTGACATGAAACCTACTAAATGGAAGCTACAGTAAAAAGAAACTATGATGATGTCATGATATAAAATCTACTGATGCCATGATGCTATGATGATACTAAAATGCTAATGCTAATGCTTATGATTGCTTGGTTGCTTGAGTACTAATTCTTGCAGAGTAAGTTTGCATAAAAGATGATAATTCTCTGATGATTTTGATACTTTAGAAGGCTGTATATATAGATTTCTGGCAACCGTTTTACACAGGGGTAACACAATAGAGGCTGAGATTAAATCCAGACATTTGAATGGTACAAGATGAGAAGGTGGAGCTTATCATGGAGGATTGTTCATCCCCATGAAAACCCCAGGCAAGATGAGAGGAAAGATTTGAGGCAGAAGATTGAGAGGATTTCCTGCAGGTTTGTCCCTGAGGCTTTTCCCATGAATGACAGTTAAATTAATTAGATTTGAAAAATCTAATTTTATTGGTGAGTGAATAGAGGGATTTGATTTATGCATTTATTTGAATATTTTATGATTTATTAAAATTTGCAAACAGAGATAATAATTTAATAAAATAAACTATAGAAGCTTGTTTATTAAATTAAATAGAAGAAGAGAAGTATGATGTAATAATTAAATAATGCCAACTATTGAAATTGTATATTTAATTTAAGATAGAATTTAATGGATAAAGTATAAAAGAAATAATAATGATAATATTTAAATTTAAAAAAGTATTTAATTTTTTTTATTTAAACAAGAGGAAATAAAGTGATAAAATAGAAGAAATAATAGTGAACTTAATATAAATAAATATTTCTATTTATTTACTAAGTAGATGAATTTAGGATTAATTAATCAAATAAATCATATTTAATTAATTAGATTCTTTAGACCATTTTTAAGTGTCTACAATGGTTATTGTTAATGGGATCTTCTAGAGGCTCACCTTCAAGTATTACAAGTTGGTAGGTGTAAAGAGGGGATTCACTACTCCTGAGTCTCTAGGACAAGATTTTGAAGGGAGTGAATAGCCCTCAATTACCTCAAAGTAAAAAGCTCAAGTGATGGGATGCAAGATGAAACAAATTGAAAAAATGTAATTAAATGAAATACTAAGCTAAGAAGGGAAAACTAAAAATTAATAGAATCTGGTAAGAGATTACATAATATGAATTATAGGAATAGAAAGATTACTTATAAAATCTGCTCTCAGGAGGACAGAGTCATGACCAATGGATATTAGTGCATAGTGTGAATTCCCAATGCCTCACATTGTCATCCTTGTCAAGTTAGGAGCTAAAAATGAGGAAACAATGAGTACCCAACTCTTCAAATTTGGATATTTGCACACAACAAGGATGGGGAAAAGAGTTGGGGCTATTTCAAGGCTTTCCTTAGTCAAACCCCCATTTTGGTGTTTTCACCTCTATGGAAAACTAGATGGATAGAAAATAAATGAGATGTGTAATAAAATAGATGAGATGTGTAATAAAATAGATGAGATGTGTGATAAAGACAAACTTTTCTATGGACGAGAACCCATATCACAAATAAGATAGACAAGACAAGACAAAGCAACAAGAGAATGTTATGAATAGTTTGTGCCTCCCTCTTGGATTGATAGATGAGACATTGCATGCTTGCAAGAGAGCATTGGGTTTTGATGAGACGTGAATCTAGTAGAGCTTCACTGCGAAGAAGAGATGTAGAAGAGAAGAGAGCAAGAGAGCAAATAAGAGTGAGAAGAAGTGAGAATGAATGGAAATAGAAGTGAAAAATGAATTTTTGTGACGTTGTATGGGTAGGAAGGGCCATTACACCCATGATTATGCCATGATAATGCATGTCATGGGAAAATTTTGTGAGATTCCCTCATTTAAACTCAGAAAGTATAGGAATGCTTGTGAGGTGCATGAATGTCTGCATATCACACAAGTGTCCTGTTACCTAATTTTCATCCTCAGGCTCAATCAGGCAAGGAAAATTGTGTTTAACAGGTTTGAGAAGGCCAAATGGAGCATTCGGCCTAGGGAAAAAGTCATGAATCAGATGCTAGGTCACAGGGAACTCAGTGAAGAAGCCTGCCTTGTTCAGGTTCGACATGGAAATATTCTAAGGAGAGAGTCGCCAAGACCCCAGGAATGTCATGGGGAGTGGGATTCACCTACAGGTCCCTATCGGCAAGACATCAATCATCGTCCTGGTAACAAAAGGATATTCATTTCGACGGAAGTTCTTTTCTTCGGAGAGAAGTCTCGGCGAATGCATCGGGTCTCACCGACAAAGTAAAGCAGGATCCCTTCATCATATGTGTGCGGGTTTCGGTAGGAGGTCTTACAGATTGGAAGAGATCTCACCGAAGTCAGGTGGCATCAGCAAAGCAAGCAAGCTTCACTAAAGGGTCTTGCTGAAGTCACAAAGTCTCCCTGAATTAAAGGGCCTTCGGCATAGCATTCAAGACGGAGAGAGGTCTCCCCGACTCCTATGTCTCACTAACAAAAAGAGATTGCTAAGAGGAGATGCATTCACCATGAAGTACCGACGATGATTAAGGTCTCACCGAAAGCTAGCAGTCCTGCCAATGAAGTCATATCGGCATAAGGTCTTGCCGAACGCATGAAGTCTCCCTGACGTTTGACGTCAATGTAGCGCCCGACGCTTGGTATGAAGTCTAAAGTCTTAACGAAACAAAAGGGAGCTCGGATAGAATGAGGAGTTCGACATATGGTCTTGGCAATAACAAGGGGTCATGCCAATAGTATTTGAAAAGCAAGAGGCCTCGACAGAACATGTTTTTGGCGAAGGATGGTGGGATCGTCGTGAAGTCTCAGCGACGCAAAAGGTCTTGCCAATGCAAAAGATGAAGGGCTTCGGGGTAACATTTTGCCTTTAGTAAAACGTCTCACTGACACACATATGTCTCACCGAAAGCCAAAGGAGCTTTAGCCCAGAGGAGAAGAGTGAGATCGCCAAATGAAATGAGCTCGCCATGGGCTCTCACCGACTATTCCATGATATGTCGATAGCTGCAGAGACACTTCCAATGCCTCGCCGAGATGCTATTTTGATTGAAGAAGTTTTGACTGCCTATAGAGTCTATGAGGAGTAGGCTCAACCAATCAGAGAAAGCCAAAAAGAAAGCTGTGGCAGTGAAACCAAGTGTCAGGAGAAGGTGATTAATAGAAGGAAAATCAACATGATCTCAGGAGCATTCAAAGCAGCCTGACTGAGGGGAATTCAAAAAGGGACACGATACCAGGAAGTGAATGCGGTGGTTGCAGAAAGATCAAGAAGGTTTCCTCTAAAGGAAACCTTTCTTCACCGACAAAGGGGGCATGGACACACAGGGTGCAACATTAAATTCAATAAAAAAATCTAAGATCTATCCCGAGGCATGATATTTTTTGTAAGCCCTAAGGAGCCGACACACTGGTGTATATAAGGCATTTTTTTCCTTTTTTTAAAGAGTTCAAATTGTGCATTCAAAAGAGTTAGTGATTTTTATCAATCCTTTCTCGACTAAATGTATGTTTTGTAACTCAACTGGAATCTAGAATATAACATAGAGTTTACCTAAGAAGCTACTATTAATGTTTGTATTACTCTCATTTCTGTATTTTAGACTATGCAAGTTCTTACCTATGTTTATTTAAAAATCTGTATTCATACTTAAGGTTGTGAAATTCATCTTTCCTTCCTAAGATATGCATGTAGAGCAAGCCTGTTAAGAATAGTGCATGCATTTAAAGGGGTTATGATAAGTAAGTGAAAACGTCATCTTTTTCTTTCCAATGCATGTTCTTCCTGTGTCTGCTTCATGATTTCTTATTAACTCGGTGTATCACCATAGAAATAGTTTAGTTTAGTTTCATTATTTGTATGCATTCCTTCTCCTTTTACCTTCATAGAGTCACTAGTTTAGGTTATACCCAAAGGAAGCCAGCCTTCTCTGGAGGTTCACTCCAATCTTAGGTGACCCATAGCCTTGGAGTGATCCAATGTTTCACTAGAAAGCTCAATTTTTTTTACAACTTTACATAGGGAGCATTTCTAGGTGACAACAGTTTCTGGCACGCCTGGTGGGACTGAAATTAGATTCAATTGCTGGTTTAGTATGCAACCAACTACTACTAGGATTTATATAAGTCATTTGGCATACTTGGCGACTCCACAAAGAAGAAGAACTCCAAAAATTAGTGCCTTCTACAGTTTATGAGAAAAGATCAGACAAGAGGTAGCTCAGGTCCCTTCAAATATTTGTAGCTGTCACCACCAAGAAGAAAAGGTAGAGCAACAGAAAAAAGAGGAACAACAACTATCTATTCTAGAAGAACTCAGTCTACTCCTCCATCAGTGGGATCTCATTTTTCTATACAAGTAAATCCAATTCAGCTACCCCCAATGGCCACTCCAAGGAATCAACCCTTTGTCACTTTCAATAGAGGCAACCCCTTAAATTTGGCACATCACAATGACATCCCAATGACAACCTTAAAGAGTCTACCAATTTTTACAAGAGAAGACCAAACTACTCCGATTGAACATATGAGAGATGTGGCTTCGTTATGTGGAGTCCATCACATAACCCAAGAGGATGTTGCAGTGAGATTACTAGCTGCTTCATCAAAGGAAGAGTTGTGCAATGGTATAGGAGCCTACCAGTCAGTTCAATTGCAACATGGGACGAATTTGGAGACAAGTTGCATAAGCAATTTCAAGACAGGTTTGATAACTTGTCTCTATTGGAGCAATTAACTACAATTAAGAGGGCTCCACAAGAATAGATGAACGACTTCAACTTCAGATTTCAGAGAACTTGGGATAGAATCCCTACAACGATGAGGCCACCTCCAGAATACACATTTTTATATTTTTTGAGGGCTCTGAACAACGATATAGCTATCATGATACAATCAATGGGAGGAGTGTCCTTGCCAGACGCTTTTGAAATAGCAATAAGAGATGAGAACAACTTAATACAAGCTGGCAAACTCACCCCTAGGCCTCCAATGCCCATATTTCTAGAAATTCATGCAAACATCCCTTTGCAAATACCTCATTTCACATCTCTACCAATTGTACCAACGCTGCCAGCTACAGTTCCAACCATTGATAAACAAGAAAGTGTTGCTTCAAGCTCATCACAAGAGTTACAAGAGATCAAAAGTCTTTTACAAACTTTTGGTAACAAGTTGGTGCACTTGGAGAAACAACAGTCCTATTCTAGGCCTTATCAACAGCAGAGTCAGGCCTCAAGTTAGCCTTTCCAAGGTCAGTAGCAACAATTCCAAGGGAATAGACATCAATATCAGGGTAGTTATTAGGGCCCAAGATAGAGTGTGAACACAAGGCCTTTTCAGGCCTATGCTCCAGCTCCTGTTAGTGTGACCAAGGAGCTGGTTCCTATCCAAAACAACTTAGCAGTAGACTATGAGTGGTGTTACCCCTATAACCAACCTCATAATCAGGCCACTTGCTCAAACGGACTGATCAACTAGGCACTTATGGTATAAAATGCTTCAAGTTCACAGCAGGGTGCTAGCAATGATGCACTCCCACAACACCAGGACCAATTTAGCAATAATACTACCCTACTTAACTGGCAAGGTCAAGAATTCTATGGGTTGAACGAAGATAGTTCTCTAGTTGCAGCTAACACCAAGGAAAAGAAGAGAGTTTTTGAACTTGGTCAAGCGGCTGACAAAGAAAAGGAAGCGACTACAGAACCATCTACACCTCGAGTGGCTCCTGCTTGGCAAAGAAATCAGCAACTCCCAGACAAGAAGCAGTCACACCCGCAAGCTAATCATACTGTTATACAGGTACATCCTAAAGTAAATCCAATTGTACCTTATAATATCCTTGATAGTATGAGAAAAATGAATGTTACAATGTCCATGTGGGACTCATTATCCATCCCAGGTCAAAAGGATATGTTACAGTCAGCCCTGTCAAGTTCAAAAATATCTGATGAATCTGAGCCCCCAATAGGTCAGGTTAGAGTTGTGTTAACAAATAATTCCCAGGGAAATGATCAACATCCTTGCATAGAGATTGAAAAGGGAGTTAAACCACCTCCTTTCTATGTGTCAGTGATTATTGGTGATAAGTTAGTTCATAACTGTATGGTAGATAGTGGAGCTAGCAGCTCCGTGATGCCAAAACAGATTGTTGACAAACTTGGACTAAGATACTAGCCTTTAGAGAAGGGAGTGATCCAATTGGATGGTACTTCAGTTAATACTTTGGGTATTATCAAGGATTTAAATCTCACCCTCCATGCTTGTCCAAAATTTTTAGTTCCTCAAGACATATGTGCCATAGACCTTCCACCTTTCTTTTCCTTGTGCTTATCAAGAGACTTTACAGCTAAAATAGGTGGTTACGTATTAGCTAATTGGTCACATATGCTATTTAGAATAAGATATGGAACCAAGATTACCATTAAATCTGAAAGGTTGGCTAGAGACCACATTGAACCATATAATCTGAGCCCTATTAATGTTGTCCCCATTACACCAGACACAAATTGTCTTGTTTCAATTGACAGTGAGTTGGTTGCAGCGCAAGAGCTTCAATCAAAAGTTGTTCCTGATGTGCTATTGCATGAATGGGTAGTTTAAAATGTATTGGACAGTCCTGAGGACCTCATTCAAGATGTTGGTATGGGCAACTATGTCATTCTTGAGCCTGACACAAAGATTCCAAACCTGGAGAAAGATGCAGATCAGTTATTGCAACCACTAAGTGGACTTTGGGAGATGTTCTTCGATGGTTCCAGAAGTAAGGATGGAGTAGGAGGAGGCACAATTTTGATTTCTCCACAAGGGGATAGGTATTACTCTGCATTTTTTTTGCTTTTGCGTGCTCTAATAACACTGCTGAGTATGAAGGCCTTGTTCAAGGTCTAGAGTGGGCAAGGAAGAGAGGAATAACTAGCTTGAAAGTCTATGGGGACAGCGAATTAATTGTTAATCAAGTAAGGGGTCTGAATGTTGCTAAAAATGACACATTAAAGTCTTATAGAAATAGAGTGTGGGACATGCTCGAAGATTTTGATGCCTTTAACTTAGTGTCTATTCCAAGAAATCAGAACAAGCATGCTGACAGGCTTGCAGCCATTGGAGCACAGTTTGATATTTCAAATGACATTAGAAAGGAGAAAGTGCAGTAGTATGTGAAGGTTGTAGTCAGACCATCAATTCCTGACAACAATATTCACTGGCAAGTTTTTGACAGTGATGAACAGATTCTTTCCTTTTTGCTCGAAGAAGATCAGTTCTCCATGGTAAATCAAGCAAAACTTAGGCAGCAGTATGGTGATCAAGTCATCCATCTGAGGACAAATAAGTTTCCCAAAGGCCTTGTTACCTTAGAGTCAATTTTCAGCACTGATGATCGGCTTAAAAAGGTTAAAGTTGGCTAGCAAATCAAAGAACATTATGAAGAACTAGAGATTTTCAAAGGTAAACTTCTTAAGATAGGCAAAATTTGTTCACATGAAGATAAATAGGCTTTTGTTGCTTTATGTCAAGAATTTCATGATGTCTTTGCTTGGGAATACTCAGATTTGAAAGGGTTTGATCCCCATATCGCTCAGCATACAATTGAGTTGGAACCTAATGCCAAGCCGGTAAGACAAAAACAAAGGCCCTTGAATCCTAAACTTGAGCCCTTAATGATTAAAGAGCTGACTAAACTAGTCGAGGGGGGTATTGTCTTTCCTATCAAACACACTTCATGGGTTTCTAACCTTGTACCGGTTAGGAAGAAGATTGGTGAAATAAGACTTTGTGTAAATTTTAGGGATCTTAACCGAGCATCTATGAAAGACCACTACCCGCTGCCCTCCATGGAACAAATTTAGCAAGAGGTTGCTGGTTCTTAAAGATTTTCCTTATTAGATGGTTTTTTCATGGTATAATCAGGTGCTAGTTAAAGAAGAAGACCAGTTCAAAACTGCTGTTACAACTAAATGGGGCACCATGGCATACAAAATGATTCCTTTTGGTTTATCCAATGTTGGTGCCACGTTTCAGAAGGCTATGGACATGGCATTTCAAAGTTTGATCAACAAGATTATGTTGATTTATTTAGATGACATTACAGTATATTCTAGGAATGCTGATGAAAATGTGTCCCATCTTAGGCAAATTTTTGAAAAATGCAGAGAGTTTGGTATATCTCTCAATCCAAAGAAGAGTATCTTTGCTGTTCATGAAGGGAAACTATTAGGACACAGAGTGTCAAAGCAAGGAATTACTATTGACCCCGAAAGAGTTAGAGCCATACTTGAGTTGCCATTACCAAATCACAAGAAGGGTCTGCAGAGCTTTTTGGGCCAAATCAACTTTCTGAGAAGGTTCATCCCAGACATTGCAAACCTGTTACAGCCTTTGACAGCTATGTTAAAGAAGAATGCAGTTTTTAGTTGGACAAAAGATGCCAAGAATAGTTTTGAAAAGGTCAAGGAGGCCTTAGCAGCAACTCCTACGCTGGTAAATCCCAATTTTTCTAAAGATTTTTATCTTTATGCTTATGGTAGCACAAGTAACATTTCTGCAATATTGGTTCAAAGAAATGAAGAGAATTTAGAACAACCAATAGCCTTTTTCAGTCAAGGTTTGGTCGATTATGAACATAAATACTCCTTTGTAGAGAGGCATGTTCTTGCCGTGATCAAAAGCCTGAAGAAATTCAAGCCTTTGATCTCTCATAATAAAATTCATGTCATGGTGGAACACTCAAGTGTGAAGGAATTTTTATTGAATAAATATCTAAATGAAAAAAGAGCAGGGTGGATCACCAAGGTCATGGAGTATGATGTAGATATTAAGATCGCCAAACTGGTTAGAGGCAAGGGTCTCTGTGAACAACTTGCTATTGGGTCAGGCAGTGAAAGTGAACTAGGAAAGGATGTTATCCTTGCCAATACAAATGGGTTTTAGGATGCTCGAGACAACGTGCTTGTAGTGATAACTAATTGGGTTCAAGATATGACCCAATTTTTACAAACTAGTGAGTGTCCACTAGGTTTGAATAGAGCTAAAAGGAGATACTTCCGACTGCAATCCATACCATATATGCTGGTGGGTAGTGTTCTTTTCAAAAAAGATCTGAATGGTGTCCTATTAAGATGCATTCACAGTGATCAAATTGAAAAGGTACTTCATGAGTTTTATGATGGAGCTGCAGGAGGTCACTTTGCTCCCAGAACTACTACCTGGAAAATCATGAGAGATGGTTACTACTAGCCCAGCTTGTTCAAGGATGCATATTCCTGGTCAAGAAAGTGTATCAAATGTGCTTTATTTGCAGGAAAGGAAAAGCCCCCAGCTATGCCTCTGCATCCAATTCAAGTGGAGCAACCCTTCATGAGATGGGGCATTGATTTCATTGGACCGATCAATCCACCTTCCAGTACCGGTGACAAGTGGGTGCTCACAGCTACAAACTATTTCACATGATGGACAGAAGCAATAGCTTTGAAAGAAGCAAAAGAGTCTTCAATTTTGAGCTTCTATGAGGATATAGTCACCAGATTTGGAGTTCCTGACTCCATTATATTTGATAATGCTCTTGCATTCATGAGTCTAAGAGTAACTGATTGGGCCGTTAAACATGGCATTCATTTGAATACATCCTCAAATTACTACCCTTAGGGTAATGGTTTAGCTAAAAGCACAAATAAGAACCTCATCAGAATTATTAAAAGAAGCATAGAGGATAATCAGAGGACCTAGCACATCAGTTTAAAGAATGCACTTTGGGCAGACAGAGTGACTCCTAAGAGGTCTATTGCTAACTCACCATACTTGTTAGTCTACGATAGAGAGGCAAGATTACCCTTATCTGTGGAGCTTCCAGCTCTGGACATTGCAGATCAGTTGGAGATGTTTGAGGGACAAGACCCAATGTCTGTAAGGTATGTAGAGCTCATGGAGCTCGAAGAATCAAGGGACAAAGCAATGAAAGCTTTGGAGTGTCATCAGCTCCAAACGAAGAGAGCATTCGACAAGAAAGCTACAGCCAAGAATTTCAAAGAGGGCGACATTGTTCTCAAATGGGATGTTCTGAAAAGCAGGCCAGGCCACCACACCAAGCTTGACAATATGTGGACCGGTCCATTTATTGTCATAGACTGCAAGGAGCACAATGCGTATTGACTGGCCACAATAGAAGGTGAAGTGCTTCCTATCCTAGTTAATGGGATGCACCTCAAGGCCTGTTTCCAAGTTTGACAGGTTCATCTATTGTACATATTAAGTTTAGGTTTTATGTTTTCAATAAGTGTTTTTGCGCTTCAGGTTAGTTATTTTTGTTTTCTTAGGTGCTGTGATGGCATAATTTTTCTCTTTCGTCTTCCCCTATTTTGTTTTTTTTCAGAAACTTGTTATGTCCTGTGGATCTCAGGGAGCAGCGGCTATGTCCAAAACTAATTTTTTTGTTTGTTTTCTGAGCCTTCTAACGACTCTATGCCTAATGGATAAGCCTAGGCTACTGGTCTTCATGTTTAGCAGGCAAAAATCCAGCAAAGGTTGCCAAAAATGTTACCTAATTTTCACCCTTAGGCTCAATCAAGCAAGGAAAATTGTGTTTAACAGGTTTGAGAAGGCCAAATGGAGCATTCAGCCTAGGGAAAAAGTCATGAATCTGATGCTAGGTCACAAGGAACTCAATGAAGAAGCCTGCCTTGTTCAGGTTCAGCATGGAAATCTTCTAAGGAGAGAGTCGCCAAGACCCCAGGAATGTCACGACGAGTGGGATTCACCTACAGGTCCCTATCGGCAAGACATCGATCATCGTCCCAGTGACAAAATGATATTCATTTCGGCAGAAGTTTCGGCGAATGCATCGGGTCTTGCTAACAAAGTAAAGTAGGATCCCTTCGGCGTATGTGTGTGGGTTTCGGTAGGAGGTCTTACCGATTGGAAGAGATCTCGCCGAAGTTAGGCGGCATCGACAAAGCAAGTGAGCTTCACCAAAGGGTCTCGCCGAAGTCACAAAGTCTCCCCAACTTAAAGGGCCTTTGGCGTAGCATTCAAGACGGAGAGAGGTCTCCCCGACTCCTATGTCTCGCTGACAAAAAGAGATCACCAAGTGGATATGCCTTTGCCATGAATTCCTGATGACGATTAAGGTTTCACCGAAAGCCATCGGTCCCACCAATGAAGTCATAGTGGCATAAGGTCTTACTGAATGCATGAAGTCTCCCCGACGTTTGACGTCGGTGTAGCGCCCGACGCTCGGTATGAAATCTGGTCGATAGGCCAAAGTCTCAACGAAACAAAAGGGAGCTCGGACAGAATGAGGAGTTCAGCATATGGTCTCGGAGATAACAAGGGGTCACGCCAACAGTATTTGAAAAGAAAGAGGCCTCGGCAGAAGATGTTGTTTTCAGCGAAGGATGGTGGGATCGCCGTGAAGTCTTAGCAATGCAAAAGGTCTTGCCAATGAAAAAGATGAAGGGCTTCGGGGTAATGTTTTGCCTTTGGTAAAACGTCTCACTGACACATAGATGTCTCATTGAAAGCCGAAGGAGCTCGAGCCTGAAGGAGAAGAGTGAGATCGCCAAATGAAATGAGCTCGCCATGAGCTCTCACCGACTATTCCATGATATGTCAATAGCTGCAGAGACACATAATCGCATCGGCGAGACACTTCCAGTGCCTCATCGAGATGCGATTCTGACTGAAGAAGTTTTGACCACCTACAAATTCTACGTGGTGTAGGCTCAATCAATCAGAGAAAGCCAAAAAGCAAGCCGTGGCAGCGGAACAAAGTGCCAGGAGAAGGTGATTAATAGAAGGAAAAGCAACATGATCTCAGGAGCATTCAAAGCAGCTTGACTGAGGGGAATTCAAAAAGGGACACGATACCAGGAAGTGAATGCGGTGGTTGCAGATAGATCAAGAAGGTTTCCTCTAAATGGAACCTTTCTTCACCAACAAAGGTGGCATGGACATGCAGGGTGCAACATTAAATTCAATAAAAAGATCTAAGGAAAGATCTATCTGGAGGCCTGATATTTTTTGTAAGCCCTAAGGGGCCGACACACTGGTGTATATAAGGCATTTTTTTCCTTTTTGTAAAGAGTTCGAATTGTGCATTCAAAAGAGTTAGTGATTTTTATCAATCCTTTCTCGACTAAATGTATGTTTTGTAACTCAACTGGAATCTGGAATATAACACAGAGTTTACCTAAGAAGCTACTATTAATGTTTGTATTACTCTCATTTCTGTATTTTAGACTATGAAAGTTCTTAGTTGTGTTTTTCTAAAAATCTGTATTCATACTTAAGGTTGTGAAATTCATCTTTCCTTCCTGAGATATGCATGTAGAGAAAGCCTGTTAAGAATAGTGCATGAGTTTAAAGGGGTTATGATAAGTAAGTGAAAACGTCGTCTTTTTCTTTCTAGTGTATGTTCTTCCTGTGTCTGCTTCATGATTTCTTATTAACTCGGTGTATCACCATAGAAATAGTTTAGTTTAGTTTCATTATTTGTATGCATTCCTTCTCCTTTTACCTTCACAGAATCGCTAGTTTAGTTGATACCCAAAGGAAGCCGACCTTCTCCGAAGGTTCACTCCAATCTAAGGTGACCCACAGCCTTGGAGTGATCCAATGTTTCACTAGAAAGCTCAGTTTTTTTTACAACTTTGCATATGGTGCGTTTCTAGGTGACAACATGTCCAACTCAAGAATTTATAATAAATGAGGTGGCAGACTACTAACACTTCATCATTGTCCCTTATGGAGTTAGAATCATGAAATTTTGACTCATAAGGTATTTTTCATAAATGCGGTTGGGCATCATAAATGTAGTGCACCAAATGTGTAAGTTTAAAATTGCCATGGGGTGTAATTTTATGACACTAAATTTTTCCCCCACTTTAGTGAGCTAAATTTTTAGAGAAAAAATAGCTACACTAAAGTGGAAAATAAGACATTGATGCAAAGTTGAAAATTTAAAATTTTTACGGATTTACGTGCAAAAAGGATACTATAGAGGCCGTAGAGGTCGAGTAGACAGATATTGTTGATGCCCCCAACATTTGACCTCAACAAGAAACTACAATGCCAGATGTGAAGTTTCATTCTATAAAACTCAAATTTAGGTCAGTTTAAAAATTAAAAGAAGCTACCACAATGAGAAGAATGCTTAAGAAAACTTAGTGGTTTGAAAGAAAAATATGATGCAAAGGTGAATTATATGCCCCCTCCTATTTTTTCCCCTAGCTAGGTGGGGTAAAACAAGAAGGATGGAAGGACCACTTGTGCCAAGAAAAATGGGCCAAAAATGATCTATATTACTTAGGTGGGCCTATAGAAGGATCATTTTCACTATTCATGGTGAGGAGATTGTTGACTTTTGTGAGAGAAAAGTCAACAAAATTCCTCACAAATGAGATTATGTGGCCTCAAGGATCAAGCAACTCAACACAGTAGTTATCGAGGGTGGCGAGATCAATGAGGTATGAGGAATTTGACTAAACTTTGTCTTTTTAGTGTATTTTTTTATATTTTTCTTCTCCTTGAGCAACACAGGTGTCTAGTTGACATGGAGGCATCCAGTTGGTGCACTGTCATCTAGATAGTGCACTAGGGTCATCTAGTTGTGTTTGTGTCTATCCTCCACACTAGTTTTAGGGAGGCATTTGGCTTTAGAAGTTAGTGTGATGCACAAACGTCTATGTGGTGTGCCTCCATCCTAGAGGCACTTAGAATAATTTTGATGTTACATAGAAATTTTTTTCCTATGATGTAGATAGAACTAATGTAAAATTCATTTATATTGCAAGAGTGGCCATAGATTAAGGAGCATGCAGACAGACATACACTAACATTATTGTGTATCATAGCAACCAGATACACTTGGATGACTAGGATCTATTACAACAGGTAGGCCTTTGGTTGGTCTACACCATGTTGGAGATTTGGTATCACACATCAGTGCCCATGGCACTCATGGAGTGTTAGGATGCATATACTTGTAGCTTCCACCTATCAATGGGTAAGATGGCCCTCACGCTAGAGGACATCTATTGTATCATTGGTCTCCCCATCTATAAGAAATGGGTGGCCTATGATGAGACTAGGATGGTGTAAGATGTTGCAAAGGGCCAATAGTACTGTGTTGGGTAGATGCACCTAACAAATACTATGGACTGTATCTATATGTGATGGCTCAAGCAAGGGAAAGTGGTCATTCCACTCATTCGGAGAGTCATGATTATTACAATCACCCTTCATGTTGCAATAGATGGGTAAGGATCACACCTAAATGGGGGCCTCATCCATTGCATTTGGGCGATGGAGTAGCACGAGGGGTGATCCCACAATACTGGTTTACAATTTTTGGCCAAACTAGACACTAAAATAATTTTTTCTAACTAAATCTTCACTTTTGGGCACCTATAGCGGTTAAACCATGAGGAATTTGAAGATGATGCAAACTAGTGATTTGTGACATTTTTTTTGTAGATTCTAAATATATTGTTTTCAAAAATTTTGGAATTATATTGCACTTCTTTTTCCATCTCCTTCGAAAACTAGTTTTTTTCAGTAAACAACATTTTTAGGGAGTAACGCTCACCGTATAACGCATAAATTTTTTCCATGAAGGATAAAATTATATATTTTTTAAATTTATATTTGTAACTAAGATATCTAGTGCTTCCAATTAGTTTCATAGTGTTTAATTGAATGTTTTTTCCTTAATCAACTTTCAAAGTCAAACAAATTACAATTCAGACATAGGCAGACCGTATAACACGTAACTTTTTTTTGTATGTATTGAAATTCAATTTTTCTATTTTTGTTGGATCAAGGACTTCAATATCTAGTGCACTCATATTTTTCAATTTTTTTTTTGATAATCTTCTATTTTTCCACATGTGCAGAATAGAGAGCTTGATTTTCAGTGAAAAACCTACATTCACAGGAAATAAAAAATAAATATAATAATAAAATTTAATTTAATTAAAATTATACTTTTTTGGAAGCTTATAATAAGGATTACATACTTACAAAAAAAATAAAATAAAATGAATTCATTTGATCCCCCAAAAGGTAAATCAAAAGTGGTGTTTTATTAGCATTTTGATAGGTGTAAAGGAGACTTCGTTATAGGTATGGTTTAAAACTAGCAGGGTTCTATCCAAGGGGGCTTGGTCTAAGGTGGTTTTATCAAACCCTCTTCAATTGGAATCCTTTAAATGGAACTTTTCAAGGCTTAAATCATTATATTTTCTAAAAATATGTGATTTCAACAATAATCAGGATCTCCCAGAAAGTGTAAACCACTATTGTGGTAGTACCCCGAGACTATTTTTTCCTGGGGTCAAAGCATGTTGGATCACCTATACCATGAACTTGGGTGTTATGTGCATTATTAGTATTACAGTCTCACAGGCTATATGATCCTATAGGTGTGGGTGTTTGTTCATATTAGGTGAACACATCCAGTTGGGTTTCCTCAAGGTATCGCACCTGGTACACCCGTGGCCCAAGCATACCCATTGGTTGGTGACTAGAGATACAAGGAGCTTTATTTTTGGAGATTGCAATTTGATTATTTGTGGGGATAGGAAATTAGATGGAATTCTTATAGGAGGATGGGTATTTGGTCCACTCATAGGTGGAAACTATAGTTCACATATAGCATGATTTGTTCTTGGTAGGCGATCAAATTACATCATTATCCCATATTATTAGCATTAGATAGTCACTCGATAGTTTGGGAAAGTGCAGACCATACCGTGCCTCCCACATACATTCAACCATTGAGGAGCACCACTTGAGTGGGAGATCATCCTCGTCCAACCCTAGTAGACATTACAGTTAGTGACAACTCAGATAATGGTAACTAGCCTCTAGCTGTACCTACCAACAATTTCAGATCACCCATGGTTTTGTGTATTGGTGGGTGATGGATGGTCTAGCCCTGATTTTCTTAACGAATTCCCCCATGGGCCATGCTAGTGTAGAGGGACTAAGAGGTGAGGATTGTGGCAATGAAGGAAACAAGGAGGGTGAGGCAGTGATGGGTGGAGTGGTAGATATTTTGAGATGGTAACGGAGGGTGTCATCACCTCCATGAGTGATTCTTGTATCATCATTGCCACCTTCGACCCAGACAATCATCCCTCCTATAATGGAAATAGTAGGAACCAGTGTTGTACCCCCACTTGATCCACATTGGCAAGTCAGGGATCCAGGTACTGATGTGATGCATGTTATTTCCTTTTAGTACTTTTCACTTTACTTTATCTCATATATATGCATATGTTTAACTATGATCTAGTATTGATGGCATCCAATTGCTCTATGGTTGTAGTTGACACATAGGAGTGGATCAAATTCATTGGGAGATGCATTGTTGAGGTGGACTCGAACATACCTATCTAAGGGATTGTCCTAGACACTTACAAACTAGCTTCAGTGGGGTGACATTCCCACCTCTTTGAGCTTGTAGTGCTACTAAGGACTTATTAAGAGTAGGCATGCATGGAGACCATCCAAAGGGTTGTTGACCTCACCATGGTGATCGAGCAATGGGATCAATGTTCAGTGTCGCTTTGCACCACACTGGAGGAGCAAGATCAAGTAGTGATGTAGGAAGAGAGTGTCATGGAAACACACGATTCCCTATAGAGATGACTCGATGACCTTGGTAGTCAGACGAAGGTAGTGAGGCTAGCTACTAATCCCCAAGTGTAGCACCTTTAGGATGAGTTGTGGCATACCCATTAGATGGAGGTCAAGCTACATGAGGAGGTGACCGAGATATGAGGAGAGGTCTAAGGACTGCAGTCATGGAGTATGTCCATGTGGTCACATCGATCATATTTTCTTGCATTCATTCAACATCCACCTCCACCATTTCCACTAGGACTAGAGGGCTCAAGGAGCCATGCACCTGGGAGCTAGAGGCCCATTTTGCATGCCAAATTTTTGTATACCGAATCATTTTTTTGATGAATAAAATTAGTTTTTATGTATAGACATATACAGAGATGCAATCACCACATTTTGGTAAAGTGGTGTGATACTATATATATATATATATATATATATATATGATATTTTGTGCAACATCATGGTGTTCTTATGTGTACTTTACTTTCATGTATGACTATGTTATGGATTTATGTTTATGGATGAATGCTTATATTGGATGCTATCATCGTCTAACAAACACACATGGTATGTATGATTAATTAAATACAATGATGATCTAATTGCCTAACCAAAAGAGTTAACCAAATACAATGCACACATATACAACATAGTAAAACACATGTATAAATAATTCCTAATTAAAGAAATTAATTACATACAAATGCTCACATCATAACATAGAATACATATAATGTGTTAATGAAGGAATGCCATAGCATAATGAACTGTAATCCTTGAGGGACGAGCATCGTGCATATGCTACATGGAAACTATGTGTATTATTGAAAAAGATGCATCACATTTATAGGTTATTTTATAGGAATTCCATCCATAGATGGCATTCCATAGGCACCAAAACTATATATAGAGATGAGTATGTAAGTGGTGCAGGCGCACCATAGGCTTTGATGTCTCCAGAGGAGGTCAAATGTTGAAATTTTATTTTGTTTGAGTTAGTAACATGTAATAAGGTATTCAATGACCATATAATGTATGTTTGAGTGGGTCTTGAGTCATTAAAAGTGTTTTAGAGTGTGATTGCAAAATGTTATCAAGTTGCATAAATGTTGTCAAAGCAACTTTTTGCAAGTTTTGGCATAATAGGGTATAATGGTGATTAGTTAAGATTTTTAATTTGAAAATTGATTGGGATTAGTTGTAAAATGGTTGTAAATGTTCAAAAGACCTTGTGTGGTCAAATAAGGGTTGATTGATGAAGTTCTGGAAGTTGAAGCAATAAAATAACTATGTTTTTTTGCATTTTTGAACATGTTCTTTCATGATCTAGTGAATAGTATGGTCTATACAGACTAGTAATGACTCTAAAACCTATTGGATAGTGTTTTCACATGAATCCTCTAATTTTTTTTTTTGTTTAATCAATTTTCATTAAGTTTTGTAGAAATTACAAATGTTTTTCTAAAAACAGTCCAGAATCCTAGGTAGGGTTCCTAGTGGACTTGTAAAATGTATTTCTTACCATTCCCATAGTAGAAAATCATAAAAATTGGTGTGATGGATTATCATTATATATATTTCAATTCCTAAAAGTTGTAATTTTTAGGGTTTTGGTTGGCACGTGTTTTGGCGATGCCTTAGTTCTGATTGTTTCATGTTTTAGGCCTAATTGGAAGAAGGACAGTCCATTTTTTAAGGATTTTGTACAAAGTAACCTACCTTGATTCTAATATATGTTTAGTAAGGGCCAAAAGGGTATTCTAAATAGGTCTTACATTTTTAATATCAAATTTTCATCAAAATCTATGACCAAAAAGGTTGATTTGTTGCTCTTTTAGGCATAGTAGGAAAGGGGACAGTTGAATTTTAAGTCATTCCGTACAAAGGAGCCCTATCTAATTTCTTGGTATGTGTTGTAAATTCCAAAAGGGTATCTGAAAATGTATTTACATTTTGAAGGTAATACTTACCCTACAAGTTATGATTGAAAAACTAGTTGTGAAAGCCTACTAGAAGAATGAAGGCTTGTCAAACAAAACCCACGATTGGATGTTTGATAGATTGAAAGATTGGTTGATTGAAATTGTTTTGAATTTTCCACCCTTCCTCTACATCAATTGGTATTAGAGCTTGAAGATCTGGGAAATATAAGTTTTTGGAGTTTATGTGTTATCTTTTTATAGGTTGAAGTAAGAACCTGGATGCCAAAAGACTAGGATAGGGAAAAGAAAGAGCCTGAGGTGAGGTATTGCGAAGATAAGAAGAAGCAAGGTGAAAGATAATTTCTTGAGAAAGAAGAATGAAAATGTTGAGAAGATTCATTCGTGCAGACTTGTAGAGTAAAAATTTACCACACAAGAAGCAATAAGAGAAAAGAAGAGAGAAAAGCGAGATTTAGAAGAAGGATGAGAAAGTAAAACAAATTAATATTGAGCAAGAGATAATAGAGTTGAGGCAAGCCTTGGAAGAAATGGAAAGAGGAATGGATCTTGAGATGCAACAGTTACTTGAGAGAGCAAAAGAAGAAAATGGTTGGCATTGGCCAATAAGGAAAAATGTTAAGTGGTCTATCAAGAAGATTATTTTGAAGAGAAGAAGCCAAAGAGGAGGATCAAATGGATTTATAGGGAAATGTTTTGTGTGCAACAAATTTGTAGGCCATCAAGCATGGAAATGCACTAGAAATCAGTCCACTACTTCCTTTGGAGGAGAAAGAAGAAATCAGATTGTAGAAAGAGAGGACAATGAAAGTGTGCATTCTTCATCAAGCAATGCTGATCCTGAAGTTGGTGATACTCTCATGGTAAGAAAAAATTTGACCAAGGTACCATTGGAGAAAGAGCCATCATAGAGGAAGTCTCTTTTCAGAACTACATGTAAGTGCTCAAGTAAATTTTGCAAGGTTGTAATTGATTCAGGTAGTAAAAATAATTTGGTTTTAGTTGAGATGGTTGACAAGCTTAAGTTGAAAAGAATCCCTCATACTACTCCATATACAATTTATTGGCTTAACAAAAGGCAACAAGTAGTTGTAAATGAAAAAATTTGGGTTGATTTTCATATAGGTGGATACAAAGATAGGGTTTTATGTGATATAATACCAATGGATGTGTGTCATTTGCTTTTGGGAAGGCCTTGGTAGTATGATATGAGTGCCAAATATGATGGCAGAAAAAAACTTGTTATAGAAAAAGATGGATTTTCCTACACCCTTACACCATTGCAAGATGAAATTCAAAGCCCACAAGTGAAGTCTAAAGTGATGTCAATTGGTACAAAATATTTTTTAAAGCTAATAAAAGAGGGAGAAGTAGGTCATACAATGGTGAGCAAACCTATGACTTTTTTGACATCAACAAGCATTGAAGAGTTGCCTTAGGAAGTTCAGGATGTATTGAAGGAACATGTGGACATAGTGGTTGATAAGTTTTCTTACTTTTTGCTTTCAAGGAGAGATGTTAGTCACCCTATAGTTTTTTTTTCTAGGGGCTAGTCTCTCCTATACAACAGTCTATGACAAAAAAAAAAAACAATGTAATGTGTCTCAAGAAAGGGATGGTGCCAACACAAAGAATGTACTTGTTTGGAAGATTGCAAATGAAGGGAATTTGGATACTACAGGCAATAGGAATATTGTGAAGGATATTGTAGAGTTAAGCTAGCAATGTTTGAGGGGAAAAGGAAGTATGGAGCAACATAATGAGAAAACTAAGTTGCAAATGGAAGATGTACAGCTAGACAAGTAGCCACTACAAGTGGAGTAGCAAAAGAGAGTTGTAGATGTCAGTTCCTATAAGGCTGAAGGTACCAAGGTTAGTTATGATTTACTTCTTTTAGAAGAGGGAAGTAACTCTGATCAAGAACCCAAGATTGATGACATGATAATTAGAGGTAAAGAGAAAGGACAAAATGCTCTTGATGAGGTTGCAAAATTGAGAGACAAGACACCTAAGGTGAAAATGAAACAAACCCTTGTGGGAGAACCAAGTACTATTGGAGTGCACAATATCTGTCAAAGGAAAAGGGATCAATTACAAGGTAGAGGTGCAGGTGGGGGAGAGGCTTCTATTGACAAGTTTACATACCGTTACCAAGTGTTCATGAAACCTAAAGACAAGATGAAGCAAGCATGGAACTATTCCAAAGAAGACAATATGAAGAGACTTCAAGACATCAGGCAAGATATTTCAAGCATGATTCTCAGGTTGCTACCCTTCATTCAAGTGGAGCTTGAATCTTTTCTTCCCTGGGAGTATGGTGTAGGGGCATCATAGGCTTTCATGTCTCCAGATGAGGTCAAATGTTGAAATTTTATTTTGTTTGAGTTAGTAACATGTAATAAGGTCTTCAATGACCATATCATGTATATTTGAGTCAGTCTTGAGTCATTGAAAGTGTTTGAGTGTGATTGCAAAATGTTATCAAGTTGCATAAATGTTGTCAAAGCAACTTTTGCAAGTTTTGGCATAACAGGGTCTAATGGTGATTAGTTAAGTTTGTAATTTGAAAATTAGTTGGGAGCAGTTGGAAAATGGTTTTCAATGTTCAAAGATACCTTATGTGGTCTAAGGAGGGTTGATTGATGAAGTTTTGGAAGTTGAAGAACTAAAATAACTATGTTTTTCTACATTTTTGAACATGTTCTTTCCCAATCTGGTGAATAGTACAATATGTATAGACCATTAATGAATCTAAAGCCTATTGGATAGTATTGGAACATGAATCCTATAAATTTTTGTTTTTTTTTCATCGATTTTCATTAATTTTTGTAGAAGTTATAAGTGTTTTTCTAAAAATAGTCCAAAATCCTAGGTAGGGTCCCTAATGGACTTGTAAAATGTATTTCTTGCCATTCCCATAGTAGAAAATCCTAAAAATTGGTGTGATGGCTTATAATTGTATATATTTCCATTCCTCAAAGTTTCATGTTTTATGGTTTTGGTTGGCACATGTTTTGGTGATGCCCTAGGTCTGATCTTTTCATGTTTTAAGCCTAATTGGCAAAAGGAAAACCCATTTTTGAAGAATTCCGTACAAAGTAACCTATTTTTATTCTGAGATATGTTTAGTAAGGGCCAAAAGGGTATTCCAAATAGGTCTTACATTTTGAATATCAATTTTTCATCAAAATTTATGACCAAAAAGGTTGATTTGTTGCTCTTTTAGGCCTAGTAGGAAAGGGGATAGTTAAATTTTGAGTCCTTACGTACAAAGGGGCCCTATCTTATTTCTTGGTATGTGTTGTAAAGCCTAAAAGGGTATCTTAAAATTTCTTTAAATTTTGAAGTTCATTCTTACCCTGCAAGTTATGATTGAAAAAACTAGTTGTGAAAGACTACTAGAAGAATGAAGGCTTGTCAAGCAAAACCCACCATTGGATGTTTGATAGATTGCAAGATTGGTTGATTGCGATTGTTTTGAATTTTACACCCCTACTCTACATTAGTAAGGACCTAACCAATTAGGGCTAAAATTCCCCCTTCTGATTAGGTGGTGCATTTACATTTATTTGATTCTCATAGAGGATGGGATCACCTACCTTGAAAGTTTGAGAAAGAACACCTTGATTTTAATGTTTAGAAATAGATCATTTATAAGCTTGGAGATATTCAAGTTCCTACAATTGGTTCTCATTTAGCAACTCAAGCTAATACAAACGATCAACATGATAAGCAACATCATCAATCAACCCTTTAAGGGAAACCAACAAAGATGAAATTTCCAACTCTAAAAGCATGATAGCCTTGGTACCACACACGAGGTTGTATAGTGTTGTACCAATATCCATATGAACACTCATGTGAGAGGCCCACAAGGCATACAATAATTGAGTATTCCAATCTTTACCATGTTTATTCACTATTTTTTGAAGAATCAACTCAAGAGTCTTATTAGATGCTTCAGCTTGGCCATTAGACTGAGGATAATATGGTGTAGAAAAGTAGTGTTGAATGATTTTTTTCTAGGAATTTCTTCACCCATTTTTTCTTAAATGAACTACCATTATCAAAAATAAGGGTAGAAGGGAATCCAAAATGAGCAATGATATTATCTAGAAGAAATCTACAAATTTCTTCAGCATTCATGGATCGAAGTGGAACAATTTCAACCCATTTTGTAAAGTAATTAATAACGGTAATGATGAAGGTATGTCCTTTAGAATAAGGATGTGATATTTTCCAATAATATCCAGCCCCCATTTCAAAAATGGCCAAGGAGAGGTTTGATTTTGGTAGGAAATAATGCATCATACCCACATTCTTAATCTATTTCCTATATAACCCCATGAGAGAAAAATATGCATGCAAGTTATCATAATGCATAGATCAAATAGACAAGCCAAAAGATAACACAAGATATACCCTAGGGAAACTTTTAAGAGGGAAAAACCCAACCTTCAAAAGCATCCATACTCCATCTATTATTCATTGATAAATCAATACGAGAGTTACAATGAATACCTCTAAAAAATCAAGCCTCTCCAATGCATCCTCATGTGTCCAAGCATGAATCCACACATCCCATTCCATGCTTCACATATACACTCCTTAAAAAAACTCAATAATGTAACCCACTCACCCAACCAATATTAACCACTGAACATGTGCTTACTTTTATAAATTCAAGCTCACACAAATACAACCATGTGATAAGATAAAACCATGTACCACAAAACCATGTGAATACAAAACCACTAACCCCTTATTTAATATTAGGTACTAAGTTTTCACTTTTTTAAATATTCCCCAATATTAAATTCTTATCCCATGTCTCCCACACATTAAATAATAATACAATGTTACAATACAACTTAAAGTGGTCCTGAGATAATTACCTAGTGTGATTAACCACATCACCTAGGTACATCACAATTAAATAATTATTTAATTACAATGTTATAATATATCTAATTATGCAATGGTGTACAACACCATATCCCTACATTCACCCAATTGTTGTATACATTGCATAAGGGATCAATCAATGAAATACATCATAGCCATACATAAAATCACATAAATCTATAGCATGCTCTCGTGCTCCATTAAGACACCTGCAATAAAATAAAAGTGATCGCCATATCAAGCATGAACTCCTCCCATTCTCCAACATTCCAAGCTAAAGATGCACCAATCCAAGAACACAAGCATCAAATCCAAGTGATAATAAAGGCTCCAAAAAAGTTTTTGTCAAGTAAAAAACCCACATGATTGGAAATATCATCCACAAAACATGCTAATACATCCAACCATCCATACCTCCTAGGTATCAACAACATCAGTAAACTCATGCCAACAACATATACAACCCATAAACCACAATCACAAGCTCCCTGTATCAAAATTTTCAATGAAGAACATACATGTCCAAGAACTCCTACTGTATGGGTAATATCAAATCATATCAAGTAGACTACCAATCAATACTATATGAAGGTGTGATAAATGATGAACAATGAAGTACCAAGAAAAATAATAATGATCCACACATGCAACCCAAATAGTTGCATACTCTCTCGCACTATGTTGCCACTGTCCTCCCAAATCATATGAACATGAAACTCTAGGAAGGAACCATAGAATGAAGAGAGAAAACTTGTAAACCATAAAATTTCCTTCTACCAACACCTCAAAAGTATAATGCTGTGTCAAGTATGATCTCCTAACAACCCCAAATGAAAAGCCTCAACAATACCCACAAACCATTCAATCTCTTAGATCAAACAACATATGAATATAGGTATAATGACAACATGGATGTAAGCCTATCTAACCAAGAAGATCAAACTCAAAGTAACCATTCCCAAATCAAGAAATAATCCCATAAACCATATCCTAAACTCCTCATCAATGAATGATAATATAAACTAAAATGTACAAGGAGATAACCATATCAAACATCTCTCAAAATAAATCCTTGAAAACTAACTATCCATAGCTCAAGATCCATATCCATGAAAGATAAAGCAATATAAACTCATGCTAAAAAATCCTCAAATGAGTATCCCAAGATCAATCACCATAAATCAACTCATTCCCACGGGAAATCAAAGCATGAAACATAAGCACATAAAAAATAGGATGGGAAATACCTATTAGATGATAAACCGCCGAGTAGACCAAGAGTGGGGAATGAGAATGCTCCTTCAAGATAACCAAGTCATCATGACTCACTCCAAGAACAATCACCTATATAGGTCCATCATGAACAATCACGAGTATAAGAAGTTGAAAATCTGACTCCTTGGGAAAAATTTATGCTAGTTTAAAAAAAAGTCCAATTTGTCTATATAGGAAAGCGAGTGGGTGAACCTCGAGTGGAGCCATCGGTGGTGGTGATGCCCCGAGAAGTATATCGATGGCGGGTTGGTAGCAGATTTAAAAAGAAATTTAAATTTTGTTTAATTTTCACTTTTAAAAACAATTTTTGATGGATTTCAAATGATATTCAATGCATTTAAACCTTTTAAAAAATTCAAAAAATACTTGGTGGATTTGAAGGGAATTCAAATTTGGTTTGAAATTTTTTTGCATTTAAAATTTTGAATGTCCATGGGGGGCTAGGCAAGGACCCCGCAGGACCACCCATTGGGTATTGGGGCCTAAGTACCACTGGCCCCAACCACTGGCAGTATCGGTAGGGTTGCTAACCCCACCAATGTTGATGGTATCGACAACACCCTCTGGTACATCGAATTTCGGTTGACAAGGGGATTATGAGGTCTATGGACCCTACCCCCCTTAATTTATACATATATATATATTGATTTATAATTATAGTTTTTTCAAACTTTTGAATTTATTTTTTATTTCACAGGTTTAATATTTTAATAGGATGATGGAAATTTTCCTAGGGCCAAAATATATTTTATTTTTGCATGTTGACCCTGCGATCATACAGTCATATAGTCAAATGGCCAAGGCTATTTTTTTTTTTCATTTTTTTTCAACTTGGCCAAAATAGGTCAAATTTTATATCATTTTTCATCTCTCATCCATCCTAGGTCCAATGGTGAGGTCCTTTTGTCTCAAGAGGTCATCTGCAAAATTTCATCTACAAAACCCTCATATAAAAACTCAATCCAAGAAAATCTCTTTTGACCCATATTTTTCAAGCTTAAGATCTACAATAAACCTAACAAATCTTGACAACCCAAAAGCCTAAATCTGCAAAAAAACACTTGCAACATGTGTTCCATATCTTGTAATGCCTCAAATATAACATGCATGTACATGGATTCAACTTTGCACAAATCTAATCAAACAATGGTTATAACCAAAAACATGGAAGCTCACACCTCCCATCAACCATGAAAGCTCTGATACCACTTGTTAGGAAATAATACATCATACCCACATTCTTAATCCATTTCCTACATAACCCCATGAGAGGAAAATGTGCATGCACGTAACCATAATGCATAAATCAAATAGACAAGCCACAAGACATACCCTTAGAAATCCCTTAAGAGGGAAAAACCCATCCTCCAAAAGCATCCATACTCCATATATTATTCAACAATAAAGCAATATAAGAGTTACAATGAATACATCTGAAGTATCAAGCCTCTCCAATGCATCCTCATATTTCCAAGAATGAATCCACATATCCTATGTCATGCTTCACATATGCATTCCTAAAAAAGACTCAATAATGATAGCCCACCCCCCCATCCAACCTTAACCACTAAGCATGTGTTGTCTTTTATAGATTCAAGATCACACAAATACAACCAAGTCATAAGATAAAACTATGTGTATACAAAACCACTAACCCATTATTTAATATTGGGTACTAAGTTTTCACTTTATTAAATATTCACCAATATTAAATTCTTATCCTATGTCTCCCACACATTAAATAATAATACAATGTTACAATACAACATAAAGTGGTCCCTAAATAATTACCTAGTATGATTAAACACACCACCTTGGTGTATCACAACTAAAAAATTATTTAATTACAACACTATATATCAAATTATGCAACGGTGTACAACACCATATCCCAACAATTTTGAAACTCGAGCAAGAGCCCAAAATGAGATTACTATGTTGTCGACATTGAGGACACTTCTTGACAAAGACAAATGAGTCTTGCTCATTTATTTTCCAAAAATATCCCATGTGAATCAGTTTATGCACCAATGATCTACGACCAAAATGTCCACCCCATAGCCTAAATGGGCTTCTTAAAGGGAAAGTGGTATTTTAGCCTTTGTGAGACACTGAAGAAGAACATTATAAGGCTTCAGATAAATAACATGAAACAATATAACATATCTGATTGAAATTTTTGTATCAGAGTGTGAGAATTTTTAGTCACATCATCAAGAAAATTTCCATTCTTTAGATAATTATAAATGTGAGAATACCATTTCCATGAGTCTATGTGAGTACACACTAAAACATTGGGTTTAGGTTGATTTGAGACAACATGAGAGTGGGAAATATAAACCACAAAGTGGTATTTTTCTATACCATCATCTAGAGACACAAGGGAGGTTGCACTTGCCATTGCATCTATGTGTCAATTTTCTCTCTTGAAGACACTATCTATTGTGAAAGAAGAGAAATGATAAAGCAAGGATAAGGCCAAATCCTGATACTAAGATAGATTATTCGTCTTGTCTTGATATGTTCCTATAATTTGATTTATAATAAGTTCACAATCACCATGAATGTGAAGATGTTTAATGTTTAAAGCCATTATGATATGCAAGCTAGCAATAAGGGTTTCATACTCAGCGATGTTGTTAGTGCAATGAAATCCAATTGAAAGGATAGATGAACTAGCTTGCATCCAGGTGAGATTCAAACTACACCTGCCTCGAAGCTAGATTGACATATCACTCCATTGAAGTACATCTCCCATACAGGTTTATGGTCTATTACAAAGATATTTTCATCCAAAAATAAATCCAGATTAGGGAAGGAGTGAGATGAGGGAGAATATGTCAATTTTTTAGCAACAACTTTAAATTTTATTGCTTTCTAAGTTACAAACTTGATGTCGAACTGACAGGGCAACATTACCCATTTCACCAAACTTCTAGAAAGATCGGTTCTAGTAAATAAATGTTTAAGATGATAAGTTTTCAGAATAATATGGGTTTCAACATGAAGAAGATAATGTCATAACTTCTTCATTACAAAAATGAGAGTGAGACATTGTTTCTCCCTGGTAGAATAACAAGTTTCACAATCAAATAAAATATGGCTAATGTAGTAGACCACTCTTTCTTTACCATCATCATCATGTTGTGCTAATAGAGCTGCTAAGGCATGAGGTGATGGATAGATATAAAGAAAACAAGGTCTATCCTACACAACCAACATTAAGATAGGAGGATTGGCTAAATAAATTTTGATTGACTCAAAATATTTTTCACAATCATCATCCCATTGGAAGCAAACATCTTTCTTCAACAAACATGTGAAGGGAAGGTTGTGATCGACCAACTGAGATATAAATCAATGAATTTCCTGAATCTTCCCCTATAAACTACCTAGTTGAGAGATTTTTTTAGGAGGTGGCATGTAAACAATTACATCAATCTTATTTGTATCGACTTCAATTCCATGAAGAGAGACTATAAATCCTAAAATCTTTCAGGCATCTACACTGAAAACACACTTAAGAGGATTTAGTCTCATCTTATAGAAGCAAAGCCTTTCAAAGATAAGAAAAATATTTTCAACATGATCTTGATGAGTCGTAGACTTAGCCAAAATTTCATTAATGTAATCTTCTAAAATATTGTAAACTAAATCATGGAAGATAAGATTCATAGCTTGTTGGTAAGTTACTCCAACATTCTTTAACCCAAATGGTATGACTACGTAATAGAAGGTACCCCAAGGGGTAGTGAAGGCTATCTTGTACTAACCCTCCAAGTTAATATGAATCTAATTATAGCTTGAGAAGTCATCCATAAAAGACAATAAGGCATGGCTTGCGGTTGAGTCTACAATTATATAAATATTAGGCAATGTAAAATCATCCTTGAGAGAAGCCTTGTTAATATCATGAAAATTAATATAAATATGAATATGGCCATCAAGCTTGTTGACAACTATGATATTCAATATCCAAGGTGAATAGTCAATAGGATAGATAAAACAAACTTTCAAAAGGTTCTCTCTCTCAGTCTTGACTAATAAGGAAACCTTGGGATTCATCTTTTGGATCTTTTTCTTAATAGGCTTAGCATTAGGACATAGAACGATATTTTGAATCACCATAGACTCATCAATATCGAGCATGTCCTCATATGAACAAGCAAAGATATCAAGATGAGTATGTAACAAATTAGAATGGTGTTTAGATTCTTCTAAATAAAGGAACTTTTCAATCTTAATCACCTTTTTAGAAGACTTAGGATCCATGAAGACATTAGTAGTATCTCCTATAAGGAGAGTACTACGATCTTCAAGATGAGAAATAGGAATGCCATCATCCATATTAGACAAAGGATCCTTCTCATCAATGCTCATAATGAATTCTCCAAAGTATGTTTTTTTGTTCAACCGATATGAGAATCATCACTTATGGTGATAAGAAGGTAGATGAGAGTAGACACCTAAAAATTCTTCAACACCTCCTCTAAAGAGAAGACATCTAGAGGAACTTCGTTAGAGTCTACCTTTCAATCTACTCAGGATGAACTAGTTCAAGAGAAGAAGGTATGAAAGAAATCATGTTGACATTCAACCATGTTTTACTTTTGTATTTCAGTTTAGAATGATGGTAACCAAGTCCCATGTTATGTTCAAAAAGATCAAACTCTATGGGGAATTGAATTCCCTACTCATTATGACCACAACCTTTATGCCCATAATTGTATTTAGAAAGAAGATTAAAACCAGGACTGTAATGTGTGTGTAATTCCTAACAAGGAGGAGGATCTATGTAGATACCATCATTCCAATGGTGGGGATCATACTCCTCTATGTGGTCATAGTCATCCTTCTTGAAATGAATACAAACATTAGTCTCTTTAAAAAAAACATGATCATATTCCTCAACAAGGGCACAATCATTCTCCTTAGCAGGATCATGATCATTTTCCTCAACAGAAGGATAATCAACTTTCTTGATAGAGGTGTATGAGACCATTGGAATGTTAATATGGATAGGATCAACTTTTTAATCTCTAATGAAAGATTTGGTAAAGTCCAAGGATCCCGTACATTACCAAGACATTCATTTGATTCAAAGGAAAAAGTAGAAGGGGTAGACTTAGGATTCTCAACTTTGGGATGATATTCTCTAGGGACATTCATCTCAAGAGTGTATTTCACATTAGGAACTATTGAAGAGGATTTCAATGCATTAAAAGATAAAAAAGGAATGAAAATTTTAAGAGTAGAAGCAACCAAGTTTTGGCCAACAACTACCATTTCACAAAGTTTTATAGCATCAAGGTCAGCCTTGATTGTAATTACCTCATTATTAGAAAAAAAATTATAAAACAATACAAAGTAGAAGTTATGGCTCCAAAAGTGTGAATCCAAGGTCTTCCCAAGAGAATGTTATAAGGTTAAGGTCTTGACATAACAAAAACCAAGCTAGGTATGGTAATGGGTCCCAAACTCAAAGGCAAGATTATCGTACCTAGGGATTGTTGACCAGTATTATGAATCCATGAATGTACAAAGAAGAATTAGCTAGATAATATGAATCAATCTTAATCTTAGGTAATAAGTCAATGCTACATATGTTGATAGCCAAACTAGTGTCAAAAATAGCATGCCTAATACCAATGTTATTAATGTTTACTATTATCATTAGAGGATCCGCTTGCTTCTAAAATTTTGGAGGTGGGAGTTCCTACAAATAGAACATAATATTAGGTGAATTAATATAAATATGAGCCATTAGCACATTAACATTCATAAGCCTAGTAGAAGAAGGAAAGAGAATATTTTTCAAAGCTTCTTGAAGTATACCTTGATAAATTAGAGTAGACTAAAGAAAATCCCATAGTAAGATCTTGGCAAGAGTAACATGAAGTTTCTTGACAAGATCATAATCACCAAATTCTTTAGCTATAGGTTTAGGTGTTGGAGGAAGAATTGGTTGAGAAGATGGTAAAGAAGTCGGTTGATTCAAATTTTGTTGATTCCTTCTAGTGTTGTAAGTATGAGCTACAAATTTATAGGAAGAAGTTGTAGATTGCAAGAACCTCATGTAAAGATCTGGTGAGACAATAGTGATTGGAACCCTATGAATAGAATGAATTTTTTTAGGTGATGAGCTAGCAAGATTCACGTAAATGATGGGTCTCTTAGGCCTTTGAGGAGTTGTAGAGACCATAACTACATTCACATACTCTTCAACTTGCAAAGAAGTTTGTTTAGATCTATAGATAGAAGGAGATTCCTATAATAAATCATCTATGGAATCATCCAACATATCAAAACATTCTTTGGAAAAATAATCATCAAAATAATTAAAACTTTGAAGAAAAATATCTGACATGATAAGGTTTCATGTCGGGTTCACCAAAGTTTAAAGGAGGAGATTCGCTACTCTCAAGTCTCTAGGACAAGGAATATTCTACAAGGAGAGAATAGCCCTTGATTACCTCAAAGTAAAAACCTCAAGTGATGGGATGTAATATGAAAGAGATTGTAGAAACATAATTAAATGAAATACTAAGCTAAGAAGGGAAAATTACAGATTAACATAATTTGGTAAGAGATTACAAAATATGAATTATAGGAATAGAAAGAGAACTTAAAAAAAATTCTCTCGGGAGGATAGTCATGACCAATAGATGCGAAAACACCACACAAATGTCTACACCCCACATTGTCATCCTTATCAAACTAGGAGCTAAAAACCAAGAAACAAGTACCCAACTCTTCAAATCTAGAAATATGCACACAAGGATGAGGAAAAGTGTTGGGGCTATTTTAGGGCTTGCCTCAATCAAACCCCAATTTTGGTTTTTCCACCTCCATGAACAACAATATGGATAGAAAATAGATGATACATGTGTAATAAAATATATGAGACGTGTGCTAAAGAAAAACCCTACTATGGAGGAGAACTCGTATCACAAATAAGATAGAAAAGACAAGTATATTTGTAAATAGAAAAGACAAGACAAAGAAACAAGAGAGTGTTACCAATAATATTTGGATACATCTTGGCTTGATAGGTGAGATGTTATATTCTTTCAAGAGAGCCTTGGCTATTGATGAGACATGAATCCATCAGATCTTTGTTGCAAAAAAGAGATATAGAAGAGAAGAGAGCAAGAAAGAAAAATTAGAGTGAGAAGAAGTGAGAATGAATGAGAATAGAAATGAAAAATAGAGTTTTGTGAGGTTGCATGGGTGCGAAGATCTATTTCACCCATGACTCTACCATGACAACACGTGTCATAGGAATAGTTCATGAGATTCCCTCATTCAAACTTGGAAAGTACAGGGACGCTTGTGCATCATGCATACACCCACACATTGCACAGGCGTCCAAATAAAAAATTTACAAGAAATAAGGTGGTAGATTGATAATGCTTTTTCATTGTCCCTTATGGAGTTGGAATCATGAAATTTTGACTCATAAGTTATTTTTCATAAATGCAACTAGGTGCCATAAATGCAATAGGCCAAATGTGCAAGTGTTAAATTGCCACAACATGCAATTTTGTGACACTACAACAGGCTCTTGATCCATAGCTAAGTTTGATGACAAAATGCCCCAACTAGTTAGGCTCAAATTTACCCTTGTTATCTTGTTCTTGCTAATTATTTTAATTTTATTTCAAAACTAATTCCCCCACTTCAAATATTCATTTTTTTATCCTCTTGTTGTAACTATGATGAAGGAATTTTTAATAATTTTGTAAATGGTTTAGTGCACTAATATTCCTTTGATCTAGAAACTCTATCTAATATAATATGAACACTCGATACTCCTCATCAATGAGATGTTACAAAGAGACCCTTAAAGAAGGAAGTTCAACCTTGATAGAAAAATGGATTCGGTTCTAAAGACAAGTGAATATGGAGTAGCAATTGTGGGTGTATGAATACTAGTATGGTAGGCCCATAGGGAAAGGTTGAGTTGAAGATGTTATTCATGACCATCTTCATTGATTATTTTCTTAAGGATTTTTAATATGGTTTTGTTAGAAGCCTTGGCTTGGTTGTTTCCCTATGAGTAATATGGAGTTAAAAAATAGTGTTGGATATGGAATTGATTGCAAAGGATCTAGACGTCTTGGTTTTTGAATGGTTTACAATTGTTTGTGATAATATCAAGGGGATAACCATATCAAAAAATAATTTAATTAAGGATAAACTTAGTTGTTTGTTTGCTAGTGATGTAGGTTAATAAAATGGCTTTTATCCACTTTGTAAAATACAGTGGCAATGATAATGAATTTATGGCCATTTTGATGAGGTGGGATGGATTTTTCCTATGAGGTTGAGTCCCTATTTTGAGAAGAGCCTAGGAGTAGTTATCAACTACAACTCTTATGGTACATGCATCAAATCACATGTTGACATTGAATGCATTTCTTAGTAATTTTTGGGCATCATGATCCATGGTCAACTAGTGGTATCCTATTCACAACTTCTTCGTAATGGTATTACTACTAGAATGTGCCCCATATACACACTTGTGAACTTCATGTATGACATTTTTATCTTCTTCTGAATGAAGACATCTAAGGAGGGTACCATCAAAACTTGTTTTGTATAATGTATTGCTAAGGATAGTGAAACATGATGAATGGAAAATGAATGGTTTTTTTTAGTTACTACTTAGGTTGGGTGGAAGCATATTGTTATGTAGGTAAGCATAAATTTTGTGATACCATGGGGAATTGATACCAACAATTTCACACATGATTTTTGAATCTAAGACATCAAAAGCTAGAATACAAATTTTCTAAAAAAAAAAATCATAATGCTGACTATTATGAGCCATGTCCAAGAGAGATCCAATGGTAACCATAAAATCATTTTTTTTTCTTAATCTTGGTATATATTCAAAATAAATATTGGAGAAGTATTTCTTGAACTTATCAATCATTCTCTTGTAAGGTAGCAACTTGTAATGTTTTTTTGGTATTCATCATTGACCTATTTTATGACCAGTTATGAATCTTCATAGACTTGAATTTATTTGATGCACCATTGAATTACCATTTTAAGTCCTATTATTAATGCTTCATATTCAAAAATGTTGTTAATACATGGAAATGCTAGCCAATGGGCCTTAGGGAAGCAATCTCCTTATGGAGTGATATGGAGGAATCCATCTCTCAAACCATATTAGATATAAGAACCATCAAAGTACAATTTCCATTGGGTTGTTGAGGTGATATTGAAGATTTTTTCATATGAGAATTTTGAAATAATTAGATTACCGTAATATATAGGTGCTTCTATTGGTTGGTCTACAATAAATTTTCCTTTGATGGACTTTCATTCCACATGTTCAATGTCAAACTTTTTAATTTCATGACCCATTTAACCATTCAACCTATGAGTAAATATTTCATTCAATTAGTGTATAGTTAAGCTTATAGCCTACCAATGTTTTTCTAATATAATATACTTATCTCTCTTCATTGGCATCATCATGTTGATCAAAAAGAGATCCTAGTGATGTTATTATGTAAAAAATATTTAATATCAAAGGTTTTCATTGGATTGGTGGCATCAATAATGGTGGTGAAGAAAGATATTCTTTCAATTATTGGAAGGTTCTTTAAAAATATCATGCCATTTAAATGTGACATTTTTATGTAGGAGATGAGAGAATGGATGGAACTTATCTACTAGTTGGGTGATGAATCATTGAATTAAGGAGATAAAGTAGCTTCTTAAGATTGGTTAGCAAAGGAATCTGAATTATTTTTTTCACTTTTAAAAGGTCAAATTCATTACCTCTATAGGAGATAATGTATCCCAAGAGTTCTCCTGAAGTCACGCAAAAGAAACATTTCTTAGGATTTAACCTAACTTGGTAATTTTCTAGTATGCCAAAGATTTTCTCAATAACATCCAAGTGACCTTTTCTTGTGATTGGATTTTCTAATAGGTCATATACATATTCTTCCAAGATTTGTGAAATAGGTCATGAAATATTACTCATTTCTCTTGATATGTTACTTCATCAATCTTTAGAACAAAGGGAATTACATTCTAATAGTGTGTTCACCAAGGACATGTGAAATTTGACTTGTGTTGATCTTTAGGTACAATTTGGATCTTGTTATACCCTAAAAAACCATCCATTAAGGAAAGCATTTCATGTCTAGTTGTTAGGCATGTAATGATGTTTATGCTAGGTGATGGAAAATCATATTTTTAGAAAAGCCTTATATATATCTCTAAAATCATTTCATACACATATGCCCTCAATGATTTTAGCAATAGGTACAAGATTGGATATCCATTTTGGATAGTTAATAGGCTTGATGAATCCAAAATCTAATAGTTTCAAAAGCTCAACTTTGAACAATAGTGCAATTTGATGATGAATCTTACAAAGTTTCTATTTCACTAGTTTAGCATTTAGAAAAACTTCCAAGTGGTGGATTACTAAAGAGGTATCTAGTCTAGGAATATTTTCATAAGACCAATAAAATTTTATACTCTATTTCTAGAAGAATTTTGTGAAGTATTCTTTCTCTTGAGATAATAGTGAGGCTGCTAAAATGTGATCTTAGGATAGTCTATTATACCAATGTTTATTTCTTGTGTTTCTTTAACTAATACTAGGGATATCTCTTGATACTTAGAAATAGTAAGAAAGTCAAATCCTCCATCCTAAAGCACCTCTGAGAGGTTTTCACCTTCAAATATGTCCTTTCTTTCTACTTTATCTTGATTCGATAATGTTACATTATGTTTTTTCACTAGAGGATCATTTTATTATTTTTATTTTATCATTTTTGTGACTATAAGGATTGATTCTCTTCCAAAATGATGTTTCAAATCATTCTCTATTAAAATATTTCTCTATGATCTTTGAATGGTATGTTGTCTTGAAGGCCCCTAAGTTTTGCTATAGCTTTATCATTTTGAAATTTGTCTAGAATTGGTGTTCCTTGTTGGTCTCAATCTATGAGTTGGGGATAAATAATTGGAAGGTTATTGTATTTTAATGTGGAAGTGAATGATATGGAGGATAAGGTGCAAATAGATATGTCTTTGAATATATCGATGATATGCATGAAAGAGTAGTTAATGGTACTATTGTTATTGGTTTCAACAATGCGAGAACTTTCATCTACCTTACTAGGGGTACACTCAAGGTTTGGAGACATAGTTTTCATGTCCCATACCCAATCCTTTGATATTTTCCCCTTTTATAGATCCGTGGGCCTTGAAATTTGTATGGACCATGTTCTTGATTATATGAAATCCCTTTGTATATTTTTTAATTGGTAAGGTAGTGAGCTCTTAAAATTCTTTGTATAACCATGCAGAGATATCATCTTCTATTATTTCTTTATTCAATTTTCCCTAGCATGAGAATGTTGTGGGCTCATATTTGATGACAACTATAGATGTTTTTTGGATTGGGATGGGGTTTACCATATGATCTAGATGAAGGTGGAAGTTTTCCCACATAGAAGGAACCTTTTATTTCATGTTCTCCACATCCTTTGTCAATGATTGGGCCTTCATCCTAGGATTTGAAATGTGTGTAGTGGATGATGAATATAGGGTGGATGGATCAAAATCTAATGATGAATATGTGGTGGCATCATTGTTAGGCACTTAATGAGATTTTTGATATTTTCCCTCTATGTTTTAAGAGAATTGAAAAGTTTGAGGATATCCAAACATGGTTATCTCAATGCCATTGTAGGGGAATTTTAAGAATTAGTGGTGGGTGGATAGTATGGCCTACATGCCATGTACCCATGTGTGGTCTAGGAGGATTTTGTATGAGAGATCAAGGTTCAAGACTTGGTATGTAGTATCTGTTATGGTAGGACTTACTTGGATAAAAAAATCAATTATTCCTTCATATTCACCCTTAGTATCATCATATGATTTTACTATGATAATTTTATATAAACCTATGACACCATCAAAATATCCAAATTTGTTTATTAATTTGAGGGTGAAAATATTCAAGCCTTCTCCATCATCTATCAAGACTCTTTTTCTTTTGTGTTTATGGATGAAGATTTCTAGGTATAGAGCTTGATTATGGAAAGTGGTTGATGTGAGGTAATTTTAAATGAATATGAGATGATGAGGGGAGGTAATATATCCTACTATGGCCTAAAATTGATGATTTTTTAATTTTATTAAGTATAAAAACTCTTAGAGTGTTTTTTCAAGGATATCCTTATGCATGAGGGATGTGTGAAGGAGTTCTAGGATGGTGATTTGAGTAGGTGTTTTTCTTAGATGATCCAAGAGGTTGTATTTAGATGAAGGACAATATGTAGATTTTACTTCTTGGAGACTTAATTTACCATGATGTGTGGTGACTACATATTTGGGAGATTTTTTTGTAATTGATGTGGTGGTGATTTGTGTATTGGTTTCTTCTATATGACGCACAAAAGAATCATAGGGATAATTGATGTTGTATTTTTTCCATTATTGGATGGGTTTCTATTACCATGGTCAAGAAATGGATCTTTGTACAATTCAAGATCATTATTTGATTAATTGTTGGGATAATATTTAATATTAATGTCACCTTGGTAAATAAGATCCTAAATGAGGTTTTTCAATTTTACAAAATCAAGTGTTGTATTTCCTTTAAAACTTATATGGTACTCATAATAGTCATTCTCTTTCTACCATGAGTTTTTAAATCAAGGTTCTTCATAATATTTTAGTTTAGGCAACTTGCTAAGATTGGAATAGACCATTTTTTTCAAGGAAGGTTCACTTGGATCTCCTAGGGGAGTGTATTTTCATCTTGGGTTGTTGTTATATCTAGGTGGTCCTCTTGGAAGAGTCACATTTTAGTTTTTTGGTTGCATGTTTGATGATGGTTTTATGTTTCAGATAAATTTTATATCTAGTATAATATTATTGACAATGCTTTTCATTTTTAGCCCATAGACAAGGTTTGTCATTGGAATGTGAACTACTATCTTTTCTTTCCTTGTATATTTTAACAAGACCCTTAGTACTGATATATTTTTCAATGGTTATCCCTTTCTTTATTATTTTGACAAATGTGTTAGTGCATTGCACTTGTAAGTGAAAGCTTATTTCTTTGATTTAGATTTTGATCAATTATTCTCACAAGTTTTTTTTTTCTCAATAATAGGTCATGGAAATTTTCTTGCCATATTCCTCCATCATTGTAAAAAGGAATTCAATGATTCTCCATTTCATTGTTGTGTGCTATATAGGTTAGTCATGGAGATTTCATGTTCAATGTTATATAAGAAATGATTGATTTCTTTTCTTCCTACTCATGAAAGGTTTTGATCCCATGAAGTAAATAAGAGAGCCATTCAATTTCTTGACCTCCTATAATTTGGGTAAAAGGTGCATTAAACATGTTTCAATATAAGCAAACTCTAGGAAATCTATGTAAAATTAGCATATATGTTCATGTGGATCACCTCTTCCATTATAATTTTTGAATTTGGTAATTTCAAAGTTGTGAGGGAAATGTATCATATGGATTGATCTATCAAATGTAATGCTAGCTATTTTATTTTGTAGGCTTTGGATTTTTTGTGCCAAGTCATTTGTAGGATTCATGGTGGACATGTTGGTAGGAGGTTGATGTTGGACTCAAGGAACACTGAGAGGGGGGGATGAATCAGTGCTCAACAATATTTAAATTTCAATTTAGATCTTAAACCATTTACAACATTTCAACATAAGTAAAGATGCAAGCACAAGAAGGAAACAATCAAAACACCATAACACCAATATTTTTACGTGGAAACCCTATTAAACCATAATTAGGAATGCACATGCATTTAGGCACACTTCCTAGAGCTCACTACTCAAAATTAGGAAGGCTTGTTGCCTTAGAATATATTTTGATTACAACAAAAAGTTGAACTGAGAAAGTAACATCTACAAATACATGGTTTTAGTTTTGGTGAGGCTCATAGATCGGATTCTGGACCTTCTGTTTGACTTTGCACTTCGCTTTGCTTTGGATTAATTCACTTTACAAAAATCCTCTTCTACTCAAGTGAAAATTTTCCAAATCGCTTAACAACCCTTCTGGTATTTGCACATTTTGAACATGCACCAACTCCTCTTGAAAATGAATTAATCAATCTCTTATATATATATCCGCTACCAAGAATTCAATCACTATATGTTGGCTTTAGCACAATAAAAATATTTCCCAATAGTCAGCTCAATCCATATTAAATATTTGATGCATACCCATCAAGGTCAGCTAATGCTATGTTGTGACCTCAAATCAAAATGCTCGAACATAGAAATATTTAAAAAATTACTCCTTATACATCCATGACATGCCATATTCACTGAGTTGGCCACCATGAGCTAATAAATAGAAAATCATTCTGTCGAATCTCCTAACTTAACCACCAATTTGATGCAACATCACAAAACTTAACAATAAGATAAAATAGATACTTAACAACTTTCCCTGAGGTCCACAACTCAAAATGATGATCCAGTGAAGCATACAGATTGAAATCTAACCAGATACCCTATTCTTCATTCTCTCTACCGGTATTACTTTGTCCTTTACTCTACCTACCGGTATGAAAAAATCATGATCTGCGTACCAAAATAATGACTTAGGTTGCCATCAATGACAACATGAGAAGCCATATGCCAACAATCTCCCCCTTTAGAATTGATGGCAACACTTAGTGAAAAATGACTAAGTGTCTGAACCAATATGATTGTGCTGCCAAAGTTCAAAATTTCAAAATTTCAAAACACAACTTTCCCTTAGAATGATAAGGCATTTTTCACTGCTCTCTCTCCCCCTTTGACATCAATGAATTTTTTTTTGGATCTCCCCCTTTGCTAATTCAAAATTGGATCAAAATTTGAAGAAATACACCTGCTACTTGAGTCAAAAAATTATCTTGTACTTATCTTTCATTTCTAGAAGAAATTTTCTCCAAGCTTCTATTGAAATCCCAATGATTAAGATCAAGCTATTGTTCTCAAATGCTTGGTTGATAATATGGATGAGAGATTCTAGAATTGTGATTGCTTCTTCTAATTTCTCTCCTTTTCTCAGAACCTCAATCAACTATTCCAATCTGCATTCGGTTAAATCCTTCACTTTCCAAAAGGTGTCCGCAAGGTTGTTTCTGGTGAAAAGAACTTTTGTATGCTCAGGCTGCAATTCTTGAATCGTTTTCTTGACTACGCCATCCTAATCTTGAAACATGTTATAATCCTAACCAATCTTGTCCAGCTTAGATTCAATTTTCTCCATCTTATCTTTGTATTTCCCAACTACATGAGGCCAATGAAGACAATAGTTGTAGATGTTATTGGTTGTATTTATACATTGCCTCAACACATTCATTTACCTTTTTAATTTGGTAAGAGATAGCCTGAATTTCTCCTTTAGATGTAGAATTATTTCTCCCTCTTTTCTATCCTTGGATTCAGAGACAATGGCTTCCTTAATGCACTCAATCATCTCTTCAAGAAACACATTCTACAAACTCTCCAAACCAATGTTATTGTGCACAAAATAAGTACTTAGTGTGCTCTCGATCAGGTCTTGCCCATATGAGGCTCTATCAGACCATATGTCAACAATTTTTTCCATCTCATCTTTCTCCTGAACAAGTTGCAATATCTTTACTTTGGATAAAACACCTTCTTCTTCTCTTCCTTCTACTATAACTACATTCAGCTCAACTTATTTCGATGCTTCCCTTGGAGTGTACTCATCATATTCTTCATCTGGCATGTCCACAATCACTAGATCTTTACCTTTTCCTTCAATTTTTGGAGTTTTATGTGCCGAAGGAGTATAATCAACAATCTCTTGAGATCTTTTCTTCTTCCTCCCCATCTCACCGAAAGAGGATCTAACTTCAAGTGCTCTTACCAGAATGAAAATGCTAATTGCTCCAAATTTCCCAAGCAATTCTTTAAAGAAATTTGCATACTCATGCTTACAATTTTCCAAAGTATTATAATGTTCATAAATCTGTTTACAAACTAGTCCATTCTCTTTCCATACAACATTATCGATTTTTGGCAAGCAATTCAGAAAATACATTACAAGAAATATGACCAAGGTACCAAACCTGAAGGGGTAATCTACCTACTTTGTTAGTTGAACATTTTCCATCAATTGATCTTTTAGCAATCCATACAAGTCAAAATCATGATCCTCCATTATCATTTTATGAGAGATGTAAACTGCACCTGTTGAAGTTGCACCTTCCCTATTTACGAAAAATATTTTGTATGAGATTCCATGCACAATGTACCTTGTTATCGGATCTTTGATCATCAAAATTATCAAAGCCCTCTAATCTCTAGTTACTCTGGTTAGGGTTTCGACTTCCTTGTTCTGAATCGACTTCTTTTTTTGGTATATCCCCAACATTGCATAATCTAGTTAGATTCTTAATCACCTCTTTTGAAATGGGATAGGGTTTATCCAGAGTTAGAATTTCATCATTCAATCTATTCAAGATAAACCTAATGAATTCTGCGTTATCAAAATAGGGAAATTCACTCCAAATGTCCAAACTTTTATGTTTCACACCTTCAAGCCATTTCAATTCATCGGTTGGAAACATATTTCTCACATCCCTAATCTTTTCATTGTTGTATTCATCTAAATTCACAATTCCTTTGACTTGTTTCATTTTCATTTCCGTATCGAACAAGTTTCTACTAAACACCAAATTAAGTGAGAATTCTACAAGCAATTGAAATACCCGATGAATTCGCCACTAAATTGACTTTACTCCTTTGAAATTCTACTGCAGATGCTCTCCTTCTGTTCTGTTTCAATGCAAGGTGACAAATGAGGGTTCCAAATACCCTTTTATAACTCATACACCTAACCTTTTTATCGCATTAAATATTTTTCCCTAGGTGTTCTGAATACTCTATTTTCTTAGAAATCAAGAGAAGAATTCATCTGTGAACCTTCTACTTCACAAACTTTTGCACAAGCGATCACCGATACATTTGTAAACTATTAGCACAACTACTAACAACTTCCTACATTCTAGTTCCAACTACCAATAAGGGGACAAAGGATTTTCTTGAAAAATTCCCCCTAGGCCAATGGCCTAAGATCAATTTCTGGAGGAATTACTAGAAACTGCTTCTGGTGCGGACTTATTTCCTTCATCAGATTCACTCTTCCTTACCCATTTTTTTTTCATCTAATCTCTTATCTCTTCCACAGTCACTTTCCCTTTTCCTTTATCATCTTTCTGTGAAATTCTTCCTTTGTATATTAGATCTCTTCTATCCATGTTTTTGTTCCTGTAGAATATTGCAATGTGACCAAATCTGTTTGTGACACACAGGATTTCTTTTTCTAGACCACTCATTCCATTTATTTCCTCTTGATCTCCATTGATTAGCAACATGCCCAAATCTTCCACAAGTGTAGCATTTAACATTCCTTACACTAACAGACATACTTCTGCATTCAATTGATTTATGACCAAACTTATTGCAACTAAAACATTGACTGAGAAATGATGGACTGCTTGAATTCATTTTAATTCTACACTGAGAAGCCATATGACCAAATTTGTTACAAGAAAAATAGTGATCATTAAACTTTTGAGCATTGGGTTGTCTTACCGAATACCTTTTGTCTTTGTTCATCTGATTTCTTTGTTTGGAATCCTTATGTTCAGATCCAAAAATTTCTCCCTTCTCATATCCAAGACCTCCCTTTTCATTTGCATCCTTCTGACCTTTAGTCAGATCATCAAGCTTAGCATAACTGAACTTAAACTTCTCCTTGTATTCATTTGTAGTAGTGAGTTCATCTCTGAGAATAACTATCTGTCTTTCAAGTTCTTGTTCATTATTTCTGGATTGTTGCAGTTCAATCTCCAGCTGAATGAATCCACTATTAACTCTACTGCATTCTTTAAATATTTATTTTAAGGATCGGGCCAAATTCTCCTCATTTTTCCTTCTTTCTTCAATCTCCTTAGTTTTCCTCATCACCATAGATTCCATCTCAAGCTTTAGAGTAGCATTGTTTCTAGCAAGCTTTTCACATTCTTCAGTTATTTCTTTTAAGGTTTGATTCAGGTGAACATCTTCCAAGCTTTTAATTTATTTCTGCTTCAGTTGATCACGTAGTTCCTTCCTCTTTTCTCTTGACTCATTGATTTTATCCTTCAATGATTGAATGAATTTTTTAGCATCCTCAAGATTTTCTTTTAATTCTAGGACTTCTGCTTTAGACTGATCAAGATCATCAAGTACCACCAAAATTTGTTGTTGAAGACCACTAGAGTCCATTGCATTCCAAGATCCACCTCAAGCTGTCAAAATTCTTTAGAGGAACCTTGCTTTGATACCAATTGTTGGACTCAAGGAACACTGAGAAGGGGGGTGAATTAGTGTTCAAAAATATTTAAGTTTCAATTTAGATCTTAAACCATTTACAACATTTCAATAAAAGTAAAGATGAAAGCACAAGAAAGAAACAATCAAAACACCATAACACCAAGATTTTTACGTGGAAACCCTATTAGGGGAAAAAACATGGTGGAGGTTAATCCACAATTTATACTCTATTAAAAGTATGAAGAAAAAGGGAATGCACATGCATTCAGGCACACTGCCTAGAGCTCACAACTCAAAATTAGGAAGGATCACTACCTTACAATATATTCGGATTACAACAAAAAGTTGAAATGAGAAAGTAGCATCTACAAATGCCTAGTTTTAGTTCCATTGAGGCTCATAGATCAGAATCTGGACCTTCTGTTTGATTCTGCACTTCGCTCTGCTTTGCATTAATTCGCTTTACAAAAATCCTCTTCTACACAAGTGAAACTATGCTAAATCGCTCAACAACCCTTTTTATATTCGTACATTTCGAACATGCACCAATTCCTATTCAAAATGAATTAATCGATCTCTTATATATATATTTTCTAGCAAGAATTCAATCACTATATGTCAACTTCAACACAATAAAAATATTTCCCAATAGTCAGTTCAATCCATATTAAATATTTGATATGTACCCATCAAGGTCGGCTAATGCTATGTTGTGACCTCAAAATTCTCGAACACAGAAATATTTAAATAATTACTCCTTATACATCCGCGACATGCCATATTCACTGAGTTAGCCACCATGAGCTAATAAACAAAAAAAAATTCTGCTGGATCTCCTAACTTAACCACTGATTTGATGCAACATCACAAAAATTAACAATAAGATAAAATAGATACTTAACAACTTTCCCTGAGATCCACAACTCAAAATGATGATCCGGTGAAGCATACAGATTGACATACTAACCAGATACCCTGTTCTTCATTCTCTTTGTTGGTATTACTCTATCCTTTACTCTACCTGCCAGTATAAACAAATCCTAATCTGCAGACCAAAATAATGACTTAGGTTGCCATAAATGACAACACTAGAAGCCATATGCCAACATTTGAATGATAAATTTTGAGGGGATAGATGATTGATTTTGTTGTATGTGTTGACTTTGTGGTATATTGTCCTTGATGACAAAACTGGTTGGTGGCAAAACTGATTGGTGATTGGCATTATGATACTTGGTGCTCTTTGTATTCAGTTTGGCATATTCAGTATTTTTTGGATCATGCTTTGGGTTGATGCATTTGGGTGCATTTTTTTATCATATATTATGGTACTAATCATGTCGATCTTCATGTGCATATAAAATTTATTTTGTCTATTCAGGTGGCATTGGTTTTCAGGTGATATCATGGAACAGTTGATTTCATTTTGACATATTGGCACTTCTTTATTGCACAACAGGTATATTATTTCAATTGTTCATTATCAGATTGATCATGGCATCATTGACAAGATTCATTATGTCTTCATGGAATTCAATTGATGATCTTCATGGTTGTCTCATAATTCTTTGGTGTCCACGACTATGATATATTATTTGGTTCATGACATATTGGGTTGGAATTCCATTAATGCTCTCCTTGTCATTTGGGTTTGATATTTTATTTGGCATCATTGGTATATGAGGTTGCTATACACTCTTTTGTTGATCTTATCATTTCATATCTTCATGGCCAGATTATTTTTGGTGCATATGTTTTACTTGCTCATGAGGTGGAGATTATTGTGTAAGATGTTTATATTGATACACAATATATGTATTGTGATCAGATATCATTTCATTATTAATTTACAATGTATCTCATCTTACATATTGATTATTTGTATTTGGCTGGTCATCAGGCTTTATATGATGTTGGCCTAAATGATAAATTGGCCTTTTATTAAAGTTTAAATGGCTGTTGGTGGTCACTTTCGGGCTTCATTTCATATTACATAGTGTTTAGTAGCCAACCATTTTGCATGGTATCAGGCTCCACTTAATGTTTGGTTTGACATTGATATCGGGTTTTATTTGGCCTTGGCAGCAACATAGTCAAAGATTGAATTGGTCAGTCAAATGTTAGAATGATTAACTTTTGTGGCATTACATGTGGGCAGTGATTTGGCACTTGATTATAGCATCATGTTGTTGGTATTTGTTGGAACTCAAAATGATTTCAATTCAGCTTGTGGACTTCAAATGATGATTATTTTTGTTCAGTATTTGATGAAAAGGAAGAGATAGGGTAAACAAAAGATTTGTCTCATTTTGTAAACACTATGAACCCTAGCAGTGTTGCCATGGAGGATAATGGGTCACGATTTATAGCTAGTTTTCAAGCTAAAAAATGGAAGAGTTACAATGAGGATGTTATAAGAAGTTTGCACAATCAGCTAGTAAAAGTTTGGCTGCCCTGATAGGTATTTTTGTTTTTAGTTTTGTGCTCGCTTCAAAGGTAACTGTTTTTGTGATTAAGTTGAAGATTAGAAATTCGTAAAGGATTAGTCATGTTTTTCACTAACCCGAGTCTACTCAAGGGTTTTATCATTTTTAGTGCCAATTCATTGATATATCTATGGTTATTCTTTAAACCCTTAGGGGTATCATGATTAAACAACATTGTTTACTAGTTTATAAAATCTGGTTATTGGATACGGGTTTTTGACAACATGAATAACTGTTTACAAACATTGTATATATATCTTTGCACAATCACATGATATGTGATGAGATGAAATAGTCTGACAGAGTATTGTTTATTGTGATATCATTCTGCAAAGAGGAAAAGTGGGCTCATATTGATTTTATCTTTGGTTGTATTACAAAGATTTTTTTGAATTGGGCATTATTGAATAATCTTTTTGTATCCTATTGTAATTTTATAATTGTAGAGAGTTATTGTAGTTATAAGGTTCTGATGGGTTGCAATACCTTGAATATTTGATGAAGTTGGTGCTTCAGAAAGTTTATGGGAGTTGGTGCTCCACATTGTAATAGAGTTGGTACTCTTTTGAATGAATAAAAGGATTAGTTTGCGAGTGGTTTTTTATACCCCAAGAGGCTTTTTCCACTCAAGAAATCTTTGTGTTATGTGATGTTATTTTTGTCACTCATTCTGTTTCAAGTTAATGTGCTTAATTAGTCATTTCTTTGATACTTTTAGTTTGTTTAAAAGACAAGTTAAGTTTGTTTAAAAACCTTTCTAAAGCAAGTTAAACCTGCATTGTGTAAAGTTGAAGTCCTGTTTCAAAAAGCATAAATAAGGTTGTTCACAATTTGATGGAACAATGCTACATGATGCTTTTAATATGAGTTGGTTCTCTTGCATATCTTTCTGTAAATTTTAAGTTTACATGTGTTTGTTTAAATTTTCCACATTGTTTCAAGGTCAAAAATTTAAGTTGTGCATTCAAATCCAAAAATTTTAAAAAATATATCACTTTGATTCACCCCCCCTCTCAGAGTGAATCCACTTCCAACAATATGTTAGGTGAAATGTATGAAGGATTATGATTTTGGGGTATATATGTGTTTTTAGGTAAGGTGAATGTGGAATATTATGAATTATTTGGGATGTATGTGTTTTTTGAAGATTACAAATTATTTGGGATGCATGTGTTTGTAAGTATGTTTAATGTGGAATATTGAGAGGTATATGGAGTATTTTTGTTTATATCAATGTTGAATGTAATAGATTAAGAGGTATATGGACTGATTTTTTTTAGGAATGTTGAATATGGAATATTGAGAGGTATATGGAAGGTTTTTTGTAGGAATGTTGAATATGGAAGATTAAGAGGTGTATGGAATGTTTGTACTTTTAGAAATGTTGAACATGGAAGATTGGGAGTTGGATGGTACATACAAAGGGATTTGATGGTTAGTAAGGGATGTAGTGATATGAATAGATGGGATTGGTACTTGATAGAGTGGATTGATGTATTTTTAGCAAATTTTATTGAGTTAGTGTTAGTTGAAGGCATGAAAGGTTGGATTGAAGCAATTGGTATGAAAATTAGGGGTATGGAGATATTGACTGATTATGGTATGGGGATATAATTGATTTGTATATTGGATAAATTTTTCCCCTCTAAGGAGTTTGATAAAGCAATGGTTGGAGGGACTTGTTCCCTAAGGAAGGAAATGTTAAAACTAGAAGGTAGCTTGGCACCTTTTTGAGCTTAGTATAAGAAAATATCTATTAGAATCTAAAGGAAGAATACTATCAATGGTTTTCATTATGTTGAGGGTCTTGTTATATTTCTTGTAATTTTGTTAGTGATAATATGGAGCCATCTTTAATCTTGTCTCCTAAAGTAGGAATAACCCTTAAAGAATATGGTTGTGGTGTTTGGTGGTGCAGGGGCACCATGTTAGTCATTTTGTGTAAATAAGGTCTTATGTCAAATTTTGGTGTGTTAAGTATAAGGTCATAATAGACCATTTTGAATGTAATTAGGAATATGTTGGGTTCATTGTTGCAAAGGTTGTCAATAATTGTCAAAAATGCAATGTTGTCAAAATTGCAAAAATATAAGAAAAGAGGAATCCCAACGACCAATAAGTTTAAAGGTTAGTTTGAGTCAATTTTTTGGTGAGTTTTGGGTGTGTGTAGTTTAAATATTCTTGTAGGACCTCGAGGCAGAGGTTGGTGAATCTTTTTTGAAGCTTACACATTAAAGAATACCCTATTCTCATTGAATTTTTTGTATTTTTCTTGGTAAACTGATGTTGCAGGGTTTTGTACGGACCCGTACTTAAGGTTTTTGATCAAATATGATTTGAAATAGATAGAAACATGTATTAAGTTCATTTTGGGTTTTTTGGAATTTGATTTCATAAAGAAATAACATTTTATATCCATTTTTCTATAAGTGGTTTGTAACTCAAAATCTGTGATTTTGAGAGTGCAAAAATGAAGATCTAGGCCATTCCACCCAGTGAATCTTGTAAATACTTGGTGGAATGGAATAAATAGATATAGGATGTTGTTTCATGTGGTTTTTGATAGTAGGGGAGGTAGTTTGTGGGTTTTGGAGTGATGCCCTAGTTGGTATTCCATTGATTTTGGGGCAAATTTGGTGGTTAGAGGTTAGGGTTGGTTGCAAAACGCTTGGGTAGAGATTTGTGAAGGTTGGAATAGCATAGGAAGACATATTGGAAGTTTTTTGATGTATTGGTAGGGTGGAATAAGGCTTGGAGGTTGAAGTTTCAATAAACCCTCCTTGTTTCAAGCATAGAAAGGCCTAAAGCAAGGGTTTTTATTTTGGTGGGTTTTTGGTTGTTTCAATTGAGGAAAGTTGAGGATTTAGATCATTTTAGGTCTGTGAAGAACATTGCAATTGATATTTTGGGTTGGCAGGGTGTTTGAGTTGATGTTGCTTTGAAAAATAGGCCTAATTGGCTTAAAGGGACAGTGTACTAGTCCTTTTTAGAGGATGATGTTCCAAAACAAGTTCTTGTACAAATATGATATGTTAAAGTAGAGGAAAATGGGTATTTGGATTGCTAATTGGTTGGTGGGTTTGAGGTTTCTTCTAAGAGATTTGAATAAAAATATCTATTTGCAATGCTGCAAAGAGATTGTGAAGGAATTGTGAAAAGTTGATGAGTTAGGGTTGTACGGGAAAAAAGATTGTTTGAGTTTGATCAAATTGTGATTATGAGAAGGTTTTCCTCCTTTATCTACATCATTTGGTAAGAATTTAGGGTGAATATATGAGGAGGCATGACAAACTCATATTTATTATCACCCATGGTTGTTATGTTTGACTCAAATTGGTTAGATCCCATAATTTTCTTTTGTTGAGTCCTAGTGATCCTAAGACCTTGGTAAATGATGTGTGAGATGAAATGTGGATGATGAGTATGGATGTGGGATTTTGGAATTTTTAAGGAAATTATTTGAATTGGATAAAGATATGGTGATTTAGATTTTAATGTTGTTTTTGATTGATAAAGGATGATGTGGGCTGAAACCATAATAAACCAAAGTTAATTTAGATCTTCTAGTGATGATAATTGCAAGGATATGGATGATTTTACTTGAAATATACTTGTGATTCCAAAAAAATTATAAGGAATGGATTTTACCAAATCAAGAGTATCCAAAGCTCATAATATAGTTTATCCACTAATTATATGGACTAAATCAACTCTCTACTTGAAATAGGAATTTTTTCTAGAAAAAAAAGTTAGAGATAAAAGATAGAAGATCTAGGTCATACACTTACTATTTCAATTGTTGGATGTGATATTTAGGGATATGTTAAAAATATTATTGTGCAAGTGTAGCATAATGGTTCTAAGGTCCAAATAGATGAGAAGATATGTTTGGATAAATGGGTTTGTCTTGAAATTTTGTTGATGGATGAAGATGATAGACATTGAGATGTTTTAGGTCTACCTAGTCAAAAGTCTAAAAGTGATTTTTTCAATATTCTAGAAACTCGTGGATTTTTCAAAAATATTAAAATATTGATCATATGCACAACAGGATAACTCAAAAGCATTGTATAGTGACTCAAAAATGCAACTCTATTAGAGAGGTGCATAGGATAATTTAGGTCAAAAGGATAATATAATTGATCAAAGGAATATGTATACAACTCATAAGTGCAACTCTATCAGAAAAATGTGCAAGATAGTAGGTCAAAACTACCACATAATAAATCAAACAAACCAATATGTTTCTCAAAATCACATATATGTGACTGATAAGTGCATCTCTATCACATAGAAGCATAGTATAATAGGTTACAATTTCCACTGAATAGATCAAAAGCACAAGTGTATGAATAAAAAGTGCAACTTTGTACAAAAGGTGTATTTTTGCAAGTGGATGATAGTTTGGAAAAAATTTCTTGAAAGAGAAAAATAGATAACAAGATGTGTGGTGACTTTTCAATGTATTAAGGATGAATTCATTTTACTTGTTTTCCACAAGAATATACACCAATAGCATGAACAACCTTACAATTATTCAAGTATATGTGTCTCCCTAGTGTAGGCCCAACCATAAAGTACCTCAAGGAGTCAATAGGTAGGGGTCTAGTGGAACAAGGGCTCACCTTTCCCTTTACTTTGGAGGCTTTGGCACCTTCAAAACAAATAATTTATATCTCTACTCAAAGTGGCACATGTTGAATTTAACTTCAAGCTTGATAGTGAGCCTTGTACCATACTAGATAGATGATTGAAGGCCTTAAAAAGTGCAAGAGGACAACATACAAAAGCTAGCTGAACCTTGGGTTTTGAAGATAAAACAATAAGTAGACTAGATGTTTTTGATATTCAATCTTGCATGTAGCACAATTAGAGAGCATACATTCCAACTAGCCTACACAAGCATGAAAAACAAGTTTATTTTCCCTTAATAAATCGAAGTGTTCAACTACTCTAGCGAAAAAAGATGTATATTTTGGAAAGCATCCCGTACCAAATTATGTTATTAGTTTGCAATTTATATTCTTCTCTTGACGATAGCCAAGTTGCACCACTTAGTTTCCAAGATCATGAAAGATTAGTTGAAAAGAAATCACAATTCTTAGAAATAGAAGCACAACATAAAATATCAAAAGTGTAGTAATAGAAATCAACTGCACTAATGTATTAATCATATGCACAAAATAAGTAGTTATATGTGGTACAATACTAATCACTAGTTTAGATGCACAACAATACAGATTAGATGCACACAATTTTCTATCAGAAGTGTTGCACTATCTCTAGTTCCAAAATGACCTACAAATAGAGAACAAACATATGTGTCAAAGGATAGATTAAAAGCATTGAAGTATTGATCAAAAAATTAAAAAATTCTACAAGAAGAAGATAAAACCTTTCAAAGTGAATAATTACTCAAATTAAAAATAATACAGGAGTTAGTTGAAATCCATAAATCTTTAGATATGTAAAAAACCAATATCTTGCAAAAATAAAGAAAGTCAATATGAATTAATAATTTAACAACCTATAGTAAAGGGTCAAATGCATCAATATATGGATTAGATGTACCAAATTGAGGATTAGATGCATCATTCTACAGATTAGAAGCATACTTTATCAAAAATAGAAGCACCACTTAATAGTTTAGATGCATCATTATACTAAACAAATGCATCATTTGATAGCTCATAGGGGCTAATCTGCACCTATACCTTTTAGAATCACAAATTCTCAAATAAAATAGTTAAATTAAGGGATGTGGGTCCCATTAGGTGTGCTGAAATTTGATTAGCTATATTAAAAATATTAAATTGAAAATAAGTATAATTCGATGCAAAATCCCTAATTCAACATTTAACAATCACCTTCAATAGAGCATGAACACAAATGAATCAAACCAAATGAAAATACTAAATGAAATGATCCACAAAAGCTCAATCATATTCCATTGTATATGTTATGCTACAAAATAAATTAATATGTGGATTTATCTTTTTAGAATAACCTATGATAGAAAAATAGATGTACTGATAGCACAAATATTTTATAAAATTATGAATCTTTTGATAGGTTGACAAATGTTTGAATTATAGCTTTCACTCAATATCAATAAATGGTGGAGAATGATCAAAAGAATTGATGGATGAGATTGATTATGAGGACATGAGGAATGTGCAAGTGGTATGTGTTCTTGTGAATGGATTGATTGGTAATTTAATTGGATACATGGACGAGTGGACTAAGTGCATAGATGAGTGGGATGACTATTTGGATAAGTGAACTAACTGTATGGATGAGTGAAGTAAAAGTGAGTGTGAGTGAACTAATGTTGCTTTTTTAGTCAACTAACTTAATTGATAGATAGAAGAATATTAATAGAAATAAATAAATAAAATTATTTAATTCAAGTGCATGAGGAAAATATATTATTAGAAAATAAATAAAATATTAATTTTATTTACTTTTAAAAGAATTAAAGATAGAAAAAGTAATTAAATAATTTAAATAATTTAATTATAGTAGATTAAAAGAATTAATGCATGGATTAATTAAATAATTTAAAACTGTTAAATTAATGTGGAAGGAAGAAATTGAGAAATTAATTAGATAATTAAAAAAATATTTAACTAATGTGGAGATGAGAATTATGAAGATAAGAATTACTGGGTTGTTCACAGTGTCTGCTCTAATCATATGACTAGAGAAAAAGCAAGTTTGTTAAACTTGAAAAGTATGATTGTGGATTAGTTAAATTTAGAGATGATTCAAGAGCTAAGATTTGTGGAATAGGTTCAATCAGTTTTGGTGGAAAGCATAATACTGATAATGTCTACTATGTTAAGGGCTTAAGACATAATCTCTTGAGTGTTGGAAAAATGTGTAGCAAAGGATAAAATATTGTATTTAAGGATGAAGCTTGTGAGATCCAGAAAGGGTCTGGAACTGTGATTGTTGTAGGTAAGAGAACAGATGGAAACATGTATCAACTTAAGGGTGTTGATGGTCATTGCTTTATGTCATAGGTTAATGATAGTTGGTTATGGAACCGAAGGATGTCTCACATGAATTTTGATAATTTGGAAATAATTAGTCCAATTCATGTTGTGAGAGATTTACCTAAGATCATAAAACCTATCAATGTTGTTTGCGAGAGTTGTCAATTTGGAAAACAAACAAGGAGTGGCTTTAAGGGAAAGAAAAAATCTACTACTAGATTGTTGGAATTAGTGCATGCAGATCTATGGTCCTACAAGGGTGAGAATTCTACAAGGTGACATGTACTTTATGCTTTTAATTGATGATTACTCTAGAATGACATGGGTTAATTTTCTTAGAGAGGAATTTGATGCATTGGACAAATTTAAGGAATTTAAAGCTTTGGTTGAGAATGGAATGGATTTGAAAATAAAGTGTTTAGGGTCTAATAGCGGTGTTGAATTCACCTCAATGAGTTTAACATGTTTTGTGAAGTTTATGGAATAAAAATCCATTTGTCTACTCCTAGAAGTCCTCAAAAAAATGGAGTTGTTGAAAGGAAAAATAGAACTATTTAGGTAGCTGCAAGGACTATGATGAAAGAGGAAAATCTACCAAAAGTCTATTGGAGAGAAGCTATGCATACTGATGTTTACATACTTAATAGAGAACAAGCTAGAGCTAACAACACAAAGACTCCTTATGATTTATGGTATGGAAAGATTCTTATTGTGAAGTAATTTAGAGTGTTTGGAAGCAAATGTTATATCAAAACAAATGAAGAAAACTTAGGAAATTTTGATGCAAGGTTTGATGAAGGTATTTTCCTTGGATATTCTATTAAGATCAAAGCTCACAGATGTTCCAAAAAATGTTTGAGAAAGATAGTTGAGAGTGCAAATGTTAAAGTTGATGAAAATTTGTAGTGGATGGATATGTGTTAGATGAACCTAATTACAAAATAGTAGAAGGAATAATTTATGAACAAGAGGTACATAATGAAGAGGAAGAAACTCCAAAGAAGACCCCTAAAACACCTAAGTATGTGCAAAAGAATCATTCTGAAGATCGGATTATTGGAGATAAGAGGAAAGGTGTATTGAAAAGAAGCAAAGCTATTGAAGTTGAGGTAAAATTTTGCTTTGTAAATTTGAACCTAAATCAGTGAGTGAAGCATGTAAGGATGAACATTGGCTAAAGGAAATGGAAGAAGAACTTATGTAGATAAAGAAGAATCAAACTTGGGAATTGGTCCCTAGATCGACAAACAAGAACATAATTAGAACTAAATGGGTATTCATGAACAAGCTGAATGAGCATGCAGAAGTTGTTAGGAACAAAGCAAGATTTGCGTGTAAGGGTTACTCACAAGTAGGTGCTGCAGGAGCACCTTATCCTCAAAAGGCAAAAAATTGAAAATTTGATTTTTTAATTGTAGAACCATGTAAAAGCATGTAAATATATGTAATAAGGTCATACATAATGTATTTGTGGTCACAAATAGGTCAATAGGTGGGAAACAAATAGAAAAAGCAAAAATTGAAAAAAATGCTAAAGTTGCCAATTTGTAAAATGTAAAAAAAAATCAGGAAGTTCAAGAGACTTTGAAGGAAAAATGAAGAGTTGCGTCGAAGAGGGTAGTTGTAAAGTTAGTTAATTGTTTGGAAACATCTATATAATCAATGTGGGGGTGAGCAAGAAAAGCATCTTGTAATTTAGGAAACAAATTTTGAAATAAAACTCACTATTCTGCAATTTTCTATACTTTTCTCTCCTGTTTTTAAACTTGTACGGCCTGCACATCAATACAAGGCCTTGATTTTTAATTATCTCAAATAGGATAGTATTTTTGCATTTACTTAAACTCAATTTGAAGGGATAGCATTGAATTTTAAGTTTTTTTGGAGACCAAATAAAGAAATCTATTAGAAACCCTCAACAAGGGTTTGAGAGTCTTTTAAGGATGTAACCTACCATTCCACCGATGTAGGTGTAATAGATCGGTGAAATGCAGTATTAGGAAGTGTGTTTAGAATTTTTTTGTTGTGTATGCAAGTGTGTTGTCGCGGGAAGTGGAAAATACATAGCCAAGATTGTTGCCCTCACATAAATACTATGTTTTTCAAGAAAAAATGGTGCCTACAAGTGATGAAATGAAGAAAAGACATTGGGAAAGGCTGGTGAATGGTTTAATTTGCATGTGAAAACCTATTCAAATGTGTTTGAAGCATTTTTTAAGTGGCAAGAAGTTTGGAGTATGATTTTCTAATAAACTCCCATTTGTAGAGTTTGTGTTGTGCTAGAAACAAGGGTTTGTGTTTGTGACCTCAAGAAAGGCTTAAGGAGTTAAAATCTAGTGGATTCTGATGTTTTTACACTTTATTCAAGACCTTTTATGGTTATTTAATTATTTGGAGTTGACTATATGGTACTTGCTTTGTTAAGTAGGCCTATTTGAAGCCTACATGAAATGGGACAATCAACTTTTTGTTGATTCTTTTCAAAACACCAGCACCTGTTGTTGAAGTATGTTTAATAAGGCTGAAATGGGTTCCCAAAAATGTATTTATTCTATATATATTTATTGTGGATTGTAATATACACCTGATTTAATGTTTTGGGCACTTACAAGCAAAGTTGGTCTTCTAGTGCAAGCAATTGAGAAATCTGAAAAAAAGTGAAAAGGTTGATTGTTTATGTTTGAAATTTTTTTAAAGGATGTTGGAAAAATATGTCTCAAGGCTTGGTAGAAGTTAGAAAGGTTAACTTGTTAATTTTGTGGATTTAAGCAAAGCTAACCCATATGCAAGGTGGTGCATTGACTGCATAGAGAGTGAAGATCTGCTAAACAGTGATTTGTGTGATGGAATATGGTTTGATTCTACCTTAATAATGTTTTTTGAGATTTCTTAGGGTTTGGAGAAGGTTAAAAGGAAGATTTGTAATTTTTTGATGTTTTGATGCTTCTTAGCATGGTGGAATCAAGGTATCTTGATGTGGAATTTGATTATGTGATTAGTTTGGGGACTACTAATATGAATTTTTCTTTTGGTACAATCAAAGCAAGAATTTCTAAGTTGTGTTAAGGTTTGATAGAGAAATGAGTATAGAATGGATGATATGTAGCCCTTACCATGTCAAAGCAAAGGATAACTTGTTGAATAGTAAAGGGATGATTGGTTCAGTGATTTCTTATCAAGTTATTGGTTTGGTTCAGCCTATCTGATGTTGGTTAAGGTGAATTGGGATCTAATAAAGGTATGTGGTATTGATTTGGTGATTGTGATGGTTGATAGCCTAGAGAATGTCAAGTGAAATTGATGAATTTTGTAGTGAGTTTCTGATGGATTTTGGTGAAAGAATAAAGAATTCTTGGTGATTTGTGTATTGATCTTCTCAATAATTGTTTGAGTCTTGAGTACCCTTGATGAATATATGTTGTTGATAGATGCTCTTGCATCAATTGGTATCAGGGCTAGTTGATTTTGATAAGTTGGTTGTTGAGTTTTTGTGGGTTGGTTGCAGGTGCTTGATCCATCTAAGTTGCAAAGAAAGTTTGTTGTTTGTGAGTTTGTGGTTGTGTGAAGGTTAAGAAAGAACTTGGTTGATGGTTTCCAAAAGACTAGGGAGAGAAAAGCAGAGACACCTAGGTGAGGCAAGGAAGTTTTCTGAGTTGTGTTGTGATGCAATAAGAACCATATGGATACCTGACTGAAGAAGCACTTGAGTTGCATCCTAAAGAGTACTCCACTAATGGGAGTAGATGAGAAGATGGAAAGACAAGTTGGTCAGAGAATTTCAAGGATGAATTGTGAGAGAAAGAGGAAATTTTGCAAGGACAGTCCTGTGTCCTTGGTTGAGGAAAAGTGGATGGAAATTTGAGAGTGGTGAAAGGATAGTCCTGTTGGATGCTATGGATGTATTGTTGATATGTGGTTGTCATTTATGTCAACACTATTAGCATTGGGTGTATCGAAGATTGTATATGTCTAGGATATTGAGAAAATTGTAAAAGAAAGTATTCCTGGTTCCCAGTGAAACTGTGCAATTCATGAAGGTGTGTTGTTTTGTACATTGAAGACTAGCTGGTGTGGATTAAAGGGTTTATTTTCAAGTGTTTCTAGATCATCTACTAGAAGTTTCAAAGGTTCGCGTGAAGTTTTGATTGTGTTGTGGTCTGACAGTGTTTCTGTGGTCTCTGTTAGTGTTCCTGAATGAAAATTGTGTGATTCTAATAATCTCAATTGTTGCGAATGTTTTTCTATTGTTTCCTGGTTTTTTCAAATGTCTCTAGATCATTCTCTATCTTTGTGGTACGTCCACATTAATCGGTGAGCTCATGGATGAAGATATTTTCTTGCACATGTTCAATTTCTCATGTTCCTAGCCGACATGTTGGTGGTAGCGTGTTGTGGATCTTCATGGTGGAATTAGTTAAAGTATTTTTGTGTTGGAGTGTTAATTTGGGTCTCCACTATGTTGTGGCTAACCTTGGTGGATCCACATTAAAAATTTATTTGTAAATTTGGGCTGACATTGCAAATATGTTTTACTTTCCTAACCGACTAAGTTGTGATGAAATTTCATGTAGTGGATATATAAGTGCAATTGTTTCATTAGTGGAGAGTTTACTTCGTATGTTCAGTGTGCTCGTGTATGTGTGTATGTGTGAATATAATTTGATTGAAGAGCAAAATGTGAAGAAGATTGAGCGAAGTGTGAAGAAGGTTTTTTGTGCTTAATTGGAATTGTAATTAGGCTTGTGGAGAAGCTATTTTCTTAGTTCATACCCTCTAGATTTTAATCCTATTATGTATTGTTGGGAAGTGAGCCCCTTTTGTTTTTGAGTAGTGAGCTCTAGGTAGTGTGCCTAAATTCATGTGCATTCTCCTTATTATTTCTCATTATAATTTTAATAGCGTATAATTTTGTGGACTAACATCCACCATGGTTTTTCCCCTAACAGGGTTTCCACATAAAAATCTTGGTGTTCTCTATCTCTCTAATGTGTTATTGCTTGTGGTTAATTGTTTATTCATCAAATCTAAGATTAATTTAAGTTAAGTGAGAAAATTTTAAGTTTTTGTGACAACTAATTCACCCCCCCTCTCAGTTGGTTGTCCTTTTTTTACCAAGTCATGTGTCCTTTTGAAAGCGAAACAGTGTTGTGAACCTGATAAACAAAAAAAGAGAAGAAAGATGGCAAGGACAAAGTGAAGGCAATGATGAAGACAAATAACCAAGACAAATGAAGATTCAAGAGAGAAGAAGAGCAGTCCAAGGAAGATTTGAAGTTGTTTTCAATTCGATACAATATGTTTCCAAGGGACTTGAAAAATTTTGTTAGTTGGTTGTATGGTGCAGGAGCAAAAATTAAAAAAAATGCTAAAGTTGCCAATTTGTAAAATGCAAAAAAATCAGGAAGTTCAAGAGTCTTTGAGGGAAAAATGAAGAGATGGGTTGAAGAAGGAAGTTGTAAAGCCAATTAATTTTTTGGAAACATCTATATAGGCAATGTGGGGGCAAGCAAGAAAAGCATCTTGTAATTTTGGAAACAAATTTTGAAATAAAACTCACTATTCTGCAATTTTCTATACTTTTCTCTCTTGTTTTTAAACTTGTATAGCTTGCATAGCAATACAAGGCCTTGATTTTTCATTATCTTAGATAGGATAGCATTTTTTCATTTACTTAAGCTCAATTTGAAGGGATAGTATTTAATTTTAAGTTTGTTTGGAGACCAAATAAAGAAATATATTAGAAACCCTCAACAAGGGTTTGAGAGTCTTTTAAGGATGTAACCTACCATTCCACCAATGTAGGTGTAATAGATCAATGGAATGGGGTATTAGGAAGTGTGTTTAGATTATTATTTTTGTGTATGCAAGTGTGTTGTTGCAGGAAGTGGAAAATACAGAGCCAAGATTGTTGCCCTCACATAAATACTATGTTTTTCAAGCAAAAATGGTGCCTACAAGTGATGAAATGAAGAAAAGACATTGGGAAAGGCTGGTGAATGGTGTAATTTTCAAGTGAAGACCTATTCAAATGTGTTTGAAGCATTTTTAAGTGGCAAGAGGTTTGGAGTATGATTTTCTAATAAACCCCCATTTGTAGAGTTTGTTTTGTGCTAGAAACAAGGGTTTGTGTTTGTAACCTCAAGATTTAGGCTTAAGGAGTTAAAATCTTGTGTATTATGATGTTTTTACACTTTATTCAAGAATTTTTATGGTTATTTAATGATTTGGAGTTGATTATATGGTACTTGCTTTGTTAAGTAGGCCTATTTGAAGCCTAAATGAAATGAGATAGTCAATTTTATGTTGATTCTTTTCAAAACACTAGCACCTATTGTTGAAGTATGTTTAATAAGGCTGAAATGGGTTTCTAAAAATGTATTTATTCTACAGAGATTCAATGTAGTTTGCAAGATACGCCTGATTTAGTGTTTTGGACACTTACAAGCAAAGTTGGTCTTCTAGTGCAAGCAATTGAGAAATCTAAAAAATAGTGAAAAGGTTGATTGTTTATGTTTGAAAAATATTTAAAGGATGTTGGAAAATATGTCTCAAGGCTTGGTAGAAGTTAGAAAGGTTAACCTATTAATTTTGTGGATTTAAGCAAAGCTAACCCATAGGCAAGGTGGTGCATTGATTGCATGGAGAGTGAAGATCTGCTGAACAGTGATTTGTGTGATGGAATATGGTTTGATTCTTCCTTAATAATGTTTTTTGAGATGTCTCAGGGTTTGGAGAAGATTAAAAGGAAGATTTGTAATTTTTTGATGTTTTGATGCTTCTTAGCATGGTGGAATCAAGGTATCTCAGTGTGGAATTTGATTATGTGAATAGTTTGGGGACTGCTAATATGATTTTTATTTTGGTACATTCAGATCAAGAAGTTCTAAGTTGTGTTAAGGTTTGATAGAGAAATGGGTATAGAATGGATGATATGTAGCCCTTACCATGTCAAAGCAAAGGATAACTTGTTGAATAGTGAAGGGATGATTGGTTCAGTGATTTCTTATTAGGTTATTGGTTTGGTTCAGTCTATTTGATGTTGGTTAAGGTGAATTGGGATCTAATAAAGGTCTATGGTATTGATTTGGTGATTGTGATGGTTGATAGCCTAGAGAATGTCATGTGAAATTGATGAATTTTGTAGTGAGTTTCTGATGGATTTTGGTGAAAGAATAAAGAATTCTTGGTGATTTGTCTATTGATCTTCTCAGTAATAGTTTGGGTTTTGAGTACCCTTGATGAATAAATGTTGTTGATAGATGATCTTGCATCAGAAGGAATAGATTGCGAGGATACTTTTGCTCCGATGGCTAGGACGAAAGCTATCAAAATATTTTTGGAATTTGTAGCACATAAATATTTTAAGGTCTATAAGATGGATGTGAAGTCTACTTTTTGAATGGAGAATTGGAAGAAGAGGTTTATATGGAACAATCAAAAGGTTTTCAATTATCAGATCAACTGGACATGGTATGTAAGTTGAAGAAGGCACTATATGGTTTGAAGCAAGCTCCCAAAACTTGGTATGAAAGACTGGACATGTACTTGATATAGTAAGGTTTCAACAAGGGCTCCCTAAATAGTAATCTATACTTTAAAATTGAGGAAGGAAAAATCTTGATAGTAGTTGCATATGCAGATGACATTATCTTTAGGTGAAATGAGACTATGTGTAAGAAATTTGCTGAAGATATGTAGAAAGAATTTGAGATGTCAATGTTTGGGGAGATGAATTTATTTCTTGGGCTATAGATTAATCAAACTGGTAAAGGGATTTTCATTTCATAGTCTAAGTACATCAAAGAAATGTTGAAGAAGTTTGGAATGGATGACTCCAATCTTGTATGTACTCCTATGGTGATTGGTTGTAAATTAAGCAAAGATGATGATTCACGTAAGGCTGATCAGAGCAAGTATAGATCTATGATTGGTAGACTGCTATATTTAATTGCTACTTGACTGGATATCATGCATGCAGTTTGTCTTGTTGCTAGATTTCAAGAAGACCCTAAAGAAAAAAATGTTGTAGCAGTGAAGAGAATATTCAAATATTTAACAGGCACACTAGATTATGGTTTGTGGTATCCTAAAGATATTGATTTCACATTAAATTCTTATACAAATGCAGATTGGGCTAGTTGTGTTGATGAAAGGAAAAGTACAAGTGGTGGTGTATTCTTTCTTGGATGTAGATTGGCATCATGGCTAAGTAAGAAGTATGATTCAGTTTCTTTATCCACTACAGAGGTTGAGTATATTGCAACAACATCATGTTGTACATTGGTATTATGGATGAGGAAAACTTTGAAGGATATCAAATTTGTGTTTGATGAACCTATATCTATCTTATGTGATAATAAAAGTGCAATAAACATTTCAAAGAATCTAGTGATGCATTCAAGGACCAAGCATATATGTATCAGATATCACTTTTTGAGACATAAAGTCATGGAGAATGAAGTGAAGCTTGAGTATGTTTCTACAAAGGATTAGATTGTTGACATATTTACTAAGGCTCTTCCTAAGGATACTTTTGAGTATCTTCGAGAGAAGTTGGGGGTTATTTCCCCTCCTTTCTTAAACTAGATGCATATACAGGTTTATCGTTCTAGTAGATCTATGAATCTATCTCTTGTCTAGACTGATGTTGGTGGATACCTCTCAGGGGGAGTAGGTAGTGTCATGTGTTATCATTGTGTTGTTCCTTGAGTTGGGTGTGCTCCTAAGGGGGAGTATTTAGAGAAGGTAATTTTGGTTGTGTCAAAGAGGGAGAACAATGCTAAACATTTTATCCTTTTCCATTGATGTCAAAGGGGGAGAAAGAATCATGTTAAAAAAAAGAGGACTTATCTTCCCATGGGGAGAAGATCATGAGAGAGTGCTCAAAACTATTGTGTGGTCTTTGGTTTCTTTTCACATCTTGTGTTACCGTCAATGACAAAGGGGGAAATTGTTGCAAGAATGATGGCATTGTAATTGATGTCAACAAGAATTCTACTAACTAGTGTTGTCATTGATGTCAACTATGGGATGAAGATGTTGAGGATATTGAGAAAAATGTGAAAAGATGAAAAAAGGTTGTACATGTGTAGTTGGGACCTTGAGGAAGTGTTGTGAATACATGGAGCTATTATTTTTTTGTAGAGTTTGAAGATGATTTGGAATGAGCTAATATGTTGGTTTTGGTACTTGGGTTCCAAGGGCTTTTGAGAAAATTTAATAAATGGAGTAAACTATGTTTTGCAAATGCTCATAATGAGCTCCTGTATTGTGCTCCACATCCTTTCTGTGTTGATGCTATTCTTGTGTGGATCTTACAAGTTATTCAAGGTTGATAGAGGTTTCTATTTTCAAATTTTGAGTTTTTGGATCATTGTATAGTGCGAGATATTTTCACTAGTGTGTGAATTAGTTGTTCAATGATGTTTTCTGTTGTCTGGGAGAAATGTATTTTCTCCACGTTTCGTCACTAGTTGGATTCAAGTTGTGTAGATTTGGGAAGTTTCTTGTAATGTGTTTATCTTTATGTGATCAAGTGTTTACTTGAGTTGATGTAGTACAATGTAAGTTTTAGTTATCAGTATTCAAACAAGGGTTAACAATTGTCCTAAATTAAAGTAGTTATTGATGCAAAGCTTGGTTGATGTATTCAATGAATCTTAAATGGTTTGTGGATTTTTTCTGGATTGAATTCAAGTAAATTATGTTGTCCAAAACTTTCAGCTTGATCTAAGGAAGTGTGTACTTAATGTTTATGGTGTTTTGCACAAGTGTTGGCTGACCTTATGTTTAACACTTCATGCAAGGATTATAGAAGTTTTTTGAGGTGTACTAAGATCTATTTGGGTCCTAATTAAGGATTTTTGTAAGCTTCCTTTCATTCCTATCCATTGCGAGAATGTTTGGTGCCAACCTATTTTGAATTTGAATGTATAATGGCTAGTGGTTGACATTGGAGAAAGTTTTGAGATAGAGGTTGATATAAATATGAATGGTGTTGATGCAAGAGAAGAGAGTAAAGTGCAAGAAGCAAGATATATGAAAAGAGTGATGCAATTAATGTGTATGTAATGCAAATTTGAGCTGAGCAGTGCAAACTTCATGTTAGGGTTCCTGAAGGTAGTGAGCTAAAGGCATCTGAAATATTTCATGTAAGACTACGAAAGTGTGCGAGAAATTATGGTGGACTCCTTGTTACATTGAGAAGTGTTTCTGTGTGTAACATCCTTCTTCTATCTTCTTGTATTCTTTCTGTGGCTGTGAGCCTTTTCTGGATAGTGAGTCCTATTCTGGTAGTGAGCCTCTTTGTACCAATTTAGCTATTAATTATTGTGGTGTAGGTGAATTCTAACCTAAAAATGAAAAACACTAAAAGGAAATGAAAGGAAGAAAACACAAACAAAACACTTAGGATTGTCCTAAGTTAAAACCTTAACAAGAACAAGAAAGAAAAAAATATCAAATTTACCTTGTCAAGATTTGTTGAATGGCTGGCCCTTTTTTATGTTGATTTTGTGTGCTCCTTCTTTGATCAAATGGCTTGAAACTAAGCTCAAAATGATTGTGATGCAATGAGGAATGAAATGTTGGAGATGGATAGTGGATTTGGTGCAATATGATAGCTAAAGATGGCTGCAACAATGGAGGTTGAAAGCTTGAGTGCTAGAGTGCTAAAATTCTCTAAGTGTGTGGTGATAGAATGAAGCCAAAATCCATTGTATTTTAGGGAAAAGGCCTCTAGAGAAATAGATGGCCAATATTTATCCAAGGGTAGGAGATCTAGGGCTATGATATCTTGAGATATCTCAAGCCATGAGAAGGTAACATGTGGAGGGGGATGTGAACAAGAGAGGATGATATGGAAATGAGGCGGTAATGAAGTGGATGCCACTGAGGTACTTGCATGTACCTTGAGAAAAAGTCATGTCTTGTCTCATCTACCCAAATCTTAGGAGGATGTGACAATAGAAGAATTTTAAATTCTTCTAAAATCTCCCTTGGTTTTGGAGATTTGACTTTGGGATTGGGGAGGGGAATTTTAAATTATGATTTTATTCCTCCAAAGATGTTGGAGGAATAAAGTGAAATTAAAAATTCCACATAGGAAGAATTGGAGGAATAAGTGGAATTAAAAATTCCACTTGTGCATGTTGGAGAAATACAAAGGAATTTTAAATTCCTTGGGAGGTGGAGATAGTTTCTCCAAAAGGAGAAAGCCTTTATGAGGGTTGGTCATAGTACCCTTGCCATAATTGGCAAGAGGACAAGGTTAGGTGCTAATTAACCTTTGATTAGAGGTTGTGCAAATGATTAGGAGGGTTAATAATGGATTAAGGAAAAGTTGCAAGATATGGAGGATGTGACCCTAATTATGATTAGGAATGTGCAAACCCTAACTAGGGATTAAGTGGACTAATCAGGATTAGGGAAAATGTAGGAGGATGGGACAATGAGAGAGAAATTAAATGAATTAAAAATTTATTTTAATTCATTTGGGAAAAGTGAATAAATTAAATAAATTAGAATTTTAATTTAATTTAGAGAATAAAATGGGATAAGGTATTTAATCAATTAATCAAACACCTTAGGAGACATTAGGAATAGGATAAATATTAACCAAATAATGAATTATTTAATTAATATGGTTTAGGGACATGAGATGGAAGAATACAAGGGTGAATTTGACCATATCGAGGTGGAAAAATTCAGGTGTCTACATTTTACCCCTCTTCAAAATATCGTCAGAATAATGGTGTTTTGAAAAAAATAAAGTGTAGACGACTCGATAGAAGAAAAGGACTTTAGAAGATGCCCGTGTATCATAGGGATATGGATTAGGGGATGGAAATACAAAAATAGTGAGGTATGCCCCCTTGAGAGGGTAGATGGGGAAGAAAAGGGGCCTTGAGTGACTTCTCAATATGGAGAAATGGAGGGTACCACGTGATAGAGGATGAAAAACCATGAAGAATGGCTTTTGAACGAAGGAAAATGGAAAAATGGGGTGCAAATGGTGGCCCATGGAAGAAGGGGGGGAAATGATTGAAAAAGGTTAAAAGGAGGTGAAAAATAACCAAAATTAGCAAGGTTAATTAGGGTCAAAAGGTAACTATAAATAGTAAATTAGAAAATTTACTATTCATTCTATGTTCATTATGCAGACGTGTAATCAAGCGATTTGGCGATAGAGTGAATGGTGAGAGGTGACAAGGTGAGCAAGATGGTAGATGATGAGGAGATCATTCACTGAGTGAACACAGTATGAGATTTCTACCACCTTCACATACCAACCCAACAGGTAGGCTTTAGACCCTAGCTCTACGATTTGATTTCAATTTTGCACATGTCTTCTTATGATTTTAGGATAAGATGGGGTAGGTTAGGAAAGAAGTGAACTCGCCACAGAAGGGAAGATTTTCCCAACCAGTGAATTGCATTCACCCTTCCAACAAATGATAGAATGCGTGGGGAGAAATAGGCAGGTGCGCCTCCGTAGTGGGGAACATGTGAAGGGAGGGGCAATTGTGAAATCACCCCTTGAGGGGAAGGGCGAGCATGCTTCCGTAGGGGTAGAAGTGTGATCAAAGGGGCGATTGTGAAATAATCCCTCAAAGGAAAGGGTGAGGGAAAAAACACCCAACGAATGGGGTCTGAGTGTAAGGGAAAACGTGAGTTCACCCAATGGGAAAAAGGGCGAAAGCGATTTTTCCCATGGTGAGAAAATAGGTGTAGAGGTGAATGCACATTCACGTGACAAGGATAGGGGTGAACATGACTTTTCCCAATGGGGAGAATTGGAAACAGAGGCAGATGTGCTTTTTCCACTTGGATAAAAGGGTGAATGCACAAGGTTCGATGCACAAAGCGAAGGGGTAAGATAAAACCATGTATGAAAGATCGGGGTATGATAGGATATCCCAATAGGAGAGGAGATATTTTGACGTATCACACAAGAGAGGGGATGGGGGTAGACCATTCCTTCAGAGTTTGCATGACGAGAGTGGGAGATGCTACCATTAGTGATATGGGGGTGGAAAGGAGGCCTGAATGATGCAGGTGTGATGGATAGATATAGGGCATGGTGGCAGGGGAGACACCTTGTGAGGATCACCACAGTAGATCTGATAGTGCCAATAGTTGGATTCAGAGATGAGGAGGAGGACAAAAAAGAGGGCAGACCCCAAAGGAGGAGGAGGGTAGATGGACAGGCAGGAGGAGAGTAGGCCTTCTAGGAGGAAGTGAGGTAGGATATGGACATAGATGAACCAACGGTGGAGGAGAGGGCTATAGTTGTATATTAGGGACCCCCAAAAAAGGACCTTGCAGTTAGATTAGCAGGATCGCAGGCTCATGTCTACATCTTACAATAGAGGTTGCAATAGTTTGAGGTAGAGAGGGAGTGGCTATAGGCCTAGGTAGACATGTTGGAGGGGGCAGCGCAAATGGCAGATGAGGGGGTAGGAGTAGAGATGGAGAGACTATTAGGGGAGGTGGAGTAGCTACATGGTCTATTGGAGACTGCTCAGGGAGATAGGGATGAGGCTATGGTTACGGTAGAGCAGGCTATAGATCAGGTACAGACACTATAGAGGGATAGAGACGAGTCCATCAAGATAGAAAAGGCCATAGAGGGTGCAACAAGGGATTATGGGATTCAAAGGGAGAGGGATGAGGCGATGAGGAGGGCCCAACAGGTAGAGGCGCATGTTGCATTGATGAGATTGGCACAAGATGCCTAGTAGCTAGAGAGGAGGAGCTTATAGTAGTAGCGGGATTGTTACCGGATGTAGAGGGATTAGTGATGGACATAGGAAGGAGGGTTGGATGATGCCCAAACAGAGGTAGGATACTGGATGGGCACGTACTATGTGGTAATTCCTAATCCAGCACAGAGGGCCCCGCCATATGTACGAGTGACTCCATAGAGGCCCGTACTCTTGCATTCAAGACTGACACATACCAAAGGATACAGTGCTTATAGGGAGACACCTCCACATGGTTGAGGACTTCAGAAAAACTCAATGTAGAGGTTAGATGTAGGTAGTAGCGGTTAGGGAGATAGAGGGATAGGTATAGGGTCCCAATTTTGATAGATGCCCCAACGAAAAATGTACATACATGCAGAGTCGACACAGATTTAGTTGAGCATATTCTTTGATTGGAGTGGATATTCTTTGATTCTTTTTTATTCAAGACACCACAATGTGTTAGATGTACCCATATGTATCTATACATGTATTTTATTTGATGGACTCTATATGGACTATGGATATAGATTGCATGATGGAATTTATGGACTTTTACTATGACTTTATGGACATTATTATGGACTCCTTTTTTTGATACATATTATATGGTGGATGTTGATGGTCCTCTATATATGATTCCTATGCACGATGTTTTGATATTTGTCATGCATATGTGTATGATCATGTTTATGATGGATGTACATGATGATGATGATAAATGCATTTATGATTACATGTATGGTATGGATGATATGTATGATGTCGATCACAATGTGATGCAAGATGTGATGGTTTATGGTTTATGAATGATGATTTAGGAGATGGATATGATACTAATGGTTTGTGACATAGGTGGCGATGTGATTGTGATTCACTATGTATGTGTATGGGATTATGACATGTGTTTATTTATGATGTGCTTATTATGGTTGGCATGCTAATGTTTTATTATGGATGTATGATATGCATAATGTTATGGATGAACTATATGAATGTAATGTAATGAAATACATTTAATGAAATGAACCTAATGGATTAAGATTCTTAGAATAACAAATCTATATTAATCTAAACAACTTAAAATGATGATGAAAATGTAATGCAATGGATTTAAGATGTTTAGAATAAAAAATCTATATTACTCTAAACAACTTAAAATGATGATGAAAATGTAATGCAATATGAGATGATAATGAAACCTAATGGGATGATAATGACTCGATTAAGAAACTGATAAAACTGGTAATGCAATGGAATGGAATGAACCTAAATGAGAATGGGAATGCAAAGTGAAATGAACATAAATAATAATGGGATGGATAATGAAATGAATAATGATGGGTGATATGGTGCACCTACCAAAGTTGTAGGGACTCTGTTAGGAAGAATAGGTGGAGGGATATCATTTGCACAACCAAAAATCAAAGATCATAGGCTAAGGGAAAAGGACCATGATAAATATAATGCACTGGAAGGATTAATGAAATGAAAATTTAATGCCATTCTATCATATTAGGAGCACTGAATTTTGCTATAGCATATGACACAATATGCTAGGGTATGAGGAACCAAGGTCGATGAGTGTCAAATGCATAGGATTGACACAACAAAAAAGAAGGTTATCACAACACCCCAAAGTATCAAGGGATTTGGAAGGGCCTAATGTTGGAATAACCACAAGCACAAAGGATGCCCCAGTGTAACACATGACCACAAGGATCTTGGTGGGCACTACACAGGACAATTATGAAGACAAGATCATGAAGAAAAACCAATATATGCCCTATGTCTACCAATCAAAGTGCACCATGATATGATGGATCGTGGTGACCTTAATGTGGTATAATAGGAAGCTCAAATGATAAACAAAATGAAAAAGCACCAAAAGATCACAACAAATTTCAAATATCCTTTTCCATAGGACCAATGGGTGGATGGGATTGATGCGGTCTGATATAAGGAAGGATACATCCCATTAAGACCAAATATGGGTGGGAGATTGCTTGATTGACACGACTCAAGATACTCAAAATGGATTGTACTCAAAATGGATTGAGCCTCATGATACCAATGGATTTTGTTATTAGAAACCAGTTGGATAGGGACACACTTGAAAACATGACGTGACACCAAGACACACCCTAAGGATAGACCTAGGGTTTCAGGGGTTGATCAAAAGATTAGCCTTGCCTATGTGAAAGCATAGAGACCTCGTAGTTTGATAAAAAATACTGATGATCGATGATGGATAAAGAAAAAAGAGGATGATGATGACTTAGATGGCCAGAAATAAGCCAAGACCAGATAGAAAAATGATAGGGACTGACAAAAAAGGATGGAAAAATCCCTCGGGGGCTCATCAAATATGACCTTGCCTACGTGAAAGCATAGAGGCAACAAAGTTCGACAAAAGGGGAAAAGTATGACATGAGACCTAATGATAAAAGGCATGATGAAGGACCCTATATGGGGACATGAGACCAACAACATGACAACATATACAGGCGATGAAAAGCTCAAGATGTAAGATAGCAAATTTAAACTATCCAATGATCAATCAAAACATACCAAGCGGTAGACGATGGAATTTTGATGAAGGATAGATGCGATAAGATGCTAGGATAGGATGGATGAGGATAGGATGGAGACACAAGGATATAGGAAAGTGGGATACAAGGTAGATAATGATTAAGCCCCCTATGAATGGTGCATGTTGCCTATTTTTCACCAATCGTACTTATCCAAGGTGCCACCAAGGGTGGTTTTCACCATAGGATGCATTATTTCTCTTTACTATTTTTGGATTTTTTTGAATTTTTTTATTTTTTTGTATTTTTCTAGATTTTTTACTTTTTTTTGGTATTTTCTAGGTGGGATAACCCAGTTGACTTAGGTGTAAAATCACTTCATATGCATGATATTGATGGGTTCCTCCAAGGGTTCCCCTTCAGGTGTAGCAAGCTGATATGCCTCATAACCATATTTTGCAGTGATGACATATGGACCCAACCAATTGGCTTCAAAATTTCCTTTATTTTCTCAATCTTGTTGGGTGCATTGATTCTCTTTGAGGACTAGATCACCAACTTGAAATTGGAAAGGATGAACTTTATTATTGTAGCTTCTCTTAAGCCGATGTTGATAAGATTGAAGATGATTGTAATCCTTAAGACACTTCTCATCTAACTAACTCAAATGTGCAACACAAGAATCTTCATCACTGATTAAATTCTTCATAGAGATGTGCATTGATGGGATCTCGACTTCTATTGGCAAGATGGCATCAACACCATAGAAAAGGGAATATGGAGTTGCACTAGTGGGGGTGTGAATGGATGTTTGGTAAACCAAAAGGATGGGATTAAGGTGGAGGTTCCAATCATGATAAGTCTCTTTGACATGGCAATGATAGCTTGATCAACAATGGAGATCATAAGGCTAAGATCTAACGGTGATCGCTAAGGTGTTTCACATTACCTAAATAAATGTTGATGCCCGAAGCAAAATAGTGATGTGAGATGGTCTATGATCAAAAGTGGCAATCAAAAAGATCTAGTGGCTCCCATTGGCTCGTGGCACCTGTGGTGGGGCCTCGTCTATACCTTGCAGGGAATGGTGGAGATCAAATGGCATTATGATCAGATGGAGGACAAAGCTTGTTAGAATTATGGATCCTTAAAACATGAGCATGAAGTGTAGATGGTTTATGTTGGTTGTTCCTATGTTGTCATTGATGTCAACATGATGACAACTATATGGGAAGTTTACTTAGTTTACCGGAAGTTGTTCTCTACCGGTAGTGTTCTTTTGTGGTGAGCCAATGCATTGGTATTTGAGTCCAGAATTCACCGCAACAAAAGATATGACTCTAATATCTTAACCATGTTATCATGTCTCATTCAGATAGATATATCCTATATCTTGAGAATTTTTGGGTTGTGAGCAGAAATTTATCATTGACATAGTTCAACTCTGTATTTTACTGTTGTTCCCTACTCAACATATCAGTGTGGGAGACTCCACATTTTCTTAAGGAGAACATTCTAATGCTGCAGTTTTAATGGTAGTCTCTATGATGGTAGTATGATGAGAAATTGATGTGATCTCAAATCCAAAAGGTGTTTTCTTTGAGGATTGTATGTTGGTTTGGAGGTTCTATGAATTAATTTCTAGTCTTGGCCGACCTAACATATGCAATACACTAAGGAGACTAGTTATGCTTTATGGATGTTAGCTGAATTGGTATAATGCACTACAGGGATGAAATGTTTTAAATCATATATAGTGTTGAAAAGAGTGTTTTGATTATTTTTCTTTCATCTAATTAGGCTGACCTAATTGATGAATAAGATATACTTGTATATATATAAGATTCTTTGAAGAGAGAAAAGTAGAGAGAGAGTGTGTGTATGTGAGTAAGTGGAAGAAAAGTGCAAAGAGGATTAAGGGGTATGTGAAGATTCGAGACTAAAACTTTATCAGTTGAGGATCAAAATAGATTTGTTGAGCGACTGTTGTGTGAGGCAGTACTTCATATTTTGAGCTTCATTGGAACTAAACCCTACACATTGAAGGTGTATTCTATCAGTTCATACTTTTGGTAGTGAGCCACTATTTTTGTATCTTGGTAGTTATCCATTTTTTGTATTTAGGATGTGATCCTTTCAAGGAGAATGAGTCCTAGTAGTGAGCCCTGTAATATCTTGTATTCGAATATAATATATTATGAGTTAATCCTCATCGTGGTTTTTCCCTTTTTAGGTTTTCCACGTAAAAATTCTAGTGTTCATGTGTGTTGATTGCATTGATTTGTTTCTAGGTTCTCTCTTGTTGATTCACTTAGAATTGTGATAATGGTTAGATGGATTTTATAGAAAGGTTTTATGGTTCATACTGATTCACCTCCCCTCTCAATATTTTGGATGTTCAACAGAGCTTTGGTGGGTCCAATAGAAATGTGGTGACATGTCACTTGGTTACTTCACATCATTGTTGTGAAGTGAAGCTATAGAGTGGTTCTGGAAATGAGTGATGAATGGAAGAAGGTGATGTCAACATTGCCAAGATCAGGATATGATTACATCACATGTGTTCTTCACATTGTGATTATGAATTCAAAGGAAGTCAAGCCTTACATGATGAGAAATGAATGATTAGCATTGATGGAGTATGGCATCAAGATGGATAGGTGGTAGTAGCCTACCAACCCGCTAATATTTTGTTGGCCCATGTTTTCAGCCAGTGGTATAGTAGGGGACAATGTTGATTGGATTGTGATTGTTCCAATGGTGATTTCCACATAGCTGAAGAAGAAATAAAGGAACATGTGTTACAATGATTCCTCATGAATGATGATCAATGGTGTAGATTGAACAAGGTTGATATGATGGTATGGATGTGAAGTCATCGTATTAAAGAGATAGATGAGCATCGATGAGATTGGATGATTAGTCCCTTCGATATGCCAATAAAGTGGGAACTGACAGAGTGTTAATAAAGGTGGTGATGTTGGAGTATGGTGATGTGTGATTGACCGATATGTCTAATCACATAGGTGTTGGTTGTTTAACAGTGCTGACAAGGAGGACATGTGGCTAGTGGGGACAATCCACGTGATAGAGTCGGAATGAAGTAGATTGAGGAGACCTCCAGATATCAAAGTGAGTAATCTTCAAGTCCCTTTGACACTATGATGTCGGCATACAAAGTTAGTGGAATATGATGTCACATTGATAGATGGAAACATATGATCTCTCAGTATAGCAATTCACATCATTTTTGTGAATTGTGTGGCGATGATGTGGACAGTGCATATTCAAAGGCTCTTCATTGGGGAGGCATATAAAGATTGAAAAAACATGGAAGTCAGTCTCTTCGACATCCCGATAGGAAGTACTTGCAACCCCTTGATAGTCCATGAGGGGGATTTGTGGTATGGTGGTATAGAACCTGCTAGACCGTAATAGTTTAATAAAGGATCAGTGGTGTGGCAGCTAGCAGTATGGTGGTACACCACAACACTACAAATGTTTAAAATTATGTTGGTGGTATGTAACCCGCAACCCGGTGATAGTTTATGAATGAATCCTTTGGTATAGCAATAATGGTGGAGATAGAGTAGTGTGTGATCGACGATAAAGGAGGATGATGACATGGTGACAGATGGCAGCCTCCCGCTGCCCCGCTGAGGTTTTAGCCAAATTCTACAGTATAATGGGCTTGTGTTAAATGAAGATCAATGACAGAGATTCAAAAGGAAGGTTCATCCGATGGTAATGTTTTAAAGATACCCAATTGAATGTAGGGCCATGGATAATGGTGTGAAGTGATGAGATCAACGACCCAAATTTGAATGTGAGGACATCAAATGGCTAAGTCTGTGTAAACTGGGTTTCAACTGGTAACCGACACAGTGAAAAAATTTAATTCGTTCACCTACTCTAAGGAATATCTGATTGGAGATTTTGTCTTCAAGGTGGCGACACAGATTAGAGAGGTGATCAAGATCAAAATTAGATTGGATAAGCAAAAGAATGCATTAATTACATATCTAATTCTAGGGTTTGACTGAGAGCCAAATTTAATGTGGATGTGGCTCGATGTAGAGGGTGTGTGACAAGTAATATATTTGGTAAACCCTAATAGGTGTTTCCAAATGAGATAGATGGTGATGCAAGCCCTAAGATGAACTGTTGGCTTGTTTGAGAAGATAGCAAGTGTGGAAACCCTAACAAAGGGTTCTAGATGATTTGATCATGTGTGAGAATATCAAGGTAGAGATTGTAGATCAGTGAAGTCAAGCAAAAAGGAAGACAATTAGATATTTTCAAAGTTGTAGAGTCTACAATAAGTGAGAGAGAAGGGTGTGTAGTGCAGTAGAAAGAGAATGCACTAATTCAATATGTGCATGAAACCCAAAAAAAAAGCAGAATATCATCAATGGTTTATATTCAAGGTGCAGTAAGGTAGAACAATGTTTGTTCTAAGTGTAGAAGAGAGTGAAGTGCAAATGACATAAAGAAGAGAGTGTAGAAAGAAGAGAATGCAGAGATGAGAGGATGTGTTCCTGAGATTGTAGCATCAACAACAAAGTGTGAGTTGTAAAAAGTGCAATAATGTATTGAATGTATTGATGCATTGTCAAGTTTTGTAGAACCAATTTTATGTATATATGAGTTTTTACTATTGTAGAGGTTGTTGCCACATTTATACTGAGTTGGTGATCAAAGTGGGGGATTGGTGGCTCATAAATCAAGGATTTGGTGCCCTAAAATGTTTAACAAAAGTTTTATTTGTGGTGTTGGATTTGAGCAGTAGCCTCAAGTAGCCTTTGTAACCATGGTTTTTCCCATCTTGGGTTTTCCATGTATATTTGGTGTTATGGAAATTTGTGTGTGTATGTTTATCTCTCTGCATGTTTAGTAAATCTGCATAAAGAGTGTAAAGGAATTAATCTACTATATTAATTAAGGGCTAAGTCTGCACAAAGGTTTCAAGGGTTAAGTTTTTCTATCTACTAATTCACCCCCTCTTAGTAGATTGTTGTGTTCCAACAATTGGTATCAGAGCCCTAGGTTCCCTAGGAGAAGCTTAATCAACTCAGGTTGATCTTGGATAAGTGAACACAAAATGGCTAATAGGAAAGGCTCCAGAAGGATCTACACATAAAATGAGAAAATAAATTATCAAATTTTTTTGGTGGCTTACGTGATGAACATGAAAGTTCCTATGAGATTGATGGGAATGAATCCCTATATATGGATGTTGGTACAATGTTTGATGTGGAAATTGAAATTTTTGATAAAGAAGGAGAGGTTGACATTGAAGGAAAACTCATCTATGCCCTAGATGAGATTAAAGGTTTGAAGAAGGAAAATGAAGAACAAAGAATGCATGCACAAGAGGAGATAGATAAGTTGAACAAGAAACTTGAAAAATATGATTAGATGGTGATCAGCCTAAAAAATCAAGTGGAAGAGGCAAAGAGAATAGAAGATATAATTAAATCTAAAATATAGACTAAATCAGATGAGTGCATGAAGCTAGAAGCAAAAATAGTTGCTTTGAGAAAATATTTAGAAAGTGCTAAGGAGTAGATTAACAAAGGCTTGAAGTTGAAGGGTGGCTCTAAGATACTTGATGAACTGGTTCGATCACAAAAGCCATAAAAAACTAAAGAGAAGGTTGGCCTTGGATTTGAGAAAGGAATGAGTTCCTCTACTAGTACTTCTACAAACTTATATGATAGATTTAGAGCAGAAGAAAGATGTTGCACAAAGAAAAAGGAAGCCTGCATGAGTTGTTCAAAGGAAAATTCCTCTGGAAATGGAAGATTGGATAAATGCACTACTAAGGAGAAGAAATAATAAGAAGAAAATAAGCCTACAACAGTGAAGAAGATGGAGAAACCAATCCCTAGAAACTTGAAGAAAAAGCAACACACAAAGGGAGTTGATGCAAATGGATCCACAAGGATGAGATATGTCAAGAAGAGAAATCAAAGAAGACCACCTCATCTTGCTCAAAGGAATGCTATGACCAAGTACTCACCATGTTTTTTTGGTTACTATTATACTTGTAATGAGTTTGGTCATAGGGCTAGAGAGTGTAGAATTGCACCTAGAAGGATCATAAAATATGTAAATAAAAATTCATTTGCTCCTATTGTAGACATGAATGTAATGTTCTTTAACTATAATAATTTTGGTCACATAGATAAATATTATAAAACAAGTCATGTAAGACCAAAATCAAAAAGTAAGAAGAAGAATATGTCCCCCAAAGTGAACAGTGGCTCACATATTCTTGAGAAGAGGGATGATAAGGCAAAGAAGAAGCACAAGAAGGTGTGGAGACTAAAAGATTAGTAGCCAACACTCAATGTGGTTGCTCCTACCTTACATAATTAATTTTTAGTGATAGGACATGACTCCAAGGGGAGATAAATTGGTATCTATTTATCCTTGGAAATGAAGAGATTGATCAAGTTAGGTAAATAAGTTTTACAAATTTCTAATGACTTGATGGTTGTAGATTGATGGTTGCAACAATTGGTATCTGTAGTTGGAAGAAGGTATTTGTGTAAGTGTTTTGTTGAGAGAAATTATTCTTTTCTTCAAGGAGAGGAGATATGTCTTAGGGGAAGTTGTTTTGTAAACACACTCAAAATTCCCTTGTCACAGTTTTTGTAGAGTGGTTCCAATTGGTGTTAGACCATTGTGAATTGGTACAAAGTAGTTTAGTTAATGTAGAGCCTAAATAGAAGCAAATGCTTAGGTATATAGAAAGAGAGAATAGATCAAGTTCTAAGGGGGATCTGATATAGGTATCAAATCAATGTTATACTTGATACAGTGTAGTCGAGAATATCAATTGGTACAAAGCATGAATTTGATCATCAACAATTGGTATTAGACCATGTAATGGCACTTCAACTAGTATCAAATAGTGTTAATTGGTATAGACTGGTTCGAGCATATGGTTTTTCCATTGCATTCAAAGGTTTAAGTGTAGCAATTGGCATGAGAGCATAAATTGGTATTAGTTGGTATCTATTAAAGGGGGAGATAAAGTCCCTTTTGCTATTGCTAAGGAGAAGTAGAACCTGCAGCAACATGGTGACTAGAGACAAGAATTTTAGGAGTGTGACCCTTTTCCATTGATTTCAAATGGGTAGAGAGTTGTGAAAATGCTCAAGCATGAATTAAGCATGTGAGAAAAGTATGCAATTACTCATAATTGTGAGCAAAGGAGAAGGTATATCAAATGGGGAGAATTGAGAGCTCAGATGTTATCCACCATTGGTATCATACCAATGAAAACCAATTGAGCATTTGGTTTTTCCATCAATGACAAAGGGTGAGATTTTTGGAATATTGTTGTCATTGATGTCAAAAGGGGAAATCATGCAAGGGATATTTTTGGCATGATGATAGAGGATGGTTGTGAGAGCAGTGGACCTAGATCTAGAAGAATTGGTGTAGAGTGATGAAGACATAAGCATATTCTATAAATGATGCAAAGTTGAAACAATGCCATGAAATGGTGACATGTTATTGTATCTAAGGGTAAATTTTAGGTTAGATTATCAAATCAATAAAGCATATAAAATAAACCCAAACAACTACGAATTACATTGAAAACTAAGAGAAGAAACATTTATACCAGATAACCACTGAAGCTTCCATGATTCCTCTTCGTAGCACCTCCTAACTTGCTGCAAATGTTACCCTCAGATCGAGCGTACGAGAAATTCTTCGACTATGCCTATGCCCTACACAAGCTTTGAATGATTTAAATAAAACTATGCCTATGCCTATGACAATATGACTCTAAAATGCAAGTAAACTCTAAGTATTTATGTGCTAGAATAACGAAATTCATGTGTGTAATCTCAAAATGTGAGCAAAATAGCATTTTATAAAAAATGCAATTTTGATTGGACGGATGAGATCGACTTTCGACAGAGACCTAAAATCAGAGGACAAGATTTAATTTGGCAATCCCTAATCAGGGTTAGGGAAAAATCATTAAACGAGTGGTCGAGATGTCATCTGAGAGAATCGAATCGGCGGTGGACAATAAATGAGATAATTAATTAGAAAAATAAAGATTTTTTAAAATCAAGAAGATAAAGACTGCCTGATTTGTGAGATTGAAAAATTAGGAAGATAAAGAGTTAGTGAAGATCAGATTTGAAAAATCAATAATTTGCTCAATTACTTGATTTTTGGAAGAATGTTACCAATTTGAATTAAATCAACTCAAAATATGGTTTTGTGGAGATAATAAATAATCGATTTTCAGATTATTTACCAAAATGACCGTCGATTAAGAATGTGATCATTTTAAATAAATAATTTATTTAAAATGAGAGAAATGTTAAATTTGGCAATTAAATAATTAAAGATAATTATTTAATTTAGAGATATGATTAATAATTAAATAAATTAATAAATTCATTTAATTATGAGAATTAATGACATATTAAATAAATAAATGAAATTCATTTATTTAATAATCACGAAGAATAAATGAATTAAAATAATTAAATAAATTAAGAAATTTATTTAATTAAGGGAAGACTTAGACAATTAATGATGTATTTAATAAATAAATAAAATTTATTTATTTAATAATCATGAACAATAAAATGACATGAATTAATTAAATAATTATGAATTATTTAATCAATAGTTGAATGTGGACCAAAGACATAATTAAATGTCATAATTATGCTAGGACGAAAGTGTTTAAAATAGAGCTTGCAGGCCTAGGTCATTTTTATGTGTCTACATTTTGCCCCTATTTGTCATAATGTAGCATGTCGCATTGTGACAAAGAAAATAAGCTAAAGTCATGCCCTAGTGCAAAATACAATGAGGAAAAAATGATGAGGAGGGTTACGGTATGCCCCCTCGAGAGGACATACAGGTTCCAAGAACATGGGTGTGCTCTCGAAATTAATTAGAAGACTAGAATATGAAGAGACAAAGAAATGTTAGTGCAAAAGATATGGATGATGATATGGATGCAATGCCTATATGAGATGAGTGAGAGAAGATGACAAGACAAAACAAGATGCATGTTAGTTCCTAGACCAAATCCTTCAAAACTTTAGCATAGAACTTTAATTATTATTGCTCTTAATCATCATTGGGCAGACTGTTGTAATGACCAACAAACACCATGGTATGGCATAGATCAAGGTGTGCATGGTTGTACCATCACATAAGACAAGAAGTCACAGACAAGGATGATCATGACTCATACAAAGAGCGCAATTTCCCAAGTATTTTTGTCATAATCAACCACAAGCAGAAAAAGACAAGAAGGACAATTCATGAAACGTTGTTGCTTCTCTAAATCTTGTTTCCAGGACATCCTTGAGAAACTAGCAGCATGATTGCCAAAATACAAAATAGATCCATTATCATGATAAGTCATTTTTCTAAATCCCAAAATCAAGATCTCGCTGAGAAACTAGTAATCATGCGTGTCAAAAGTCAAAACAAACGTCATGATATGTCATTGCTTCTCTAAATCTTGTTGTTGGGATCTCGCTGAAAAACTAGTAACAAGACAAGTGCCAAGTGTTTTCCATTTGTGTTTGGATACCCATTGTTCTAATGTCAAGATATCAGGTTTGAGGATGATGAGATGCAGGGGTGTCAAAGTTTTGATGATGCCAAGATGATGAATGTTGAAGATTGCCAAATTCAGGAAGGACACATCCTAAATAATGTTGATGTCGAGAGGATTGATCCCTAAATGTCGAAAGGGGTCCCTCGAAATGATGACGATGCCTAGGAAGGACACATCCTAAGGCATAAATGACAGAGCTTGTTCTTTAGAAGGACACATCCTAAGGCATAAATGACAGAGTTTGTTCTTCAAAAGGACACATCTGAATAATACTGATGTCAAGAGGATCCCTCAAAATGTCGAATGACAGTGGCGATGCCTAGGAAGGACACATCCTAAGGAATGAATGACAGAGCTAATCTTTCAGAAGGACACATCTAAAAGCTAATCAAGAGTTGACAGTTTGACAGGTTATGATCATTTGACTTGTTTTGACTGAGTTTGACTTGTGTTGACCACATGTCAATTTTCTTTGACATGCTGATGTGTTTATCATTTTTGAATAAATAATTTCCATTCTTTGTTTTAGTGAGTTGTTTTGTTTGGAATTTTTTTTTTTTTACTTGAAGACTTTTGACGTGTGTGCCAGTGTAATGCCATGCACCATAATGGACTGACCTAGTGCAGCCTCGGGGGCTCATCGACAAATGGCCTTTCCTACATCATACACTCAGAGACCTCATAGTTCGACATGACCAATGAATTTGTCTTGATGACCAAAGATTGAATCATGATTTTATTTTGACAAACCTAAAAGGACTGACCTAATGTCTTGCGGACTCAAATATGAGTCTTGCCTACGTATCAAATGCGCAGAGACAACGTAGTTCAAACAAATGGCAAAGACTAATTGATTTGACAAGGAATAAGTCTATTTTTGTGATTTCGAGACAATTTGACGTTTGTTGTGGTTTCTTCATGACGTTTTTTGTGGTTTCTTCATGACGTTTTTCAATTTTTAGGTCTTTTTTCAAGACATTTTATCATGTTTTTGTCTTTTTTCAGGACATTTTATGATATTTTTGTCTTTTTTCAGGACATTTTATGATGTTTTTGTCTTTTTGAATGGTTTAAGGGGATAACGACAAATGCATGTGACTGATGCCTACACATGAGAATCCAAGGACAAACATGATTGTGCCCCTAGTCAAGATGAATACCAATTGACAAGTGATGACAACGTTGTTTGACATGGGAAGGACACATCCCAAAACAACATGAGGATGATGATAATGTGAAAAAATATCGAGGTCTACTACTGGGCCAGGAACAAAGTCAAGTAATGTGTTGGATGATGCACTCATTGCATTTGGAATGACTCTATTAGGACTAGATGGGATGATGGAGTATCCTTAGACCGTTTGACAAGGGAAAGCCAAGATAGGTGACAGACATGAAAGGACGAGAGGTGGCCTTGGTAAAGGACAGGATACATGAGACTAAGGGAATTATCATATGATATTCAAGGATTATGTCGCATAAGGATAATGAGGTTATGAAAGTAACGGCGTGACATTTTGTGAATTGTGTACGACTAAAGGATAGACATGTCAAGAGTTTTCCCAAAGCATGATTTATTTGTGCCAGTTTTATGTCAAGACCAAGATAGGTGGGAATGATACGGATTAAATGGGCAGATGCCAATGCCAAGAGGAAGGGCTAGGAGATGAGACGACTTGCCCTCAAGTGTAAGAGTCCACATAGACGATTTTACACATGACGCCTGTTTGCCAGGTTTTCATCATGGTACTTATCTAGGGCGCCTATTTGTTAGGTTTTCATCGTTGGATGAAATTTTTCTCTTTACTATTTTCTTGACTTTTTTTATTTTTTATTTTTTGGTGTCACCAAGATGCCTATTTGGCAGGTTTTCATCAGGGTGACAATTTTTTAATTTTTCATTTTTTTTGATATTTCTAGATAGCCTTGATGCTTTAGATGACCATTGACTGTTCTGAATCCACTGATGGTGTTGATGTAGAGACCAGGGTCATGATATGCCAATAATGACATTTCTGAAGTAATTGTCATGTTAGGATCATAGCACTTGCATACAACTAATCAATGTCATTGTGATCCTTTCTTATACTATAGTTGGCCTTATCAGAATACGCACATCACGATAGAGTGCCATGAGATTCCTTGTGGTAAAGAGTTGCTTCCAACATGTGACGGATGTGTGACGTGGGATTTTTGGACTTTAGATGAGATGTAGGATTATGATGGATGATGGTAGATGTGGAAAGGTTGTTTGGACGTTTGGATGAATCGCTTTTTATTTTCCAAACTTGGGATGGTGGATGACAGCTTTTGGAATTTTGATTGAGACGATATTTGGAACCAACACCTTTATATGCCTTGTTTGATGGCCATTTTGAAGGAGATGGACATGTGTTATATGTGGGAGTCCTCTTGTCTTATGGCTCCACATTGTAATTAACTTTTTTTTTTGACATATTTTCTTTGCTTGATCCACTTGTCTTTTTGTCTAGTTCGATGGCCTTTAACATTTGATTTTTGACTTTGTAAGACTTTTGTTTTTGTTGGTTCCAAAGGGAAGGTTTAAGATGTTGAGAATGATGTTTTATGGTGTGGGTGGATGAGGTGTTGGAAATAATCTTATGACAAGGATTTCTCATGGACTCCATTTTGATGTCTATATTTGACAAGAATTCACCCAGTATCGAGGAAATTCCACTAACATCATTAGATTTGATGACTAAAGAATAGCCAAGACCTTGATGTCTGTAATTTTCCTAGAGTTGTATCGGTTCTTGAATGCCTTGCTCATGTATGCCTAGTCCTTTTCCTTGATATTGCATGCTTTGATAGATTTTGTTTCCGATGGGGTATTTATTGTTTTGAAAGCAAGATGCTAACCCATCATGATGAATGTGGACACTGTCACTTGGAATACTTTCTTTTGCGATGAAGCCTACTCTGATAAAGAAATATGACCCTAGTTGATAAAGTGTCTTAGCTTTATTGTCATGTTGGACATATTTTTGACTGATATCTTTGGTCTGATCTTGTGACATGTCAAGTTTAGTTGATTCTATTGGTGCTTCCAAGTCAATGTCAAAACCGTCTTGATGGTCATTATCATATAGTTCCATGAAGTTAGCTATAACTTCATCATTTGCAAATACGTCCATAGTGGAAGACTCTTTTTCTGGAGGAATATCATCTATGGGTCTAATGGAGGCAAGTGTCTCATCTTGGAAAGTGTCAATAGTCGGGGCCTGAATAGGTTTGTCAAGTTTTTTATCATAAATGGCGTAAGGGTCAAGGAGTGGATCGTTTTGGATTTCTTGGTCAATGGTAGGGTCTTGGTCAAAGATGGGGTTGTCATGGATGATATAATCAGAAATAGAATTGTTGTTAAGTATAGGTGTGTTTTGGATGTCATGATTATCTTGAAGGACTTCTTGAATGGACTTTAAGATAGGTTCATGGGATGGACTACCTTGATCTTGACATGAAGGTGATGTTATGATGCCATGCTTTGGACTTTCATTTTGACATGTATCCTCAAGTTTAGACAATGGGATTTGACTTTGGACAATGATAGAATTTTCATGACTAAATGTGGCTTGGGAGGGAGTGACTTGAAAAGGAGTAATGGATGAAGGACTAGGATAGGATGTGGAGACTTGGACTAGACTAGTATGTGAAGGATGAGGATATGACATGGGGACTTGGACTGGATTGGTGTGTGAAAGACTAGGATAGGACATGGAGACTTGGACTGGACTAGCATGTGAAGGACTAGGATATGACATCGAGACTTGGACGTGACTAGTATGTGAAGGATTAGGATAGGACATGGAGACTTGGATAGGATCAATATGGTATGATGTGGGGACTTGACATGAGTTAGTAGATAGTTGATAAGGCATGTAAACTTGGACAGGATTGATAGGTGAAGGGCCATAATATGACGTGGAGGTTTAGAATGGACTAGTGGATAGTTGGCTTCCCTTGTCAAGATTATGATAAGGGTGATAAGTGGACATTTGTTGTGAATTAATGGTAGGATTTATGTTAAGTGACTGTTGATGGTGAGGGTAGATGGATGGAGGAATTGGACTCATGGGTCATTGGTACGAAGGACACTGATTTTCAATTTGGAGGAATTGTCTCCTAAAGTCTAAGGTTGTTGGTATTGACCTCTACAGAGTAACTGGTATTCAACTTTACTAGCAAGCCTATCAATATTGTGTTGAAGGGAAGACAAGGTGGTGGAAGTCATGATGTTGTTAAATGCAAAGTGATAGTGACGTTTGTCTAAGGGAAATGACTAATGCAAGATGATGAGGTTGTCAAAGTGAAAGTGTCAAATTAGGACTAAGACGATAATGTTGATGAAGGAATAAAATGATTAATGCAAAGTCTAGGTTCAAAATGAGGACTAAGATGAACAATGCAAAGTCTAAGTTCAAAATGAGGGCTAAGATTTTTTTTTTGATGTTTTGTTGAAAATTCTGAGTTGTCTAAGGTCGATTGTTTGTGTCCAGATTTGTGAATGTTGTGTATATTGTTTGAAAATCTAGAAAACACTTGACAAGCACGATGTTTTGGTGTATGCAAACGCACATGAGATAAACGCAATCCTAATAGGCCAATAGGCCAAGGGTTTGTATACTTGATATAGCCCACCGATATACCCCAGATTGGTGCTAAACACCTTCCCTTCTCGAGAGCGGATAACTTAGAAGTTTGGTGGCATTGGCTCTCCTCCATGACTCATTAACGTCATTCGAGCACACTAACTTTGAATTCTTGGGTAGTGACTTCCCAAGAACTACTATCTCTACTCAAGGGGATTAGTAGTGAGTGTCTTTGGGCATGATACTGTACCCTGCACTATACCAAGCAACGGCTGAAAAATGGTTGGCCTCTAAAATAGTGGGTGTTTAGTAAGGGCATTCCATTCATAGGGCATGATCCATGTGGCGAGAGTCCCCTTTCAGATCCATCTCATCGGAACCATATGCGTGATTCTTGGGCTTTCCCCAAGAATCCACTTTTATATACCGGCTGGAAGTCCCTTGGGTTCAGGGTGCTATCGGTCTGAGTCGTCCTGGGGTGAGTTCTTTTTCCCACTAGAACAGGCCCAAGTTTTAGAGTTAGTAACCGTTTCTCTTACACCCAGGATCACCCGAAAGTGCAAGGGGAGAGGATACTTCGATTACTAAGACGTAAGGGTGTATAACAAAAAAAAAAATGGGTCTGGTTTTTTTATCACCAAGTTTTCACAAGGTGAGAGCATAATCACCTACCATTTTGAAAACACAATCAGACAAAGTGGAAAAATCATGTTCGTTTTAAGTGCACTAAAAGGAAATGTGTTTTAATCTAAAAAAAAATAAAAAAAATACAAGCACATTGTTTAGTAGTGAGTCTTCGAAATTCGAACCTGCAAGACCACAAGTTAGGAGTTTTATCCACCAGTCTTGGAACCACGAAATGTAACCGCCACACGCTGCAAACAAAGATTAGTAAAAAAAACTTAAATGAAAACAACAAACTAAAATAGTGATAACTTTCTCAAAACTAAACAAAATATTAAACCGTAGATATCTATGGAAAGCTAAGACATAGACCTTCAAAACCCAAAAAATGTTTTGTAAAATCATGTAACACAAAAGTGTTATAAACAAAAGAAAAATTGGGTTTTAACAGCTAAAGCTTTAAAAACTGTGATCACTAAAATGGCCATAACTTTCTCAAATCTTAACAAAATTTTAAACTATTTGTATTTCCGAAAAGCTATGAATGAAACCTACAAAACCCAGATAATGGTTTTAAAATATTTTATTCTCCCATTTTTTTGTACTCAAAAGAAGATGACAGGATTTCATATGAATTCTTGGCTATAACCTGCAAAACAACGAAAATAAACATGAAAACACATAAATTTCTCTACAAAAACGTCGGGTTCACCAATGTATCTAAGGGTAAATTTCAGGTTAGATTATCAAATCAATAAAGCATATAAAATAAACCCAAAGAACTACGAAGTACATTGAAAACTAAGAGAAGAAACATTTATACCAGATAACCGCTGAAGCTTTCGTGATTCTTCTTCGTAGCACCTCCTAACTTGTTGCAAATGTTGCCCTCAGATCGAATGTATGAGCAATTCTTCGACTATGCCTATGCCCTACACAAGCTTTGAATAAAACTATGCCTATGCCTATGACAATATGACTCTAAAATGCCAAGTAAACTCTAAGTATTTATGCGCCAAAATAACAAAATTCATGTGTGTAATCTCAAAATGTGAGCAAAATAGCATTTTATAAAAAATGCAATTTTGATTGGGTGGACGAGATCGACTTTTGATAGAGACCTAAAACAATAGGACAAGATTTAATCTGACAATCCCTAATCAGGGTTAGGGAAAAATCATTAAGCGAGTGGTCGAGATGTCATCTGAGAGAATCAAATCGGTGATGGAGAATAAATGAGATAATTAATTAGAAAAATAAAGATTTTCGAAAATCAAGAAGATAAAGACTGCTTGATTTGTGAGATTCGAAAAATCAGGAAGATAAGAGTTGAACTGAAGATCAGATTTGAAAAATCAATAATTTGCTCAATTACTTGATTTTTGGAAGAATGTTACCAATTTGAATTAAATCAACTCAAAATATGGATTTTGTGAGATAATAAATAATCGATTTTCAGATTATTTACCAAAATGGACTGTCAGTTAAGAATGTGACATCATTTTAAATAAATAATTTATTTAAAATGAGAGAAATGTTAAATTTGGCAATTAAATAATTAAAGATAATTATTTAATTTAGAAGATATGATTAATGATTAAATAAATTAATAAACTCATTTAATCATGAGAATTAATGACATTAAATAAATAAATGAATTTCATTTATTTAATAATCACGAAGAATAAATGAATTAAAATAATTAAATAAATTTATTTAATTAAGGGAAGACTTAGACAATTAATGATGTATTTAATAAATAAATAAAATTTATTTATTTAATAAGATCATGAAGAATAAAATGACATGAATTAATTAAATAATTATGAATTATTTAATCAATAGTCGAATGTGGACCAAGGACATAATTAAATGTCATAATTATGCTAGGATGAAAGTGGTTAAAATAGAGCTTGCAGGCCTAAGTCATTTTTATGTGTCTATAGTTATTGCAAAGGGTACTTCTAGATGTCTGAAGAAAAATTAGGTGCCAAATTCGATATGGGTTTTTTGAGAGGATTCTAGAGATATGGTTTGCAGGATCATAAGGTGTCAAATGTGTTCTAGAATTAATTATTTTTGCTCTCATATAGGTTTTAGGGTTTACTAGTTAATCCCTAAGTTTGCAGTCATGGCAACCAACAGGTTTTTATATTTTCACGTTGACTGTGTATCGACAATTGCAAGTTGCAAAAGTTGTAACTTATGCCCTTGAACTCATTGGGCAACCAACCCCCATTTATCTATCCTTCTAGTTATTATTGTGTTTATTCCCATGATGAAGATCAATGGTGCTTGTCCATCAGGGAGACTATTGGATAGGACAAGTGAGAGGGGGGGTGAATTAATTGTCACAGATTATAACCTTCAATTCAATACTGGAATTAATAAACTACTTAAATGATTAATCATCAAATGCTAATATAGAAACTCAAATCCAATGCAAAAACAAAATAACACTATATTTATGTGGAAAACCCAATGAGGGAAAAAACACGGTGAGGATTAAATCACACTTTAGAGAATATCAAAACCAATTACAAAGAGGCTCACTACTTGAGATAAGGCTCACTGCCTGAGATAAGTCTCACTGCCTACAATAAGGACTCACTATCCAATAGGGATACAACCTGGAGGGCTCACTGCTATAGAGATACAAAAGATGGCTAATTGCCATAATACAAAATTTAAGGCTTACAACCAAAAGTGTGAACTAATATATTACACCTTAATTGTGTAGAGTTCAATTCTGGATGAAGCTCTATATAGATAGTAATGCATTTCAGTAATCGCTCAATAATTTTGATCTGATCATACACTTTATTGTCTTCGCCTGTTTCACTTACTCTGCTCTGGTGTACTCTCTCTTTCTCTTTCTTACTATCACACTCTTTTCCTATCTCTTTTTTCTCTTTTTCCTGTCTCTTTTTTCTTGTCTCTTTTTCCCTCTCTTTTTTCTTGTCTTTTTTTCCCTTTCTCTTTTTTCTTGTGTTTTTCCCCCTTCTCTTTTTTCTTGTCTCACTTTTCTTCTTGGAGAGTCTCTATACATATGTATGTATATCTTTCTTTTCAATTAGGTTGGCCTTATATCCACATAAAAATATTGCACACGCTGAGTCATCCAAAATCTTTGAATGTTTGAATCATAGCTTGTCTTCACAGTAGAAACTGGATCTAAAAACCAACACACCAAACCACCTATAATGGTCATCTTCGATAGGAAATATCTTCTGGTAAACAAATCATATATTTAGTATTGTGTTGACATCAATGAAAACCTATTGACATCAATGGCAACCATTTGACATCAATGACAACCATTTGATGCAAGCTTCAACTTCCAACAATCTCGCCCTTTGTCATTGATGGCAACACAAGATGTGAAAATCCAACGATAACAACCTTTGTAATTATTTTGATGAGATGAAATAATTTTCATTCTTTTTCACATGATTCCTCTCCCCCTTTGACATCAATGACAAAAAAATATCTATCTCCCCCTTCAAGAAATTTTTACAAAAAAAATAGTCTTCAAAAAGGATATCAAAAATGGTTCTTTACATCAATCCTTCTCCCTTAAAATATCTCCTTGTATTTTTCTTTCAACTCTAGAAGATATGTCTTCCAGGAAACCATTTCTAGCATTATGTTTAAATAAATACTATCATTCTTTGCTATTAAATCAATTTTTTCTAGTAAAGTATTCAGAATAGCAATATTTTGTGCATTATTCTCAACTTGTACCAGATTTCTCAAGAATCTTCAACACCTTTTCCTTAGTAAAGTCTTCATCATCAGTTGATGCCAAATCAATTGGTTCTATAATATTTTATTCTTTTTCTTCTTCCTTTTCCTCTAACCTCAACTTCTTTATTTCCAAAGGAGAACTTGAGATAATTCTTCTTGCTTTCCTCTTTTTGGAGGAGGATCCTGCTTTAGACATTCCAATTAGATTGGAAATCATGCCAGAACTCCATACATTTATTTTCTTTTCAAATTATTCTTTACAAACCTTTTCTTTTTCTACTATACATTCCATATATCAGTAGACCTGCTTCCCAACTAGTATAACTGACTTCCACTCAACATTCTCTTTCAATGGTAATGATTTTAGAAAATACATCATCAAACATATAACTAGAGATCATAAATGAAAAGGGTAATTGTCATTCTTTGTCATAGTTATATTCTCCATTAATTGATTCCTCAGTAACTCACACAAGCCAAAATCCTCTTTCTTCTCAACCATTTGATGTGCAACATAAACGACAATCACCAAAGTAGAGCCTTCCCTATTTCTAAAATAAATATTATATGAAATGCCATATGTTGCATACCTTATCACCGAGTCGATTATAGTATGAATTAGAAGTGCCCTTTGATCTCTTGTTACCCTAGTTAGGGCTTCAACCTCCTTGTTCTTTACTGAATTCTTGACTAGAATGGGTCCATTATCACATAATCATGTTATTGTTGCAATTGCTTCCTTCATGATTTCATAGGGGTTTTCGAAGATCATCTGATCACCTTGAATTTTTCTTAAGATAAACCGAATAATTTCCACATTCGAAAAGTATGGAAATTCACTCCAAATTTCTAAAAACTTGTGCCCTAAATTCTTGATCATATGCATTTTCTCAACTGAAACAAAAGTCTTGAAATTTTGAATCTTTTCATGATAAAATTCATTAATCTGTAACTTACTCAATTTCTGCAATTCGTTGTTGTGCGGATTAAATATCACCATTTCCTTTGACTCCATTGTTTTAGCCTTGTTCTTCATACTTTCTCTTGCCAATAACTCTAACTCAACTTATTTCTTAGCTTCTCTTTATTTCTTAGCTTGTTCACTTCCTAATGAAAATGAATACTCAATCTTTCTTATTTAACTTGTCACTTTTAGGTTTTCATCATAAACGATAATTTATTGCTTGCGATATAATCATTTGTACTTCAGTTTGTTAGTACCTTCTTCTGTCAAAGTTGTCAGATCAATTTTGTATTTATTTTTTTCAACTTTTAAATTGTCAACTATCTTTGAGAAACACTATGACCTAAGAGGGGCTCTACAGATTTCCTGATTTGCATCTTTTCTATTGGAATTTTCTTCAACACCTTCAAAATAGAGATACTCATCACATATCCATGTGTCTTCACATGACACCTCATATATCAGGGGTTTTCTAGATTTTTCTATGAATGCTCCCCCTGAAACCATTACTGGGTTCAGTCCTTAGAAGAGATATTTGCACCAGATGTAGATACAGGGTCATTTGATTCATCCTTGTTCTCAGGTTCTTCCTTCTTTCTCCAATTTTTTTCCATTTATCTCCTTCTTCTAGATCTACCTTGTTCATAGGCTTGTTCTTTTGTTTTGGATTTGATTTCTTCCAAAAATTTCTTCTACAAAATTTTGAGATATGTCTTAGTTTTTTGCAAGTGTAGCACATAACATATCCAAGATCAAATGAATTTGTTTTTTCATTTATCCTACATTGATTAGCCTTGTGTCCAAAGATATTGCATATGTAATAGTAGCCTTGAAAATATTGAACTCTTCTTTTTGTATCAAATTTGTTTATCATCATATGGTTTCCACATATGGTAGCTCTATGTCCAAACTTGCTTCAACTATAACATTTTCCAGCAATGAATCTAGCATTCTGACTCATTCTATTCTATTTCATCCTACTTCTACATTCAATTTCTTTATGTACAAATTTATTGCATGAGAAACAAAATCCATTAAAAGATGGGTACCTTTGAGAATTAGGTTGTTGAATGGTTATTCTCCTGGTATTGATCCTTTGATTCTTGCCTTGATAAGTACTACCTTGAAATTTCCTTTGATTGTTCACTTTGTTGAAAACTAGATTAGTCTTTGAATTTTGTCCTTCAAGTCCTAAACCACCTTTATCCTTTGAAAGATTCAGAGATGAAATCAATTCATCAAGCATTGTAGAGCTTGTCTTGAACCTTTCTTCATGAGCTTTCACTTTTTCCAGATCAGCTCTAAGGGTTACTACTTCTTGTTCAAGCTTATCACATTTTACTATCTTTTGATTGACAATTTCTTTTAGGCATCCTTCCTCTGCCTTGCTTTGTTCAATTTCCAATTTTAGATTCTCTTCCACTCTTTTGATTTCTTCAAGTTTCATCCTTAGATTTTCAACACTATCCATTTCTTCCTTTAGTTCCTAGTAAACTTCTTTATTAATGCTACGAGATTTCCACAATCCATAATGCTTGTAATTCGTTATTTCTAGATTTTGATTGTGTTTGAGTTTTTCATCAACATTTCGGATCACACTCAGTGATCCATCATCAAGATGAAAGAGAGCATAAGGAGAAGAGTAATGGATCACTGAGTGTGATCTGAAACATTGATGGAAAACTCAAACACAATCAAAATCCAAAAATAACGAATTACAAAACTTCTTTATGTTTCAACTTGAACTTTAGGATCTGATTTCTTAGTTTCTGAATGCATTCCCCTGCTTGCTTAAAATTTTCTTTCAAATCTTCACTTTTAGATTTTGAGGTCTTTGTTCTTAATTCTTCATCTAAGTCAGATCCCTTCATCATTTAGTTCAACCTGCTAAGATATCCTTCAAGCTATTAAACTTATTCCAAAGGATCAAGCTCTGATACCAATTGTTGGATAGGACAACTGAGAGGGAGGTGAATTAGTTGTCACAAATTATAAGCTTCAATTCAATTACTAGAACTAATAAACTGCTTAAATGATTAATCATCAAATGCCAATGCAGAAAATGAAATCCAATGCACAAACACAATAACTCCATATTTACGTGGAAAACCCAATGATGGAAAAACCATGGTGAGGATTAACTCACACTATAGAGAATATCAAAACCGATTATTAAGAGGCTCACTGCTTGAGATAAGGCTCACTGCCTACAATAAGGACTTACTTCCCAATAGGGCTACAACCTAGAGGGATCATTGCCACAGAGATACAAAATATGGCTAACTACCAGAATACAAGAGTTAAGGCTTACAGCCAAAAGTGTGAACTGATAGATTACACCTTACTTGTGTAGAGTTTAGTTCTGGATGAAGCTCTATATAGATAGTATTGTATTTCAGTAATGGCTCAATAATTCTAATCTAATCATACACTTTATTATATTTTCTTGTTTCACTTAATTTTCTCTATTGTACTCTCTCTTTCTCTTTCTTACTATCATGTTCTTTTCCTGTCTCTTTTTCTTGTCTCTTTTTCCCCATCTCTTTTTCATGTCTCTTTTTCCCCGTCTCTTTTTTCTTGTCTCTTTTTCCCCATTTCTTTTTTCTTGCCTTATTTTTCTTCCTAGAGAGTCTCTCTATATAAAAATTTATATCTTTCTTGTCAATTAGGTCAGCCTTATATCCACATAAAAATATTGCACACGCTGAGTTGGCCAAAATCTTCAAATATTTGAATCATAGCTTGTCTTCACGGTAGAAACCGAACCTAAAAACCAACACATCAGACCACCTATAACAGTCATCTTTGATAGGAAATAGATTCTGGTAAAAAACTCATATATTCAGTACTGTCTTGACATCAATGAAAACCTATTGACATCAATGACAACCATTTCACATCAATGAAAACCATTTGATGCAAGCTTCAACTTCTAATAGATACCACATCATGTTGAGAGGAGATGGTTCAAAGTTCCTTCGATGAAGTGATGAAGAAAGGGAGACAATGATGGGTCGAAGTGACAATGGGTTCTCGAAGAGACAGTTTTTTAAGTCTCTTCAACATGGTAATGACAGCTTGATCAACGGTGGAGATCATAAGGCTAAGATCTAACGATGATCACTAAGGTGCTTCGCATTGCGGAAATAAATGTTGATGCTTGAAACAAAACAAAAATGTGTGATGGTGTATGATCAATGATAGTGATCAAAAAGATCTGATAGTGCCCGCTAGCTCGTGACACCTATGGTGGGACCCACCCCATTTATACGTCACGAGGAAGTAGGGAATGGTGGAGATCAAATGGTGTTTTGATCAGATGGAGAACAGAGCTTTGGTGGGTCCAATAGACACGTGGTGACATATCACTTGATCTCTTCACATAATTGTTGTGAAGCAAATTAATAGAGTGGTTCTCATGGTGAGAGATGAATGGAAGAAGGTGATGTCATCATTTCCAAGTGTCAGGATATGATTGCATCACATGCATTCTTCACATCACAATTATGAATTCAAAGGAAGTCAATCCTTATGCGATGAGCAATGAATCACCAGTGTTGGAGGAGTATGACATCAAGATGGACAGGTGGCAGAAGCCTACTAGCCCACCAAGATTTTATGGGGCCATGATTTTAGCCAACGGTATAGTGGGGGATGGTGTAGATTGGATGGCGACTGATCCAACGGTGATTGCCACATTGTTGAAGAATAAATAAAGGCACATGTGTTACAATGATGCCCGATGAATGACAATCAATGGTGTAGATTAAACAAGGTTGATTGGATTGTGCGGATGTGAAGTCATCACATCGAAGAGATAAATGAACATGGGTGAGAATGTATGATTGGTCCCTTCAACATGCCAATAAAGTGGGACCCGACAGAGTGTCGATAAAGGTGGTGACTTTGGAGTATGGCAACGTGTGATTGACCGATATGTCTAGTCACATAGGTGTTGGTTGCTGCATAGTGTTGACAAGGATGAAATTTGGCTAGTGGGGACCACCCACGTGATAGAGCCAGAATGAAGTAGATCGAGGACACCTCTAGTTATTGGAGTGAGTAATCTTCAAGTCCCTTCGACACTACAATGATAACATATGAAGTTAGTGGAAGATGATGTCATGTTGACAGGTGGCAACATATGATCAATCAGTATAGAAATTCACATCTTTGTTGTGAATTATGTGGTGATGTTGTAGATGGTGCATATTTGAAGGCTCTTCATTAGGGAGACATGTGAAGATCAACATAATAGGGTAGTCGGTCTCTTTGACATCCCAATGGGAAGTACACACAACCTCGCGACAGTCCATCAAGGGGATCTATGATATGGTGATATAGACCCCACTAGCTCGCAATAGTTCAATGAAGTATCAGCGACATGGTGACTAGCAGTGTGGCAATACACTGTAGCACCATAGAGGTTTAAACTTGTGCTAGTAGTATGGCGATATATAACCCACAACCCCACGACAGTTTATGAAGTGATCCTATGGTATATCGATAATGATGGAGATTGGAATTGTAGAGAAGGGGGATTCACTACTCATGATTTCTCTTAATTTAGAGAGCCTCACGGGGTGAACTTCCCTAAACTACCTCAAGGAACAGTGCGAGAGTTCTAGAATCAGAAAGAGAAGATCATGAAGATTTATTGGAAAAACTGACAATCTCTCTGCCAAAGGATAGAAGCATGGGTCTGGGACTACAGTGCAGCATGCTGGTGTCTCTCTGGCATGCTAGCATCTGTACGAACCAGAAAGTGAGAATGTCACAGAGAATAGCTAAGTGACTACTAGCAATATAATTACTAAGAACCTCAAAAGTACTAGAAAATAGCAAAATGTGATAAAGCTAAAATGAAGTGAAATAGAAATGATAAAGAGAATAAGAGATAGAAAGGAAATGCTTACAACCATGCAAGTGATGAAGCCTCCAGCACATGAACGTCTTCAATACCCACACTTGTAAGATCTAAAGAAAGTGTTAGGGATATATAGGGGTTTCCCTCAATCAAACCCTTGTTTTGGTGTTCCCACTTCCATGGGAAACTAGATAGATAAAGAGAAATATAGTATGCAAGTGTGATGTGATAAAAAAAACCCCACTTGAGGAGGAGAACTCGTATCACAAAATGTAGGTGATAAAAGCAATCCCCGCTCAAGGAGGAAAACCTGTATCATGAAGTAAGAATGCAATTGATAAGGGATATGGAATCCTAGGATGCTCACAAGCATGAGATAAGGGAGATGAAGCTACAAGGATTAAGGAAGCCAAATGGAGAGAGAAATATAGCTACAAGAGCTGAGAGTGTTGTAAAGGGTGTTGTGAGAACATGAGAACTTAAAACCACTGTCGCAAGCTATATGAAGTTTTGCAAACAAAATAACAAGAGAGAAAATGCCAGAGCCAAGGTTGGAAAGAACCTAGAGGATGGAATGAAGCTAGAGATCAAATTAGTTGAAAAGATGACTTTTAAAGAGGGAAAAGAAGCTTCTCGGGTGGTTACAAGGTGTCCCCAGTTGTTACCACTGACAAAGTTAGTTGACAAGTGGAAAACATGCACAAAAACAATTGTTTGAGCATTGAAATGTCATAGGATGATAGTGTGGTGTGCAAGAATCCGTGTGGCATGCTAATGTCCAAACACATCACGCTACAAAACAACACAAATGAGAAAAGTGCAAGGTTTAATGCACAACTAGCGCACAAAGGGTGGCTGTTGGAAAGGGGTTCAGAGCATCTTGAGAAGGGAAAAGGGCTAATGCAAGGGCTAAAATGAGCCTACACAAGATGCTAAGGGAGTGGTCACTAAAGCAGTTACAAAAATGCACATGAAATTGCAAGGGGTGCAATTTTATGACATTAAATTTTTCCCCCACTTTAGCGAGCATATGAATCTACACTAATATCCACACTAAAGGAAATCTACTAAACATAAATAACATCATGATGCCCAAAAGGATACTGTAGAGGAAATAAATAACTCTTCGAATCAAAGAAGCATGCCCCTAGGCTGAAGACCTACAAAATAAATGCATTATACAAGAAAAACATTCACCAAATAGCAATGTTAGCACACAAAAAACTAAAGGATTTGAGTCAGGAAAGTGAAAAATATCTTGAAGTAGAAGGTTGTCTCAGTACTATGTGTCATTCCCAAATTAAAAACAATAACACATAGAAAAATTCTAAAATGAAGAGAAGAATGTAAGGATTGATCACTTCAAGAGAAGCATACACCCAAAAGATAGGGAAGCAACCAATGTCGAAGAAAGAGAGAGCATATACTTAGGATGAAGAAGATGTAGATCTTCAATTCGATATATAAAATTGAGAAGAGAAGATAGAAGAGAAAGGATCAATGAGAGAGGAAGAAGGAGGAATGAAATTTACAAGAGAGACAGCTCCATAGGTATTCTCTCCTAAGGAGGTTCAAACAAAAAGGATTTCATAGCTCAGTGGAACAACGAAGTTGCAAAAAGTAGACCGAAGTCCCTTGAACCAATGAAGGACAAATCCCATAGGATGAATGTGTCTCATAGGCCCACAAACCTACAAGGAGGCAAACCCCAAGATATCTCACATGAAAGAAGCCCCATAAATCAAGCGCCTTATAGGCCCATAGACCTACAAGAAGGTATCCCTCAAAATCTCTCACATGAAGGAAACCCAGATGAAATGACCTTACATGCCCACAGACCTGCAAGGAGGCATCCCCAAAGATCTCTTACATGAGGGAAACCTAGTAAAGTAAGATCCTTATAGGACCACATACCCACAAGAAGGTGTCCCTCAAGTTCTCTCTCATGAGGGAAACCCAAAGAAGGAGACTCCACAAAGTCAGATTGGAAAGCAGCTTTACAGGTGCACCTACAAAACAACATGTTAATCCGTAGGCTAAACATGTTAGGAAAGATTAATGAAAAGGAGCTCGATAGGTTCTCGGTCTTGTAGAGAAATATTAATTAGAGAAGCTTGTGGCTACTGGAAGCTGTGTTACAGGATAGTCACAGAAAAGAAGGGACTAGCCAGGCTGCCCCCAAACTAGATGCCATATAATTCATTTGAGAAAAAAAAATTCAAAGGGGGTCCCTTGGGAACCCTTTGGAAGAAAAAGGGGTCCACTAGAGGGATGCTCCAATTGAAAGATAGAAGAGAGAGGGGGTCCTTAAGAAGGACACACATCTCCAGAACAAGTTATCGTTGACCCCAACATACAGGGGAGGAGAACAATGCAAGTACTTAGAACATATAGGATAGAGGCAGACCTCGATATCACTTGTCATTTGAAGAAGAGGTAGGTACATCAACAAATAAATGAGTGATGGCACCTGAATCAAGAAGTTTTATTTTATCCTTCAAGGCCTTACATTCACTAGTGGAATGGCCAAGCACTCAATGGTATGCATAGAAAGAATGTTTTTCTTTATCATGTTGATGAGATTGCTTGCATGTAGGAGGAGGAAGGGTAATTAAGTGGGCTTTGAGAAGCCACAAAAAAATACGCTCTTGCTCAAATAGAGGATGAGGAGTAGGAAGCAACTCTTTCTCTTGTGGAGAAAGACTCGACTGCTCACAAGAAGAAGACACAAAGATAGAAGACAATGGAGGATGAATCTTTTTAACAAAATGAGGTTGAGAAGAATTCATGTCACTCAACCATGGATTTTGTTTAGATTGTTCACTCGAGCAACCAAGCCCCAAATTATGCTTACAGGGTGTGAATTCTATAGGTACCTGAATTCCTTGTTCATTACACCCATAACCATATTTAGAGGCAAGCCTAAAGCCAAGGGCATAACATGTTTGTAAATATTGAGGAGGAGGATCTTCATAGAGAGAATTGTTCCAACAATGGGGATTATGCTCCTCTATGGGATCACCATCATCCTTATTAACGAGATGCCAACATTATCCTCTTTATCAGAAGCGTAATCATCTTCCTCAGAAGGAGGATCAACGCTAAGAGCATTACAATTCACATTCACATTATCCCATGATATAGAAGAATTACCATCTTTGATAACGGGTGTGGATGATGTTATGGGAAGGTCTAAGTGGATTGGGGTGAATTTATTTTCTCCACTGAAGGATTCCATAAAGTCTAGAGAACCCCAATCATCACTAAGACATGCATTTTCTTGGGAAGAGGTAGAAGGAGCAAACTTAATATTTCTTTCTTCAAAAGGATCTTCTTCAGGGACATCTATCTCGAGAGTACCCTTTTTAGTAGGTATTACTGGACTAAACATCAACACATTGGAAGTCACTAAAGGGATAAGAGTAGGCATAACTGAGACCTAACTAGTAGTTGTCATCCCACATAGGTGCATAGCCTTAGGGTTAGCCTTGACTGTGACTACTCGATTATTGAAAATGAACTTAACAGATTTATGCAAGGTAGACAGGACTTCACCCATAGCATGACTTCATGGTCTACCAAGAAGAAGGTTATATGGTAATTTTTCTGACATAACATATACAAGGGTGGGTATGGTAACGGGTCCCAACCTCAAAGGCAAGACTATTGTGCCAAGGGTTGTTGACTGATATTATCAAACCCACAAATAACAACAAAAAAAGAATTAAGAGAAGATAAATCAATATTATTCTTAGAAAATAGATCAATGCTACATACATTGAGTGTCAAACTAGTGTCAATTAGAGTATGTCTAATGCTGATATTATTAATGCTAACTATAATCATCAAAGGATCTTCTTTTTTATGTACATCCAGGGGTGGAAGTTCCTATGGATAGAACGTGATACTCGATGAATATGCATGAATATGAGCCATCAATGCATTAACATTTGTCATCCTAGCAAAGGCAAGTAAGAGGATCTTCTGCAAGGCTTCTTGAAGCATACCTTGATAAATTGCAGTAGACTTAAGCAAATCCCATAGTGAGATCTTAGTCGGAGTAACTTGAAGTTGTTCAACAAGATCATAATCACTAGGTGTTTTAGTTGTAGGTTCAAGATCTTGAAGAAGGCTTGGTTGTTTATTCATTCTATTCTTATAAGTATGTACTACCACTCTATAAGAGGGAGCCTTGGAAAGACCAAGAGAATCAATATCAAATGGGACACCATCAATAGAACAAATCCTTTTAGGAGAAGAACTAGTTGGAGTTAGATAAATGGCCAGTCTCTTAGGCCTTTGAGGGGTAGTAGAGACATAGATAACATTTGCAGATTGATCACAACTAGTGGAATAATTATTTGAATACATATTCTCAATACCTATTCGGGGAGGATCAGATGTGGAAGGAGGTTCATCATTCACTAATGCATCGTCTCTAGAAGAGAGTGTATTGGAATGAAGAGAAGGTAGAGTAATGTTAAGAAAGGTATCAATGATTTCATCTACTTGTGACAAGATATCCTTCAAAGCAAGAGGAATCTCATGAGAAGGTTCAAAGGCACCAAGCAACATGGGAAAAGCCAAGTCACTATAACATGCATGAAATGGAATATCATTAACACTTTGAATATAATTATATATTTAACTGATAAAAGACGATTTTAAATTCATTTTGAAAATAGTAAGTTAAATATGATAAATAATGAATAAACAATTCAGCTAATAACAAAACTAAGAAAAAACAAAAATCCAGATTTTTGAATTTTGTTGGTATTTTCTAGGTTCTAGTAATTTGCATTTTTGAAGGTTTTCAAAGCAAAATTTGGGGTTGAAACTTGTGTCGGTCCCTAAAAATGGGTTGCAAACGGTTCTGAATTTCGAGCATCGAGTCAAAAGATATGACCCCACCAAGTTGAGGTAAATAAATTCCTTGCTTTTGAAAAATATTGTGGTTCATGTCGAGTTCACCAAAATGTAGAGAAGGGGGATTTTCTACTCATGAGTTATCTTCATTTAGAGAGCCTCACAGGGCGAACTGCCCTAAACTACCTCAAGGAAAAACACAAGAGTTCTAGAATCAGAAAGAGCGGGCACAAAGATTTCTTGGACAAACTGACAAGCTCTCAACTAAAGGACAAAAGTGCAGGTCTGGGACAATAGCAAGGCACACTTGCATCTCTCTGGCGTGTTGGTGTCCGTACGAACCAAAAAGTGAGAATTTCACATAGAATAGCTAGCAACTACTAGCAATATAATTACTAAGAACTTCAAAAGTATTGGAAAATAACAGAATGTGATAAAGTTGAATTGAAAAATAGAAATGATAAAGAGAATAAGAGATAGAAAGGAAATGCTTACAACCATGCAAGTGATGAAGCCTCCAGCACGTGAACATCTTCAATACCTGCATGTGTAAGATCTAGAGAAAGTGTTGGGGCTATATAGGGGTTTGTCTCAGTCAAACCCTCATTTTGGTGTTCCCACCTCCACGAACAACCATATACATAAAGATAAATAGAGTATGCAAGTGTGATGTGATAAAAGAAAACCTTGCTTGGGGAGGAGAACCCATATCACAAGATGTAGGTGATAAAAGTAATCCTTGCTCAAGGAGGAAAACCCATATCACGAAGTAAGAATGCAATTGATAGGGGATATGGAATCCTAGGATGCTCACAAGCATGAGATAAGGGAGATGAAGTTGCAAGGCTTAAGGGAGCCAAATGGAGAGAGCAATATAACTGCAAGAGCTAAGAGTGTTGCAAAGGGTGTTGTGAGAACGTGAGAACTTGAAACTACTATAGCAAGCTATATGAAGCTTTACAAACAAAATAACAAGAGAGAAATTGCCAGAGCCAATGCTGGAAAAAAGCTAGAGGATGGAATGAAGCTAGAGGTTTGTTAGAAACCAAGATTAGACATACAAACCAAAAAACCTTCCATAGAAGAGAAAATCAAAAAAAGCAAAAGCTTTGCAAAAGATATGCAAATAATATTATTCAAGAATTCATAATTACATGAGATGATTTGCTTTATAAAAGAAAAGTATGCATAACCCTAATCTTATATTGAGCAAAAAGATAGCTCAACAAGATAAGGATGAGAATAATTAACCTAGGAATTAAAATATTACCTAAGTAAAGATATGCAAGTGTAATTAAATAATTAATTACACTAACACCCCCCCATAAGTGCAACTTAGGGAGACTAAAAAAGCATGTACCTAAAACTAAGATGAATGCAAGAAAGCATGAATGGGTCCCCACAATAAGGCCTGATCAGGTACCCATGCAATAATGAGGTAGAGAAGGAAAACCTAGTGGGAAAAAACCCCCCTATAATGAGATGACTGCTGCAAAGAAGCACTGGAAGAACACTATGGAGTAACATTGGAACCACAATCTGACAAGCAAGGAAAGATACTTTTGTCTACAAGAAACCAAATGAGATTCACTGAAGGACTTAGGCGGAATTATAATAATGCGACAATAGACCCGATGGCATGGAACATTGGAAAATTCACAAACTAGAACAACCCTGGAATCTGTGAGGCAACAGTAGATACAATGATGATAGAATCTGGAAACTGTGTATCTCGATGCCGATGCCAAACTAAGACAAAAGCTCCTCCATGGGAACAAGTACCATAAAGACTCTAGAACATTAACCATACAAACATGGCCCTCAAACTGAGAAGGATCTAAACCAATGTAGATCAATAACCATAGACTCCCAATCTGAAGTGTGAAATGATGTGAATTGGATATGTGTCAAGCTAGAACAAGAAGTGACCAAAAGAAACTAAGAAACTAGATATAACCCATGTGAGCTGTCATAAAAAACAAGATGAAGATTAAAGTGCATGCACACTCTAATCAGATTATTATGCAAGAAACCCCCCTAATGGAACTTTATCTCAATTCATTTATTACAATAACCCAACAATTGTAAAAAGAGAGAATGCTAAATATGCATAAACAAAAAATAAAATGATGCGGTACTGAAATGAAGTACAAATATTCAAGTTTCACCCTTCTAACTGCCAAAACATCCAAGTAATCTCCAAAACACCTATCAAGATAAATCTGGAATAATGATCAACATGCGATAGATACAGAAAAAATTTCATGGACAACAACATAGAGTTCCTCAATACCTTTCCAACGCCCCAAAGATAGCAAAAATCAGAGATTGTGGCAAAAAGTTATGAGCTCAAAAGCCAAAAATGAAAATCTGACTTCAAACAGAAATAAATGTAGCTAAACAAAAAAATACTAAAAAATAAACTACATCACAGGATAGTGCTCGGAACCATCTTTCCGATGATATCTTGTTTGCTTGATTTGGATACTGTATGCCCAAGTTATGCCAAAAAGAAAAAAAACTTCTCCTTGAAGGAAAACTAGGGTTAGGAGGGGGCAAAGAGGGCCGGCCGTACGATGACGTCATATTGATGTCATCACTTCATGAGCTTAAATTTGATGGCCATATGGACATCACTTCAAAAAAATGCCCCCCCTGCAAAAAAAATGACGATCGTCAGAGCTGTTAAAGAACTGTCAGAATATACTACAAATGGGAATATTCCCCTTGCCACTACAAATTGCAGAACCACCAGAATTTTGCACTGATTTGCGAAGAAGCCAGCCGTTGGTGAGGAAGGCCTACCAGTTTAGAGGAAATCTGACGGCTTCCATGCTGCTGTCGGCCTGTCGCTGGGTGGTAATGGGGGCGGTGGTAGGTCCCCACCCTACCAACGGGAGCGTACAACCTTGCTGCGACAGGGTAAGACGCACCCTCTGCCACAAGTGTTAATGCCTATAAAACCTTTTCAAAAAAAACTTGATATTTGTTTTGATTTTTTTTAATTTCTCAAAAAACTAATATAATTTTTTTATTTTGTAGGAAAAAAACATTAAAAAATCTGAATGATTTTTTTTTTTTTTTTGGAAAAAATTTAATAAAAAAACTAGAATAATTTTAAACCCTGTACCTACGTGCATGAAAAATGAGGCGCTCATATTTGTACGGATCTTTGTGCCTCTAAATTTTTTTTCCTTTTGTTGCAACTTCTTAGATTTGAGCAAAACGACAGGCGATCTTATGGTTTTGGGGCATTGTGAACGCGATGGTGGTGTCCGTTTTGCTCCAGAATGCACCAAAAAATGCTCAAGGTCAGATCCGTCGAGGAACCCTGAACATACTCTGCATTGAATCTCTCCAAAAATATGAGAAGGGGTTGCATATCAAGGCTTTGATACCATGTTAGAAACCAAAATCAGACATGCAAACCAAAAAACCTTCCACATAAGAGAAAATCAGAAAAAGCAAAAGCTTTGCAAAAGATGTGCAAATAATATTATTCAAGAATTCATAATTACAGGAAATGATTTTCTTTATAAAAGAAAAGTATGCATAACCCTAATCTTATCTTGGGCAACAAGATAGCTCAACAAGATAAGGATGAGAATAATTAACCTAAGAATTAAAATATTACCTAAGTAAAGTTATGCAAGTGCAATTAAATAATTAATTATATTAACAAGATCAAATGAGTTGAAAAGATGACTTTTAAAGAAGGAAAATAAGCTTCTTGGGTGGTTACAAGGCATCCCCAGCCATTACCACTGACAAATTTAGTGAAAAAGTAGTAAACATGCTCAGAAACGGCTATTTGAGCATTGAAACATTGCAAGACACTAGTGTGACGCGTAGACATCCACGTAGCGCACTAATGTCTAGACACATCACACTACAAAACAACATGAATGAGAAAAGAAAAAGGTTTAATACACAACTGGCACACGAAGGGTAGTTGTTGGAAAGGGGTCTGGAGCATCCTGAGAAGGGAAAAAGGCTGATGCAAGGGCTAAAATGAGCCTACACAAGATGCGAAGAGAGCGGTCACTAAATAGGTTACAAAAATGTATATGAAATTGCAATGGGTGTAATTTTACAACATTACAAGAGTAGTGTGTGATCAATGATAAAGGAGGATGATGACATGGTGACAGATGGTAGCCTCTTGCTTCCCTGTTGAGGTTTCATCCAAATCCTATGGTATAGTGAGCTTGTGTTAAATGAAGATCAATGACAGAGATTCAAAAGGAAGGTTCATCTAACAATAATGTTTTAAAGATGTCGAGATGAACGTAGGCTCATGGATCATGGCACAAAGTGATGAGATTGATGACCTATATTTGAATGTGAGGACATCAAATGGTTGAGTCTGTGTAAACTAGGTTTTGACTGGTAACCAATATAGTGAATGAATTTAATTCATTCACCTACTCTAGGGAGTATCTAATTGGAGATTTGGTCTTCAAAGTGACAACACAGATTGTAGAGTTGATCAAGATCAGAATCAGATTGGATAAGCAAAAGAATACATTAATTACATATTTGTTTCTAGGGTTTGACTAAGAGCCAAATTTAATGTGGATGTGGCTCGATGCAGAGGGTGTGTGAAGAGTAAGATATCTGGTAAACCCTAACATGTGTTTCCAAATGAGTTGGACGGTGATGCAAGGTTCAAGATGAATTGGTGGCTTGTTTGAGAAGATAACAAGTGTGGAAATCCTAACAGAGGGTTTAAGATGATTTGATCATGTGTGAGAATCTTGAGGTAGAGATTGCAAATCAGTGAAGCCAAGAAAAATGGAACACAATAAAATATTTTTGAAGCTATAGAGCCTACAAGAATTGAGAGAGAAGGGTGTGTAGTGTAGTAGATAGAGAATGCACTAATTTTGTAGGATTGAAACCCAAAAAAAAAGTAGAATATCATCATGGGTTTACATTCAAGGTGCAGTAAGGTAGAAGAGTTTTTTTTCCAAGTGAAAAAGAGAGTGAAGTGTAGAGGAGAGAAAGAAGAGAGTGTAGAAAGAGGAGAGTGCAGAGAAGAGAGGATGTGTTGCTAAGATTGTAGCATCAATAGTAGAGTGTGAGTTGTAGAAAGTGCAACAATGTACTAAATGTTTTGATGCATTATCAGGTTTTACATTACCAAATTTATGCATATATGATTTTTTATTATTGTATAGGTTGTTGCCTCATTTATACTGAGTTGGTGCTTAGAGTAGGGGATTGTTGTTGCCTTGGAGTTGGTGCTCCTAAATCAGGGAGTTGGTGCTTCCTTGGGTTGTGCCCTAAAATATTGTAATAGAAGTTTTATTTGTGACGTTGGATTTGAGTAGTAGCCTCAAGCAGCCTTTGTCATTGTGGTTTTTTCCCATCTTGGTTTTTCCACTTATATTTGGTGTTATGGAAATTTGTGTGTGTGTATGTTTATCTCTCTGCATGTTTAGTAAATCTACATAAAGAGCTAAAAGGAATTAATCATAGTATTAATTAAGGGTTATGTTTTGATATCTATTGATTGACCCCCCCTCTCAATAGATTGTTGTGTTCCAACATTTCCTATACATGGAGTAGGGTGAGGGTGACAACAACCTTAGATCCATTTCATGACAACATAAATGACACCCAAACATAAAGTCCAAAATTTCAAAATATTTTTCTTTACTTTGAGGTACAAACCCTCCACCAATGTGAATGATAATTAGTAATTTTCATGTAAAGACACACTTCCCAATGCAAAATATGGCATAACTTCTAGATTACAACACTTGTTGAAAAGCTGATAACATGAAAATACTCGAAAGACCAAGGGAAATATCTTTTGTACAAAAAATATCCTTGAGTAATGCTTGGTAGTACTCGATGTCCAAAAAAATTAGGACTACAATGTGCCAAAGCACTATGATTGTTGGAGAATTCCAAGATCAAAGAGCTCAAATTGATAACCTTACACAAGTGAAATGATAAACACAGTAGGATATCTATCAATATAATATGAAGAGTTTATAAATACAATGATCAATACTTGCATACATAGGCAAGGATGAAGAGGTGAGAAGGTAGGAGTAAAATTTTGACTACCCCTCCATAGGTGGGAAACCTATTAGATCACTTGACAAGTGTGTGAGAAAGTGTCAATAGGTGTATCAAGTGATGAGGACACATGTCTAAACCATATGAAATGAGACAAAAGAAAAAGAAACCTAAGTAAACTTAAGATATGTGTGAATAGGTCAATCCTAGAAAGATTATTAGCTAACTAAGTATGATAATGGATCTACTTACACTAACAATGACAACCAAAAAGGATATCAATGTATAGATAAGACTCTATAACCTACAAGAGACACTATCACACCATTACTTATGTGTCCTATTTTGGTCCTAAAGTCTTGCTTTAGCACTAGACTCTAGAAATTGAATTGTAGTCTTTTTAGCACTTTGTACTCGTAACTAGAAACTAAACAGATGACTATTTATAGGTCTTGTATGCAAGGAAAAATCCTAATACTTGCAAAAATAAGATATAACTCAAAATCAAGTCCCAAAAAACTACAAATGACTAGGAGGTCATAATAAACAATCACACCCAATCTCCAAAATTTAAGAAAATATAAGAGGTGAGTCCAAGGACATGAGGGAAGAAGGGGAATATCCCCAACACATCCCACTCACTCTCCCACTATGAGAAGAACCAAAATTACATAATGAAACCACCCCACGATGGGTTATCATGCACACAACCCAAGAATAAGAAAATAAATCTACATACATTCCCAAGATATTATAATTGAATGTTCTCTATCATATTACATTCATTTTCAACTCAAATACAAATATTATTGTTTCATTTAACTATCAGAGTAATAATCATGGAAATCATATGAAATGGCATGCATATTTGACACCAATACCAATATGTGATAAAAAGAAGTGATAACACTACCACCACTTATGTGAGTAGTTTATAATCTATCTAAATAGGAGGTTCTAATATAATAATACAAGTACACCTGAGGACTCAAATGTCTTGAATTATATATTTTACAACTTGCCATAATAATGATAAATTTAAGGAAAGAAGTAGAGAACTCCCACTATCAAACCATCCAAAGATCCTCAAAGATCCTATGAGTCCCAAATGGTGGTTCACATCACCCAAAAATGTGGTATCCATAGGTACACCCATCCATGATAGGACATATTCACTTGGGAACAATAAAACACACTCATACAAAAAAGGGGAGTATGGCTCACACACACACCAAACATTAAGAATAATCATCATAAGATTTACACACACTAAAAAGTATGATTAACCAACATAGTAGACACATGCTAAATAAGTATGATAAAATATCATAGCATAAACATTCCCAAATTGTAACATCACCAATACATAGCTATAAGATATAAAGCACATCACATAATATACACATGTCAACTCATAAGCATACAACATGGGTATGAGAAAATGCAACCAAGGTCTCAACCAATTAGATACATACATGGAAATATTTAGGTCTCACATTAGATACAAAATCCAATGTCGATAAAGGAAACAATTCTAGGGTAATATAATGTTTGTCTTCATAGTAGCTTAAAGGCTTGACTAAATGAGATTAAGTATGCATCCTTGTCATCCCATGAGGGTACTCAATCAACAAGCACTCCAAGTATGTCATATATTTAACATCTTGATTCATATTATTTACACAATGATTTTTAATTCACTTAATTAATAACTCTTCACCCATTCTATCCTCGAATCACTTTGGATCCCAAAAAATTCAAGAGCCACTCCTTTCCAACCCTCTATACCTTAAATCCTAGGTTCATCATGTCAAATCACTATCTAGGTGTGGCATGGAAACCAATGTAATAAAAATGAGAAAATAATTTATACATAATCCCAAAATATTCTAAACAAAAAAAGTCTTATTTTCTCCTATTCTAATTCATTCAAAATCATTCCTAATTAAGAAAATTCTAAACAACTTTTCCCTGAAAAAAAAAGAAATAACTAAATCCACCATTGATGAATACTCAAATTTCTAATTTTTTAATAAATATTTTTTTCCAAAAAACTGATAAAACTCTTTTGATTCAAATATGAACAACAACATTCTTTTACATTGAAATTCTCATAATTCTCATTTCCTAACTTTAAAAGAATGTCATATTCATGGCTTAAAAAAAAGGTATTTTAATATTGTACAAACAATAACTTTACACAATGATATAAATGAAATCAAACTAAAATTGAAGCCATATTCTACCACTATAGTGGATATGGAAAACATGAATTGAGATAATTCAAAAACTACGAGGAAGGAAGTGAAATATCTTTAATTTTGGAGCTCACAAAGAGTCAAATTCACATGCAATGCAGGCTAACCTTCAATGCCTTCCTTTTCCAATCCAATAAAATCCTCCAACCAACGAAAAATCAATGTTTTTCTATTTTGAGAGAGATAAGGTTTTAGAGAGCAATTTTGTAAAAATGAGGAATAATATGAAAAATGCCTTCCCTTTTTCCTTTTAACTTCCCTTTTTGTTTTCTATTTTATTTTTACACTTTATTTATATTTTCCTATTTTTACTTTTCACAAATAAAATTTATCTATTAAATTAAATTACTAAACCATTTCTCTTTTCCTAGGTGAATAATTTGATTTAATTTCTCAAGTCATGAATTATTTCCTATTTCCTAATTAAATAAATTATAAAATAATTCCACTTAATTTTCTCAAACTAGCAAAATAAATTTTAATTAACAATTAAAATAATTTCCATCATTTGAATATGATTCACAAATTAGTTAACTAACAATTCCCCTTTTTATTTCCCCAATTTCTTGATTCCCAATGCATTAGACATCATTAACATGTGATGATGTAACCTTCAAAATACAATTGAATGTAAATAAGAAATAACTATAATTATAATTATACAATTATGAACTTTTCTACAACATATGGATTCCTACATTGATACTTATTTATATCCAAACTCAAAGGGGAGAATTAGGACTCATATCACACTCGTGATAAAGGCTACCAAACACACTAACACAAGGTAGCATCTCTAATATAACCACCATTGGTGAAATAAACTAAACCTACATATTCAAATGGAGAAATAGCCCTATACATGTACACTCAAGTCTCACATAAAGTGTACCTACACCATAGATAATAGTTGAAGAAGCAATACAAAATCAATGGGGTACAATGTCATATACATCATATAATCATCACATCAGGAATAACCCAATTTAAATGTGCAACATTGAATCATAGAAATGTGATAATTAGAAATCATATAATAATCCAATGCTAATAATAAAATACATCTATGTAAAATGTACATAACCATAGAGGTAAAATATGTTGTATTAAACTCATTTTAATATTCACATCTATAATATAGATATTTATAAAATTAGAAATGGGATAAAACACAATGATAATCCTATCATAGAAATCATAAAATATGTATCTCAAAATATACAAAATATTTTTTTATGTGACATGGAATTTGTGTATAAGACTCTCACACATTCAATGCATACAAATAAGAAATAATAAAATATACCAAGTCATCACAAGGAAATTGTCACAATATCATCTAAACATCACAATACAAGAAATACCAAGAATTGACATATAGAGGAAAACCATATCGAAGATGAAATTAGTATAACACACAACATAAATCCATACAATAACTCATTTGTAAAATACCAACCAATGCATAGTCAACAATCACAACAAAATTTTCTAATAAAAATGGTACATCTAAAACACTAATAACCGCTCAAAGCAACATACACTAGCACAACTTATGCATCCTATGATACATAGTAAAAATATAATGCAAATAATAGACATCTCAAGGCATACAAAAGTGTGAGAATTATAGTTGCTCATATGTTTTATAGCTATTAGACTATTGCACAACTCTTGCTCACATGGAAAAATAAAATGAAGTGGCAAAGAATCTGGGGGGACTATTATCTTCATGAAGAAAGAGCTCTTAGTGGGCAACAATATTATTGAGGCGAATTGTTGTAGAAGCGTAATCAATTATTTATGTTCATAAATTATTAAGTTCTTGCTAGGTATTTTCAAGGAAGTTTCTCAAGTGAATGGTTTCTATCTCAAAGATGGCCTCAAGGTGGGCTAATTTAGTAGCCAACAAGAAATCATTTTCCTTTCAAATTATTTTTTATTCTTATTCTCATTCAACAACCTCTATAGCTATAAGAGTTGGCAACAACTCTCTTAGATAACTCAAAATGACTTCTAACCAATTTATCCTCACTCCTAGACATATAGTTATGAAATGCCATATTATGATCAAGACTAGAACAATGCAAGTAGAGGTTCCTTTTGATGCCTTAGTATTCATTTTATTTATTTTGTCTTGCTCAATTTTTTTCTTGACACTTGATTTGCAACCCATAAGTTTAATTTTCAAATATTCTCATTTGAATACTTATCTTTGATTGAATATATAAAATAACTATATGAGTTTTTCCCTCCTTTGAATGTTATTGATTAAAAAATAAAGGAAGCGGCCTTGATCCAAAAAGTTAAAACAACATAAGAATAAATAGAGAAACCATAAGAGGGAATTTAGGCTCGATCAAATAGAAAAGGGGCACACAAGTCCTAAATAATAACAAAACTAAGAACACAAAACAATAAAAAGGAAAGAAACCATAACACCAAAACTAACTGATAAGACTCCACTCAAAAAGGAGGGTGTCTAGAGATTCTTCCCAATCCTCCTTATTCCATAGCCCCTCATCATTCTTGTCATCCTTACTTTAGTTCTCATTTTATTTACTATTTTTATTTTTATTTTTCTTGATTTTAGATTAACCTAAAACTATCCCCACAAAAACCTTCTTCATAATGCCATCAATAAGCATTATTATTTTCAAAAGGGCATTCTCCATGCATTTTATCTTATCGTTGTTGTTGTTGGTTACTATATTCTATTCTAGCTCCTCCATCTTAGCTTGGAGTTTCTTAATTTTAGTGTTATCCTTGCCTCTAGTAACCTGCACCTTGTTATGCATAAGAATTCCTTTAACATTTTTACCCCTCACTTCCACATATCCGAGGGAAGGAGGATCCAAGGTGTCCATATCCATCACCTTTATATCCTTTACCTCTTCCTTTTCATTTTCCTCTCTTTTATATTCCTCCACATCATCTTTCTCCTATATATCCTCATTAGACTTATTCTTAGAAGCTTCCTCTCTCCACTCATCATCCAGTTGAGGAATAAATTCCTCATTTTCATTCTCTTCCTCCTCAAATTCATCTAGTTGTAGCATCATAAATTGTCACCCTTGACAATTTCACAGTAGGTTTTGTCCCCCCTAAATCATTGAGCCTAATTAAGCACCTAATTTCCTAAATTATGCATTCTATAGCCTATTTTTACCATTTTTTGCAAGCATTGAACAAATGCAATAATTTAATGTTTTACCCCTGACACCCTAAGTCGTAGAAAATAGGGCCAGGACTCGGATGCCCTTGGGTGTCTAATTCCTCCTATTTTGCTAGGATCCAAATTTGAATATGTTGATTTCATAATTTTAACATTCAAAATTCAAGTTGCAAATATCGGCTATTTGGATTTAATTTGTGGGAAATTAGAATAAATGCCTATAAATACCTAGTTATTGCATCATTTGAAATCATCTAGAAAAATATTGGAAAACTTATGATCAAGAGCACTATCAAGCAAGTCAAGAGAAGAATTTTAAAGCCTTATTACAATAATTCAAGATCCAAGCATCATGTCAAATCCTATGTGATTTTATGCATGTTTATGTTGTCATTATTCATGAAGGCTAACCCTTTTGTAGGTCTCCAAGTAATTTAAGAAATCAAGCAAGCAAGCTCCAAGACCTCAAATTGATGTGTATGAATTCAGTTCTTCAAGGAAGCCATTGAAGCGTGGTGAGTTACAATACTTTGTTGATTCATCATTCCTTCCTATCATTTATCTCTCCTATCATTGGCATGGCCATTGTGGAAGTGGAAACACTAACAAGGGGTTTGACTAAGGTAAGCCCCTAAATGGAACAACATTTCTCCTCTTTTTGAATGTATGGGTTTCAGGTTTAGATAGGATTGAAGGAAGCTTGAAGATCATTTATTCATTATTGTATTCAAAACCCTAAATCTTTTCAACTCATAGAAACTCACCTATAGAACTATTTGACAATGTTTTGAAAATTTTACAATTGGAAATGGGGATCTCATATCTACCATCAGAGGATTGAAAAAGCAGAGCAAGACACCCATACAAGGACTCATATTCCCTTAGGTGACTATGTCTTCCTATACAGACCAATATCAAACTTTCAAGATAGGTATATATGACTCTGCCTTTCTCAAATCTGCCAATAATTCTTTGTTTCATTATGTTAATTGTCGGTAGCTTTCATTTTTCATATTAGGCCACATAGTCTAATTAGGAACTAATCAAAGAAAATCAATTACAATTCATTCCAAGAACCTAAAATATGTAGATCTAGGTTTAATTGGATCACCTTCATGGTTGAAAACCAATCTAAACACCTTGTTGATCTCCATATTAATTAAACATTAAAAAAAGACCCCCACAAATCTAACACCCCAAATTTGAATCATAGGTTTTACACATAAGACCTAGGGTTCTATTTTTCTTTGTTTCATTTTGGTGAAACTAACTTGTTAACATTATATACCTTCTAAAATTCACCATAGATCTAAGTTTTTCATTGCATTGTGTTGTATCTCATTTGGGGTTTCATTTTTGCATCATAAAAGACATAAAATAAAATAAAAAATGCATAGCATATTGCATCATAGGTTGCATTAAGGTTTATTTCAGTCATTTAGATCAAATCTATATTGAAAATTATATTCATAATTGTCATTTGTTGTTCAAACATTGTTACACATTTGCATTTAAGTCACATTATCTTAAGTTGATCAAATTTTGGAGAAATAGTGACTTTCAAAACTATTTACACACATAAATAGGGCACTTAGATAGTCTAATAAACATTCAATTTTTTAGTTTTCAGACACCCTATCAAGGACACAGATGCCCTTGGGTACCTTTGACCTTTTGCACTTGAATTAGAATTTTTTTGAAAACTTCTTTGTCTCTGTCTCTTTAGTCTATGTTTGCTTGCAGATCTCTATTTTGGAATTCCTAATTGCATTCATTTAGGAATCTTTCATGTAGCTCAAAAAGTGAAAAAAACTAAATTTTTTTGTTTCAAAATTGCATCAAAAGAATCAATTTCAGATTTAGACATCATATAATCAGTCAATTTTTGCATTTTAGGTAAAAAAATTACATTCAAAATTATCATTTATTATTCACATATTGTTACACTTACATTGGCATAAATTGAGAAAATTATAGAAACATATTTACTGGCAAACTTGTCTACAACCAGACCTAGAATCCTTGAACAAAATTGCACATAGTGAACTTTTGAATTCTTGAAACCTTACCTAGGATAGGGAAACCCTTGGGTAACTATGTCCTCTTGCTCATTTTGGTTCAAATTTTTTTGTGACAAAGTCTTCTTAGGATCCTCTATCTAGATTTGTTTTCTATCTTCCAATCACTTGTTGAATAACAGTCTAAACCTTCGTAAAAAGAATCATCATGATGGCTCAATGTTTTGGTAAGATGTTGACTTATTTGAGGTCCTTGGTTGATGTTTCAATTTGTGTGTTTGGTGATGACCCTAATTCCAATGAGAATATTCATGATCCTTCATCTCCCAATGCATGTCCTCATGATGTAAAAATCTTGGGACAAGATGAGGAGAGCATGAATGAATTCATACATAATTCTTTGTGAAACCTTGAGAATAATGCAACCTTTTATCCTTTCATGAGATTTCCTAACTTCCCATACCAAAAAATAGCACCACATATCATACCACTACTTGAAATTTTTCCACATTACATAAGGAAAGTGACTTGTAATTCATACCTCAACCAATGTGCATGGAAACACCTATCAATAACAATCACAAGGAAAGAACATCAACCAACCTCCCATCATATCAACATAAAGTTACAAACACACCTATAAACTTGGAGCAAAGTAATGGAAAAGGCTTTAAGATATTGACAAAACAAGGATGTGACATAAAGAATGAACATGAGATCCACTCCCTTTTAGAACAAACATCATCTGAAGATACCAAAGGAATAGGTTACCAAGGTCCTCCATATTTAGATCAAACATTTGTTCCACCAACCAAGAAATACAAAGTCCATAGTCCTATTAAGAAAGGTGTGCTACCCTCCACGTGTCCTTTATCAAAGACTAAGAGTAGTCTAGCTACACTTTTAAACTTGGGATTAATTACACTACCACACATGCATGAATGAAAATATAATAAATAAAATAGTACAAATGCATCTTACTAAAAATATCATAGAATATGTGGATATACTAGACTAATGAATGTTTTGCTTTGAAGAAGAATTTGAGAGAACTTGATCCATATGGGGATCAATTTAAATGTATGATAGGTTAACATTCATATTCTTTTCTCCTTGATATGTCGTATTTGTAGTATCACAACATACTCACTACTATGCATGGGGGTATAAATTATTTTTTATGCAATCATATATCATCTCACAAGGAGCGACATATCATCAATCATTTTTGAGCTCATCTTTGTCCCTATACTTGGGGGGAAAGGGTTCAAGTAGCCTTGGGTTAGGTGCATTCATTCTAGCAAGGGATCCTTTTGCATCTCCTTAAAACATTAGTGTGGAAAGTACACTAACATTTTAAGGGGGGCATATAGTTCCCCATTATTGTTTGCATAAGAAATGGTCCCTTCTTAGTGATGATAGCATACATCTCCTAGGAAGTGTGACCTTGGAAATGAAAATGGGGCCTTTGTTGTGTCTCCTTTGTGGTTATATTTGGATTGATGTCCTCTAAGAGTGTGACCTTTCTTAGCATATGACATTCCTCTTGGTGGTAATGATATGGCGATCATTCCCTAAGGTGTGAGCTTCTATTCCATGACTTTTCCTCTCTTGGTGGTGATATCATGTGTGATGTTCCCTAAGATGTGACATTTCATATATTGGGAAAAGACCCTTAGTTACTTTTGTAAATCACCTTTTATGGTGGTGTTATTATAATACCCCTTGAGGTTTTAGCCTTATCTTATCATCTTTTATGTGCCTCCTTAGGCAAGTTTTTGCACCTCCTTAGGTGAGTTTGATATTTTTTGCTTCACTTTGTTCACAGGAATTGAACGTAGTGATGTGTTGGCATAGAATCTTTGTAGCACCTTATTAGAGTTATCAGGGAGTATAACACTTAGTATGGTTGACATGGGTGCACACCTAGTGAATAGTGGACTTCACTAGACCTAGTGTGTTTCTCATTTTGCTACCTTGTCTTGGGGGCTCACCTAGTGAATATTGGACTTCACTAGATGTTTTGTTGCCTCGATTTTTTATTCACTTAGAAAATATTACTTTGTTATTGTGTGAGTCATGAATGCCTTAACATGGATGTTGAGCATAAAACAAATTGCTTGATAGTAGAGCTATGTGTTTCATGACCGTTTAGCATAATGCAACTTGTTAGCCTTTTGGAACCCAACATATTGCATGGAAACCTAGCATAACGTAACTTGTTAGCCAATAGATCCATGTGGCTCATGAGTGATTTGGCATAATGCAGCTTGCTAGTCCTCATGGGAGCATTCCTTCATTCTATGGATGACATAGGGTATTTGAGACAATTTAAGAGTGAGGTCTATTTTCCTTACTGACTCGAAACCTTTAGTACTAACCTTGTGTTTTTGTTAATTTTATTATCATTTATATGTTATGTTATGTCATGTTTTTTCATCGTGTATGCTTCGTGTTTTCTGACATGTATGTTTGTTTATGTTGTTTTGCTAAATTTCATACATGTGTGTGTTCATTTGTGCTTATGTCAGTTTGCAATGGAATCTTGGATCCTGGGGGCTTTTGCACTCCCCCTTGATCCTTATTCATCCTATTTCGTCAAAATTTAGACAATTGAATCCCTCTTGATACATTTTTTACTATAGTGTGAATATGAGTGTAAGTTCATATTCTCACTAAAGTGGGGCTAAATGTCGTGTTGTAAATTGTTACCCTTGACAATTTCACACTATGTTTTTTCCCCCATAAATTATTGAGCCTATTTAAGCACCTAATTTCCTAAATTAGGCATTCTATAGCCTATTTTTACTATTTTCCAAGAAATTGCATGTTGGTATGTGGTGATTGATTATTATATATTGTACACTCTTCATGTATCCTCATTGGGGCCTAGGGCTAGGCTGGGCCTTGGGCAGGGGTTCAGGGGTGATAGCCCCCGAGAATTTTTTTTTTCTCATTTTTTGCTTTGTCACTGACAAAAGAAAAAATTGACTTTGTAAAACCTTAATTTTGGAAGCTTCTAAAAAGCTTGTTATAAACGGTTGGGATGGGAGTTGCAATAGGGAATTATTAGCAAGATTGTAATATGTTTTACACTGGATAATAAAATCATTGGATGGCTGCAATTTTGTGGATGTAGCCCAGATTGGATGAAGCACATTAAATTTTTTGTGTTGTCTTATTGCTGCTATAATTTTCTATGTGTTTTATTTCTCTATTTTACCGATCAAATCTACATTTAATTGTTAGATATTTGCCTTCTAACCCTAACAAGTGGTATCAGAGTGGGTTGTGTTTGATTATCATCTACAGGAAAGTCTCACGATCGAGTGGGAGTCTCATGGTTAAGTGGGAGCAATGGTGGACGAGGGTAAATTGAAGGTAGATAAATTCAATGGGAAGAACTATCAGTTATGGAAGATGCAGATGGAGGATTATCTCTATCAGAAGGATTTATAGAGGTCATTGGAAGGAATAGCCAAGAAACTGACTATAATGAGTGATGAGGATTAGAATCTTTTGGATAGAAATGCACTGGGAGCCATTCGTTTATGCATGGCACAATCAGTGGCATTCAATATTACAACAACAAAGACAAATCAAGAGTTGATGGAAACCCTGGCGAAGTTATATGAAAATCCTTCCGCTTCGAATAAGGTATTTCTTATGAAGCATTTATTTAATATGAAAATGGTATAAGGTGGGTCAATTGTTGATCATTTAAATGAGTTTAATATGGTTGTCAGTCAATTAACTTCTATAAATGTAAAATTTGATGAAGAAGTTAGGGCTCTTTTGATTCTATGTTCTTTGCCTGAAAGTTGGAATAGATTGGTAATGGTTGTTAACAATTTTGTTTCTAGTTCAAATACATTGAAATTTTATGATGTTGTTGGTGTTATTTTGAGCAAGAAAATTTGTAGGAAAAGCTCAAGTGGAACATCCACATTAGGAAGTGTTTTGAATGCAGAAAATAGGGGAAGAACAAAGGAGAGAGGAAACAATTCTAGAAGTCATGGGAAGTCATGACAAAAATCAAAGGACAAAAGGTCCCAATCTAGAGACAAGAGGGATTGTTGGTACTATGGTAAGATGAGTCATTTAAAGAAAGATTATTGGTCTTAGAAAAGTAAAGGAGACAAAAAGGAAGGCAATAAAGAGGAAAATGTGGTAAGTAATAAATCTGGTGAGGATGCTTTGATTCTTTCCCTTGATAATGTTGATGATTCTTGGGTGTTAGATTCAGGGGCTTCATTTCATGCTATGCCCCATAGAAGTTATTTTCTTGATTATGTCCAAGGGGATTTTGGGCTAGATTATTTGGGAGATAACAAACCCTGTCAAATTGTTGGAAAGGGAAGAATCAAGATTAAGTTGGAGAATGAGAATCATTGGCTACTACATGAGGTAAGGCATGTTCCAAAGTTAAAAATAAATTTAATTTTAGCAGGGAAACTAGATGATGAAGGTTGTGTTGTTACATTTAGTAACAAAAATTGGAAGGTTACAAAAGGATCCTTAGTGGTATAAAAAGGTGTGAAAGTAGGCACCTTATATCTTTGTACAGGTCATACTGTTCCATCTACTTTAGCTATTGCAGATGAAAATCAATGTTCAAGAATAGTTGTTGTAGTTCAATAGGTAGAAAATCAGACAGTTGCTATGGATTCTAAATCAACACTGTAGCATAATAGACTTGGGCATATGAGTGCAAAAAGTATGAAAGTACTTCATTCAAAGAATGTTTTACCAGGTCTAAAATGTGTTAATATGGATTTCTGTAAAAGTTGTGTGTATGGAAAACAAAAGAGAGTTGGTTTTCTCAAGGATGGGAAGCAAAAGAAAGATGAAAAATTGGAGCTTGTGCATATGGATGTATGGGGACCAACTCAAGTATCTTCTCCCGATGGCTCTTAGTATTATGTCACTTTTATTGATGATGCAACAAGGAAGGTATGGATTTATTTCCTTAGGCAAAAATCTGATGTATTGGAAATTTTTAAGAAATGGAGAAGCTTGGTTGACAATGAGATAGGTAAAAAGTTAAAATATCTTAGATCTGATAATGGTGGTGAGTATTACATCAAAGAGTTTGACTATTATTGTTCCTCTAATGGTATTTGTGGGTAGAAAACTGTTCCAAGGACTCCACAAGAAAATGGAGTGGTTGAGCGCATGAATAGAACAATAATGGAGTGTGCATGGACTATGAGATTGCATGTTGGGATTCCTTTAAACATGTGGGTAGAGGCTGTAAATACTATTGTTTATTTAATCAATAGAGGTCCCTCAAATCCTTTGGGTTGTGGTATTCCAGAGGAAGCATGGACAGGTAAGAAGGTGAGTTATTATTTTCTCAAGACCTTTGGTTGTGAAGCATTTGCACATGTAGATTCTGAAAATAGAACCAAGCTTGATGAAAAATCAAAGAAATTTATATTTGTTGGATATGGCATTGATGAATTTGGTTATAGGCTTTAGGATTTTGAAAATTAAAAAATTGTTAGAAGCAGGGATGTCATATTCAATGAGAAAGTGTTGTACAAAGATCAGTTGCAGCAGCATGAGAAGAAAGAAAATGATTATGTAGTGCAGATGATACACCAAACAATGATGTTCCAGTGGTTCCTCATGCTCTGCAACAATGACAACAAAAAATACCATAAACTCCAGTGAATGTTAGATGATATTCAAGGATAAGTAGACCTCCAGAAAAAATTTCTCCCTCTTTGTATTCTATTTTATTAACTGATGCTGGTGAACCCAAATTTTATCATGAAGGCATGCAGGTGGATACCAAGGTTCAGTGGGAGCATGGAATGGAAGAAGAAATGGACTCCAAGTGCTGAAAAAAAGACTTGGGAATTATGCAAGTTTCTTGCAAGTAAAAAGGATTTACCAAAAAAATGGGTTTATACGTTGAAAGAGGAGGATGGAGGTAAGAAAAAATTTAAAGCCAAATTAGTTGTAAAGAGATTTGCATAGAAAAAGGGTACTAATTTTGATGAAATTTTTTCTCCAGTTGTGAAAATGACTTCTATTCATATTGTTTTAAGTATTGTGGTTTGTGAAGATTTGCATTTAGAATAGCTTGATGTTACAACATCCTTTCTCCATGGTGATTTGGAAGAGGAAATATACATGGAATAGCCACAAGGATTTGAGGTCAAAGGTTAGGAGAAATTGGTTTGTAGATTGAAGAAAAGTTTATATGGCTTGAAGCAAGCACCTTGGCAATGGTATATTAAATTTGATAGCTTTATGGCTGAGCATGGATATAGTCAGTGTAATTCAGACCGTTGTGTTTATTTTAAGAGGTTATATGATGATAGCTACATTATTTTATGTTTATATGTTGATGATATGCTTGTAGCGGGGTCTAACATGAATCACATAAAGGAGTTAAAACAACAGTTAGAAAATTCATTTGCTATGAAGGATTTTTGGGAAACAAAGAAAATCCTTGGTATGAAGATTACAAGAGATAGGAAAAATAGAAAAAAATTCTTATCTCAGGTTGATTATGTTGAAAAGGTGTTGCAAAGATTTCATATGGAGAATGCAAAAGCTGTCAGCACACCTTTGCACATTCATGTTAAATTGAATAAGGATATGTGTCCAAAGACACAAGAGGAGGAAGAAAAAATGTCCAAGGTACCATATGCTTCAGCTATAGGTAGTTTAATGTACACCATGGTATGCACAAGACCAGATATTGCACATGTTATAGGAGTTGTTAGTAGGTATATGAGTCATCCTAGTGTTGACATTGGAATGCGGTAAAATGGATTCTCAGGTATTTGAGAGCTACATCCAATAAATGTTTATGTTTTTGGGGCTCTAATACTGATTTAAAAGGCTATGTTGACTCAGATTTGGTAGGGGATATTGATACCAGGCAGAGTACCAAAAGTTATGTATTTATAGTTAGTGGGACAACAATGAGCTAGATTTCTTGGTTGCAAAAGGTGGTTGCTTTATCCACCATAGAGGTAGAGTATGTTGTTGCAATAGAGGAAGCAAAGGAGATGATATGGCTGCAACTTTTCATGGAAGAGTTGGGAAAACAACAGGCTGAAAATTACTTGTTTACAAAAAGCTAGAGTGCTATACATCTTGCAAAGAATTTTTCCTTGCACTCTAAAACCAAACACATACAATTGAGATATCATTTCATTCAGTCAATGTTGGAGGATGGATAGGTAAAGTTGGAAAAGATACATACTGATGCCAATCCAACGGATATGTTTATGAAGGCGGTGACAAGGGAGAAGTCAAGCTCCTCTTTAGCTTCAGTTGGTCTTCAAGGTTGAATTCAAGTATAACAGAGCAGCAGGGTCCAATGTGCTTATTTCTAATGGGAATTGTAAGTGCAGTGGTGTCATCCAAGATCAGTCTCCAAGTGGGAGATTTTTTGGTGTAGAGCCTGATCAGTCTCCAAGTGGGAGATTGTTGGTATGTGGCGACTGATCATGCTATACTATACACTCTTTATGTATCCTCGCTAGGATTCGGGGCTGGGATGGGCCCCAGGTGGGGGGTTGGGGGTGGTAGCCCTCGAGAAAACTTTTTTTGCCATTTTTCACTTTGTCACCAACAAAAGAAAAAATCGACTTTGTAAAACCCTAATTCTAGAAGCTTCTAAAAAGCTTGTTATAAGCGGCTAGGATGGGAGTTGTAGTAGGGAATTATTAGCGATATTGTAATATGTTTTACATTGGATAATAAAATCATTGGATGGTTGTGGTTTTGTAGATGTAGCCTGGATTGGGTGAACCACGTTAAATTCTCTGTGTTGTCTTGTTTCTGCTATAATTTTCTATGTGTTTTATTTCTCTGTTTTATTGATCAAATCTACATTTAATTATTAGATATCTTCCTTCTAACTCTAACATTTCAAACATTAAAAAAATACATTAATTTAATGTTTTACCCTTGACACCCTCAGTCCTAAAAAATAAGGCCAGGATTGGGATGCCCTTTGGCATATGATTCCCCCTATTTTTTGGGGGTCTAAATTTAAATATGTCATTGTCAGTATTTTAGCATTCAAAATTTAAGTAGTAAATGTTGACTATTAGGATTTAATTTATAGGAAATTAGAATAAATGCCTATAAATACCTAGTTATTGCATCATTTGAAATCATCTAGAAAATTATTGGAAAACTTATGATCAAGAGCACTATCAAGCAAGTCAAGAGCAACATTTCAGAGCCTTATTACAACAATTTAAGATCCAAGAATCATGTCAAATCCTATGTGAGTTTATGCATGTTTATGTTATTATTTATGAAGGCTAACCCTTTTCTAGGTCTCCAAGTAATTCAAGCAATCAATCAAGAAAGATACAATACCTTGAAGTGATGTATATGAATTTAGTCATTCAAGGAAGCCATTGAAGTGTGGTGAGTTGCAGCACTTTTTTGATTCATCATTCCTTCCTATCATTTATCTTTCCTATCATTGACATTACCATTATGGAAGTGGAAACACTAACAGGAGGTTTGACTATGAAAACCCCTAAATGACACAACATTTCCCCTCTTTGTGAATGTAGAAATTTTAGGTTTAGAGAGGACTGAAGGAAGCTTGAAGATCATTTATTGATTATTGTATTCAAAACCCTACATCTTGTCAACTCACAGAAACTCGCCTATAAAATTACCTAATAGTTTTCTAAAAAAATTGCAAGCAAAAATAGGGATCTCAGATCTGCCATCAAAGGACTCAAAAAGCATAGTAGGACGCCCCTACAAGAACTTAGATACCCTTGGGTGACTTTTTCCTCTTATACAAACCATCATCAAACTTTTAGGATAGGTACACATCACTCTTTCTTTCCTATATTTGCTTACAATTCTTTGTTACAATCTGTTAGTTATCGATAGCTTGCATTTTCATATTAGGTCACATAGTCTAATTAGGTTAATCAAAGAAAATCAATTACAATTCATTTCAAGACCCTAAAATATGTAGATCTAGGTCTGATTGGCTCACCTTCATGGTTGAAATTGAATCTAAACATCTTGTTGATCTCCATCTTAATGAAACATTAGAAAAATACTCCTATAAATCCAACACCCCAAATTTGAATCCTAGGTTTTACACATATGACCTAGGGTTCTTGTTTTTCTTTATTTCACCAATATTCTTTTATCTTTATCTTTTTTATAATTCTCTGCACTCAAGTATTTTCCCAACTTGGTAGATTTGTGCCCACTCAACACTTTAGAATCACTTTTAACAATTTCCACATTATCCTCATCCCCACCATCAACATCAAAGATTTCAATCATCTCGCTAGCCACTAAGAAGGGAGGGTTAATGGAGTATTTAGTTTTTTTGGTCTTTATCCATCTTATCCTCTTACATTACCAATTCCAAAACCTTCCTTTCTTTGGGTGGGGACACCAACAATAGTTCATGCAAGGGGAGGAAGTGTTTTTTTTTGTTCAATGGGTAAACACTTTTGACCCAAAGCTATGAACCGATGAGGTCACAAATGGGGGATCTCATCCCCAATACAACCACTCAACAATACCACCCCAATGGGGTTCAAACCTTGGTGGAAAGAACAAAAATGCCACCTTTAAACCATCACACCATGCCAATATTGGAAACAAGGGGAGGAAGTGTTAACCCACGCAAAAAAAATCTCTTTTTTCCTAGTTCCATTTTATCCATTGAGCTAGGATTAGACTTGTTCTAAGAAATAGGAGAGGTTGTGGAATTGTTTTCCCCCAATAGTTTAATTTTAATATTACTCTTGGTTGAGGGGTTAAGGGTAGGATTCATAGCAAGAAAATACTTTTGAAGGGCCATGATAAATCCTTGGTGTAGGGGGGTAGGCAACATCAATGATATAGGTCTCCAAAGATGAGAAATGGTAAAAAGTTAAGTTGATTTATCTGCTATGTCTTATATGGTTAAGGATGGGAAAATGGTAGCCATGGACACTCTTAATCTACCTTCAAGAGTAAATCATTTCATAATATGTAAACTCACCAGGGCCCATGGAGTCAACAACTTTTCCCTATTGAAATCGTTTTGGAATTTAACTATTTTCTCCTCTTTGACAAAAAAGGTAGCAATAAACATTTTGTATTCTCCTTTAATCTTCTTCTCCATATTAAGACCCTCACAAGACAACCAGTAGCCTTCACAATAAAATCATTGGAGACTTTGAAGCAAACACCACCAAAAGTGACCTCTCCTTGTGATCATGAATTAACAAATTTAGAGGTAAGTTTGTCATTATATCCCTTCATGGCTTCAAAGAAAGGTGTGCAACCCCCTTTATTGAATAGCTCCTAGAGCTCCAAATTTTGTTTTGGGTCTTCATAGGATATTTTCTCAATCCTTATACATGGGCCACCCATAATTTCAATTCTACCAGAAACCATAATAACCCTACAGACTAACTAAAATTAAGCCAAGGAAACTGAATACCAAAGCTAAATATCAATAACAGATGGACTTATCTCATATTTTTTTAGAAAAAAAACTTCACCTATTGATATAATAGACATTGCATCTCCAGTTTAACTTACCTCTTTTGACGTAACCGCTAGCCTTGATGGTATTGGTATCATAAATATTCGAAGTCTCGATTGCCTCCAAGCCAACAATCACATTCTTTCCTTTAATACTATTTTTAGAGAAAATACCACCCTCACATATAAGAAATAAATCTCACATGGAGGGAGGGAAGATTCACATAGAGAAATCCATAATTAACTACCATATATAATGGTTGTAGGTTACAATGCAATCATAAACCTTCACCTTAATATCTTCCCTTCTTGTTTTAATAAAACACCAATTGCTATTTAAATTGACCTAATATTTAATTATGAAAGACTTTATGTAAGCCATATTATTATAATTATTGTCTTCTTTATTATTAAAATGCACAAGGTTATTGCTAGAAAAATTCCACATTATAACATCCTTGTTAGCCAAGCAACTCTGACTCATCCCATACAAATTGTCCACCTCAACCCAATTCATGACCTTCATAAGTGGATAAAGACAACCCATAATAAAGTTAGGGGAGGAAATTTTGAAGTCTTTTTGATGAAATAATATTTTGAAGAGTCCCTAGGAAATTTGAATTTGAAAGTGAATATTTCCATTCTTCAAACTAAAGCACAAGGTTGCAAGCCATATCCACTATGTCATTTCCTTCCCTGCAGATATGACTAATCTTAACCTATTGAAAACTTTAGAGGTCATATTTATAGTTCTCCATCACTTTACGGATCTTCCAAGAGGGATCCTTATTTTTTTGTAGAAGATTGATAATGAAAAGAGAGTCTCCTTCAACTTTCATAGCATGAAAACCCAACCTCTTAAGTATTTTTATCCCCCACCACACCACCATGGCTTAAAAAAAATAAAAATGAATTGCAAATGATAGCTTGAGCATATCCTTCAATAATGTATCCTTTATCATCCCTTATTATTCCTTCAGATGGATATTCTCTAGGGTTACCCTTAGAGCACCCATCAAAGTTGTTATTTACCCACTCCCTTTTTTATGGGTACCATTTACTCTTCTTTCTAGCCATAATTTTACACCAATTAATTTTGGTTAAGGTTTGAGAGATTCCTCAGCTCTTTTTGACTCTTAATTCAACATAGGTAGGAATTTTCTTGGAGAATCTAAGAGGCTAGGAATTTATGTTGTCTTGAAAGTTGTGTTTGATGACACAAAATATGGCATTGTTGTTTCTTACCTACTTTCTTAACACTCTGTTATTCTCTCTTTTCATATCTTCCAAGTGACAAAATAAGGAATTTTATTCCATATTTCACAAATATCATAATTATTATAGGGGAACCATGGTGCCAAGAATTGAAAAAAATCTCTAAGGTGCAAGGGGAAGTCCAATTGATCAAGAAGTGGGCCATGACCTATTCCCAAACACATCGAGAAAACTTTACAGTAGAATAATAGATGGTTAATCGTCTCTTCCATTTTGTAACATAGGATACATATGTAAACCAAAGAGAAGCCCCTCTTGTTCAGGTTATCAATAGTAAGGATCTTATTGTAAATAAAAGCCCACCAAAATAATATGATTTTAGGAATCACTTTGTTACTCCATGCCAGGTTTCAGTTGAAGGTATAGTCATTCATATCATTTGCAATAAGAGCATAGGTAGTTTTAACAAAGAAGTGTTTAGAAGGGTTAGGATACCAATAAAAAACATCCTTCTTATCAAGACTAAATAATTATAATTCATTAATAAGCTCATAAAAAATGTGCAGGTCTCCTCCTTCTCATCTTGTTGGTTCTCGCTTCTCAAATCTCTTTCACTTAGTTGACTATCAAATTATTTCCACTTAGTATGGGGACCATCCCAATTGATATACCCATGTAATTTGTTGTCATTTAATATGATAAATAATTCCCTTACATGGGAAAGGCTCTGGATAGAGGATAAAGTATGTCCTTCATTCCAATGGTTAGTCCATAAATTGACACTCTTGTCATCCCCTACATTTTAAAATATACCCTACTTAATAACATTTCTTATTTTTAGTAAATGGTTCCATATAACAAAATAATTTGGGACAAAAGGATAATAAAGGAAATAATAAGGATCCCTATTCTCCAAGTACTTAGCACTAAGAATGTGTGTCCATTTTTTGTTCCCTTCCACCATATTCCACCCTATTTTAAAAATCAATGCTTTATTGAACCATTCCAATAATCTTATCCCAAGGCCTCCTTGAATTTTAGGTTTACATACATTTTCCCACTTAACCAAGGAAAATTTTTGTCCTCAACTCTAGATCAAAGAAAATTATTTTGAATCTTTTCAATTTTATTAGCCATAGAGATAGGAATTTTAAATAAAGATTAGTAGAAGACAATGATATTCTAAAGGGAGGCTTTCAACAAATAGTGTTTACTAGCTTTTCTCAATACCATATCTTTCCATCCAACCATCTTTCTTTGCACTCTTTCCACAATATTATTCTATTAGGTGTTAGATATATTTTTAGTGGTGAGTGGGAGACCAAGACAAGTGGCAAGTAACCTTTCCTATTGGCAACCAAGAATGCACACAATTTTTCCATTAAGGATGCCCTTGGAATTAAATAAGTAGAGCATGTTTTTGTGGTAATTAAAGTGTTCTATTTTCTAGCTTCGACAATTGAAGAATCCCCAAATAGAATAGTTTCATCCATAAATTGTTAGTTGTACAAGGGGAGTGAGGAAGAGGTAGCTTTAACTCCCATGAGTTTATTTGAGACAATGAGTCTATGAAAACTTCTACCCAAAGCCTCAACAGCCATAATGAACAAGGGGAAAGGGTGTCCCCTTGTCTCAGCCCCTTTCTAGATGAGAAAGAACCTCTAGGGATACCATTCACCATAATTGAGTAGGTTTGGGAATAAATACAAGAGTTAATAATTTTAAGAATCTTCTTTCCAAACCTGATTTTTTATAAGAAAAACAAAAGGAAGGGCCATAGAAATATATCATAAGCCTTGGAGATGTCAATTTTTAAGAGCATAGTTAGCCTTTTATTGTTTTCCATAGAATGAATTAATTCATGGGTGGTAAGCACAACATCTAAAATCTACCTACTAGGGAAAAATCCTTTTTGACTTGTAGAGATGAGTCTGTGAAGGGTACTAGGTTTAATTATATTGACCAACACCCTTAAAAAAACTTATAGGTATTGTTGCATAGACTAATGGCTTGAAGTCAATCAAAGTAGTAGACTCTACCACTTTAGGAACTAATATAATAAAGGTTTAATCTAGCTTCTTTAGAATCTTACTTTATCTAAAGAAGACTCTAGTAGCATTGATTATATCTTGAGAGATAATCTCCTAGGATAATTGGGAAAAAGGATGGAACCCTTCCAGTCTAGGGGCTTTAAAATCTCCAAATGAGAAAATAATATATTTTACTTCCTACAAAGAGACATCCTTGCACATTACCTCATATTTAGCTTTATTCAATTTCATTCAACACCTAGGGGATAACTTCAACAAATCTAGGGATATCATTCAACTCTTGATTGTCAACTTCAATATTTTCACTAAAAAATGAGACAACTTCGACTTAGTATTCTTGTCACCTTAATCTATTGGATTCTAGATTTTTTCTTCTATAATAATTCCTCCTTCTTTATGAGATCCTATCATTCAGTTCTTAGGGCTCATTATTTAGAGAGGGTTTCAATATCATTAACACCTTTATCCACTAAGTCTTGGATGGATTTGAGGTCATTTAATAGCTTTTCTTTTTTTTTGAAAGATATTTCAAAAGGACACCTTGTTCTAGTATTTGACTTTGTTTTTTTATTAAATTTAAATTTTGAGCTAAAGTGAACATAGGAGTACTCTAAAAATGGGTATTCCACCACTTCTCAATCAAGCCTTCGAACTTCAAATGGGATTCCCACATGATCTCATATCTAAAAGGAAAATGACCCAATCTAGTAGCCTCCTCCTAATGCAAAAGAAGAGCATTAAGATCCAATCCCATTCTATAAATAGCCTTTAGGGATAGGCTAGGTAAGATGTTCCAACCATGGGAGATTAATAACCTATTAATTTTTACCTGGATAAGATTATTTTGATACCTAAGATTAGACCAGGTGAAGGAAAAACCCTTAATCTCCACATCCATTAGAACAATGTTTGATAGGAAGTTGGCTAAGTCAATCATGTTGTCATAATAGTCTTCAAGACCCCCTATTTATTGGAAGGGAACAAAGGAGTGTTGAACTCCCCTCCCAACAACCAAGATCCTCTTGGGAGGTTTATAGCAGAGGATAGAGAATCTCACAACTTTTTTCTTATCGGTTTAGAGTTAGGATTATAAACATTAACAAGAATCCATTGCATATCTTTAGATAGGTCAAAGAAAGAAATAAAAAGGTTGTTCTTGCTCTAATATAAAATCCTTCCCTTCAATCTCAAAGTGTTTCAAAGGGTGGTAATGCCTGTCAAAGCCATGTCAGTAGGACTAATACATAAATATGCTATTAGATTCTTTGAGAAGCGAGAATCGAGCTAGGATCCAATGTTGGTCGTAGATCACATGCAACTCCAATCAACAAATGATCAAAGATCAAAATAGAAAAATGAAGAGAAAAATTGAAATGAGAGAACAATAGAGACAAAGAAAGAGAATTTTGAGTATGCTCTCGTGACTCTCACTGAACAATCATTGAACTAATGGAGGTGAGAGGAGAGTGCTCAATATATATAAAAATAGGGGCATGTACATCCAAGAGGTGCATTAAATCCTACTACCCATAAAAGGTGGGAGGTTTTACCTACTTGGGAAATGCCAAAACATGTGGCATAACCTCCTCAAGTGAAGATAGGAGAGAGGTGGCACATATAGCCAAAAGAGGGTGAGAAACCCAACTACTGTAAGGAAAGCAATGGTGCAGAAATGCCTTCCTAATGCAAAATCCTCAAGAGAGAAGTGAAAAAAAAACATCCATTTAACAAGTTATAGTCATTGAGATGCACATTCATAGAACAAAAGAATATACAAATTATCAAACATAGAGATAACACCAGATTTACGTGGGAAAACCCTTATAGGAGAAAAACCCACACATCAAGTAAAGTCACTTTGTATTACAGTAAATAGATTACATACAAATTTACAAACTTCACTATATGATGTTAACTCACAACAACAATACTAATCCCTTGATCGACCTCACACTAAGATACCGATTACTATCGCTCTCTCTCTATTACAATGCAAGAAGAGCATACTATATCGCACACCCAACCACCATTAGGTTTTCATTAACTTCACTATCTTCACTGACAAGCTTCCTTCATCTCAGGCCACACACACTTCCATCTAGCACGCATCAAGCTTTCCAACAATTAATTTGGTTATAGAGAATATTACCATATTTTCTCTCTATCAACCCCTCAGTTAGATCATGCATTTAATGTAAATATATCACTATCAGAAAATACAAATTTTGGTCCAATGATTGTAGATTCACAATAGTGATGTAGAATCAATGAATGAATTTGTGTCATGTGTCGACACGTCACTCATCCACCACTTTTTACTATCATACCATTCGGGTTCACCAATTCAACCATTGCCATATTAGAGGGACACCAATTCATCTCCCACCGATAAAAGAAAGTCCCACCAATATCCTCTTTACAAATTATTGGCCCTCAACCCATGTGGTCCCCAACATCCACATGAAATCCATGTCACTACTATACAACTGACGTCACCTTCCACGTAGACCAATCCCACCATCCATCGGTCATGTCGCTATGTTTCCAGGTTAGGAGAAACCCGAACTTCACAACACCATCGGAGGTTAGGAAATTCCTGAAACCCGTGACATGCCTATAAAAATATCACCAAGTTGGGAGAAACCCAAACTTCACAACCTCCATCGGAGGTTAGGAAATTTCCAACACCCACAACATAACAATAACAAAGGGAAGCCTAGTGTCAACAAGTTATGAACTTTTAGAACCCCACGACTTAGGTTTCAAGGTTCAGGATTTTGGCGATAGTCCGATAATGAAGGCCAACCAAGGGAAAAATTCCAAGTCTTTAAGAGAGGTTCAAGCCAAAAAGTTGAGGCATATTTTCCAACAAGCTCCCACTTGATGAAGACTTACTGGATTTCTCTAAACTTGAAGTTATTGAAAGTCATGGGCCCCAAGGCCCATCGAATTGGCACACCACCTATACTTGTTTATGCTCATAGGATTTGTCAATGCATCAACGACATTCTCTAGAGTATCCACCTTTTCTAGATTAACCTTTCCATCCTCCACCATATCGTGAATGAAATGATATTGAACATCAATGTGTTTCGTCCTAGCATGGAAAGTGGGATTTTTTTCCAAACAAATACCACTCTAACTATCACAGCGGATCGTGATCTTCCCTACATTAAACCCAACATCAAAACACAAATTTCTAAGCCAAACAACTTCTTTGCAGGCATGTGTTACTGCCATATACTCTACCTCAATAGTAGATAAAGCAACTATAGCCTACCGCTTGCTCATCGAACTCACTGCACCACCAAATAACATGAAGATGTATCCACTAGTGGATCTTCTACTGTCAATGTCCCCTGCTCAATTAGAATCCACATACCCACGAATGCTAAGAGATCTCTGTGATCCAACTGAGTTGTCATGATAACACAAAGAAAACTCTGAGGTACCCTTCAAATATCTAAAAACTCTCTTCACAACATCCCAATGCGGTCTTCCTAGATTATCCATAAACCGACTAAGTACTCCAACTACTTGGGAAATGTCTAGCCTTGTACAAACCATTGCGTACATTAAACTTCCAACTGCACTTGCATAAGGCACCCTGGTCATATCCTCCATCTTAGTAGGAGATTTTAGACAATCTTCAACAAATAGCTTCATTCCCTACAACACTATAACAACTAGCTACTTGCAATCAGTCATACCAAATCTCTCTAGGAAAGTGTTGATATACTTACTCTGGCTGAGCCAAAGCTTTCTACTTCCTCTATCCCTTTTTATTTCCATCCCCAGAATATACCTTGCTGCACCTAGATCTTTCATTTCAAACCGTGTTGACAACTGAGATTTTAAAATAGATATCATACCCTTACTATTCCCAAAGAATAGCATATCATCCACGTATAGGGAAATACTGAGAACCCGATCATTTTTCAGTTTTGTAATAAACAAAATGATTAGATTTTGATCTCACAAATCCCAATGACAACACAAAGGTGTCAAAATTTTGGTACAACATTCTAGCAAATTGCTTTAAACCATACATATATTTCTTTAACTTGCAAAGCAAATTTTCTTTACCTTTTTCAATGAAGTGCTCAAGCTGGGACATATAAATTTCTTCTTCCATCTCTCCATGAAGAAACATTTTCTTCACATCCATCTACTCGATCTCTAGTTCAAATGCTGCTGCAAGTGACAAAATAAAACTGATAGATGTTAGCTTAGCTACAAGAGAAAAAAATTCTCCATAATCAATTCCCTCCACCTGGGAATAACCTTTCATGACCAACCTAGCTTTATACTTCTCCACACTGCCATTTAGACCAATTTTATTTTTTAATACCCATTTGCAGCCAACAATATTTTGACCTTCAGGCAAGGATACCAAATCCTAGGTTTCATTCTTTTTTAATGCCGCCATTTCCTCATTCATGGATTCTAGCCAGGAATTTGAATTAGACATATTAATTGTCTCTTTCACAATCCTAAGCTCATCAATGATAGTAATCAAAGCATAGGTACAGTTCGAATCCAACATAGAAAATCCATACATATCAAAAAAAAATTCACATGTAGACCTCCTCATAGGCTGAGGCTAAGGTTGAGGTTGTGGTTCTTCTTCAAAACTCTCAGAGCTACTATAACTCTCCTTAGTTTTAGGTACACTTTGTAGTTCCTCTTTATTTGGAGTTCAAGGAATTTCAACTACATCATTCTTCTCTTTCTTTTTATCTATCTCTAACTATGGACCAACTATTGAAGGCTTCATCTCATGAAATATTACACTTCTATTGTACAAAACCTTCTCAGTAATAGGATTCCGAAGCTTGTATCCTGTCACACCAATGTCATAGCCAATGAAGATACATTTGAAAACCTTGTTCTCCAACTTTGATCTTTTCTCATTTGGCACATATGCATATGCCTCACAACCAAAGACACAAATATGTCTCAGAGAGGGCTTCTTACTAGACCATGCTTCCAAAGGTATTTTTTCAACAAGAGCTGAACTAGGTGAATGATTTATCAAGTAACATGTCTTAGCCACAACCTCAGTCCAAAACTTCTGCTCCAGACTAGCACTGCTCAACATACTTCTTGCTCTTTCCATTAGCATCTTGTTTAACCTTTCAACAAATCCATTATGTTATGGAGTATAAGGCGTAGTTTTATGCCTTTTAATCCCATGGTCCTTGCAGTACCTTTTGAAATCTATAGAACAAAACTCACCGCCATTGTTTGTCCTCAAACATTTAATTTTTCTTCCAATATGATTTTCTACCAAGTTTTTAAAATCTTTAAATTGAATGAACACTTTTGATTTACTCTTTAGAAAATACACAAATGCCCTTGTCAAATAATCATCAATAAAAGAAACATAATATCTAGACTTTGATAATGAAGGAACATTCACTAGACCAAATACATCATAATGAACATAATCTAGTATGCCAGAAGATTTATGATGACTTGAATAAAATGAAACACGATGTTGCTTTCCATAAATGCAATGTTCACAAAAATCGAACTCAAGGTTATAATCATCAAGCCCTTCAACTAGATTTTTATTTTTTAAGGATTTTAAGCCTTTCTCTCCTATATGACCAGGTCTATAATGACACAACATGGTTTTCTCTACTAGGATTTTCACCTCCAAGGAATTTGCACCCAAGGAGCTTCATTCTCCTTCTCTACATGAGCAGCTTTGCTTTACTTTACAGAGACGTTACATTGAACAAGATGTGCATCTAGCTTGTACAGAGTTCCTATGCATGCACCCTTAGCCAACACCATTGAGCCTTGAGTCATCTTATAGCCTCCACTCGAGAAAGAAACTTGCATGTCAACATCATTTAACTTACTAACAAAAAGAAGGTTATGAGCCAAGCCTAGTATGTGCAGTACGCCATCAATTCCTTTGATTCTTCCATTAGGGTATTGGATTCTGACTCTTCCATGACCAACAATTTCCAGAGTTGAATCACTTTCCATGGACACCTTTCCACCAACATACTTTTCATACTTAGTGAACCAATCTCTGTGAGATTTCATGTGAAAAGATGCACCTGAGTCAATCAATAAATATTCATTTGATGTCGAGTCGCCAAGGTAGCAATGAAGGCATCTACATCACTCTGAGAAGAGTCATTTTCTGAAGAGTTGTTCTTTTTCTCATCTTTACAATCTTTCGGATATACTAGTCTACACAAAATTCCATTATTTCACCTTAGACTTCTTGCTAGCGACTTTGATCTCCCTTCAGATTCGGATTTAGACTTCTTGTCTTTCTTCTTCCTCTCTCCTTTGATCTACCCCGAATAGCAATAGCCTCTTGGCCATTTCAGAAGACTTCCTCCACATCTCTTTTAACTAATAGCAAGGCAGCATCTTCCATCTTAAAGGTGGTTGTACTTCCAATAGCCATTTCTAGATGATCCCATGTGTCAGGTATGGAGCATAACAGAAGCATATAGTGATCCTCCTCCTCTATCTTCACACCCACAGATGCCCACTGTGCAACAATCATATGAAATGAATTCATATGGTCTACTATGGATTCTCCTTCTTCCATCTTCAAGGATTATACCTTCTTCCTCAAGAATGACTTATTCACTAGAGACTTTCCCTGATATATCTCACCAAATTTCTTCCATAATGAAGATGCAGTCTTTTCCTCATGGACGTTTAGGAGAACATAATCTGCTAGACAAAGCCTTATCAACCCTCTAGCTTTTTTTTCTGCAAGATCCCAATCTTCTTGCTTCATACCTTGTGGCATATTTCCAGACACAGAAATCTAGAGGTCTCTATCCACCAACAAGTCTTCCATTTTGAGTTTCCACAACTCAAAATTTCTGCCATTGAAATTTTCAATTTCTACTCTACTTGAGGCACTTGCCATCTCAAACTGTAAACAAGACAATCAGTTCTTCACTGCAAGACTCCCACTGAACAAAATTAGCACAAAAAATCAGCCCTACTCACAAGGATAGCACAACTGGCCATGCTCTGATACCACTTGTAAGGAAAGCAAAAGTGTGGAAAATGCCTTCCTAATGCAAAATCCTCATGAGAGAAGTGCAAAAAAAGCATTCATTTAAAAAGTTATAGCCATTGAGATGCATATTCACTGAACAAAAGAATAGAAAAATTATCAGACACAAAGATAACACCAGATTTATGTGGGAAAACCCTTAGGGGAGAAAAACCCACACACCAAGTAAATTCACTTTGTATTATAGTAAATAGATTACATACAGAGTGATAGACTTCACTGTTAGATGTTAACTCACAACAACAATACCAATCCCTTGATCGACCTCACACTGAGATACTGATTATTTTCGCTCTCTCTCTATTACAATGCAAGAAGAGTACAGTATCTCACACACCCAACCACCATTAGGTTTTCATTAATTTCACTATCTTCATCAATAGGCTTCCTTTGTATTAGGCCACACACACCGCCATCCAACACACATAAAGCCACCCAACAATTAATTTAGCTATAGAGAATATTACCATATTTGCTCTCTATCAACCCTCCAGTCAGATTATGCATTTAATGCAAATATATCACAATTAGGAAATACAGCTTTCGGTCCAATGATTGTTGATTCACAACAACAATGTAGAATCAACGAATGAATTCATGCCACATGTCGACACATCACTCATCCACTGCTTTTGAATATCATACCATTTAGGTTCACCAATTCAACCATTGCCATATTAGAGGGACACCAATTCGTCTCCCATCGATAAAAGAAAGTCCCACCAATATCCTCTTTACAACTTATTGGATCGACCCATGTGGTCCCTAGCATCCACACGACATCCATGTCATTGTTGTACAACTGACCTCACCTTCCACGTAGACTAATCCCACCATCCATCGGTCATGTCGCTATTTCTCCAAGTCAGGAGAAACCCAAACTTCACAACCTCCATCGGAGGTTAGGAAATTCCTGAAACCTACAACATGCCTATAATGATGTCACCAAGTTGGAAGAAATTTGAACTTCAAAACCTCCATCAAAGTTTAGGAAACTTCCAAAACCCACAACATAGCGATAACAAAGGGAAGCTCAATGTCGCCAAGTTATGAACTTTTAGAATCCCATGACTTAGGTTTCAAGGTTCAGGATTTCGGCAATAGTCTGATAATGAAGGCCAACAAAGGGAAAAAATTCCAAGTCTTTAAGAGAGGTTCAAGCCAGCAAGTTGAGGCATATTTTCCAACAACTTCCCCATAAACTACTCAAGTAAATACAAAATAGTGGTTATGAGAGGTGGCACAACAAGCCGAAAGAGAGTGTGTAACTCAACTACCCATGTGTGAGAGAGAGTGACACATGTAGTTGTTGTATTTTTCCACATTTCCTCATATTACCATGTCTAATAAACCTAAGCAAGCTTAAATAATTATGTGTAGGAAAAATAAATACCCCCTAACATAAGGAAAATAAAAAACCTACACTAACACCCACCTTAAGTGTAGCTTAGGTGGGTGAAAAAATGGGTCCTAGAAAATGAGGCCATGTTAGGTACCCATTTACATAGATATCCCCCCCAAAAGAACAAGCCCCCCATAAGAGGAATAGCCCCCCCAAATAGAGAGAGAAAATACCCCCCAAAGTAGAGAGAGTAGAATGAAGGACTAAGAAGCCCCTCTTGAAGTAGACACATGTCGTATCCCTAGAAAAGCTCACAAATGAATGAACTTGCTCTCTATGAAGGGTTTGGTGAAGATTTCCATAGTCTGCTTTGATGTAGAACAATACTTAAGATCAATGATTCCTTCAAGAATCAGCTCCCAAATGTAGTGCATATGTATCTCAATGTGTTTTGTTCTTTGGTGATGAACTAGATTCCTTGAGATTTGTATTGCACTCTGGTTATCACAAGAGATGACTATAGGATTTCTGAATTGAATGCCAAACTTAGTGAGAATATTTTGAAGCCAAATAGCCTCAGTGGTGGCATTAACTTCCCCCCAGTACTCAACCTCTATAGATGAAAGAGCAATTACAGACTGCTTCTTGCTTGGCCAACAAACTGGACCAAAACCAAGTGAGAAGCAATACCTAGAAGTAGACTTGTGATCCTGAGAATCGCTTGCCCAATCTGAATCTGTATGTCCCATCAAGTCAATATCCACACCCACTACATAGTGAATCCCATAACTGTGAGTACCTTGAATATAGTGGAGGATCTTCTTAGCTACCTTCCAATTCAACTCATGTGGCTCCTGCATGAATCTAGAGACTATGCCCACAACATATGAAATGTTGGGTCTCATATGAGTCAAGTAGATGAGACTCCCAACAAGTTTTTGATATAAAGTACCATCAAACAAAGGTGAGGAACACTTAGCGTCAAGTTTGACCCCTGACAGAAATGGAGTCGGTGTAGGCTTATAGTCAGCGATGCAAAATTTGGAGAGCATATCAAGTGCATACTTGGGTTGTCCAAGAAAGATGCCTGAAGATGATTGAGTGATCTAAATCCCCAAGAAGTAATGCAAGACCCAAGTCAGACATCAAAAATATATCATTTAGAGCAGTTTTCACTGCCTTGATGGTGGACGAGTGACTCCTTGTGATCAATAGGTCATCAACATAGAGAACCAAGAAAGTGAGACTGTCATCTTATTGCAAAATGTATGCGTTCAAACTAGAATGGCATCCTTTAAACCCACCTGTCATAAGGAAGGAGTCCATCTTGGCATACCAAGCTCGAGGAGCTTGTTTGAGGTCGTAGAGAGACTTCCAAAGATGACACACAAGTGAAGGATCCTATACGAACCCCTGTGGCTACTCCATGTAGATTTCCTCCTAAAGGTCACCATGAAGAAAGGCACTCTTCACATCCATCTGATGAACTTCCCAATGATGGGCTGCAACTATAGCAAGGACAAGTCAGATAGAATTCATCTTAGCAATTGGTGCAAAAGTCTCAAAGTAGTCAATCCCGAGAACCTGGGAGAATCATTTTGCTACCAAGCGAGCCTTGTGCTTGTCAAGCGACCCATCTGCTGAATTTTTTTTTCGATAGATCCACTTGCATCAAAAAAAAATTCTTCCCTTAGGAAGAGGGACTAAATCCCATGTGTGATTCCTTTCTAAGGAATTGAACTCTTCTTGCATTGCAGCATCCCACTCGGGAACACTAGAAGCTTATCGAAAAGACTGTAGATCAGAAGCTGAAGCAACGAAGAGATGTGGAGCCTTTTGAAATTGTGATCATGTTCTTGTTTCTGATAGATCACCAACCCAATCATCTTATAACTCCAATATTTGTCAAGCCCAAAGAGGTGTTAAGGTTGGAGAAACTGGAGGAGAATCATCAACCTCTGAATGATGACTAGAAGAGGAATGTGGATCCTCATCATCACTATCACCATTTGAAGTGGAGGAAGAAGACTCCTCATCAATATTAGGATTAAGATCCTCTGAAGAACTGTCATCATGATGCAAAGTCTCCAATGTGATGGTAGATGGAGAAGTGGTAGGAGAAGAACTAGAAGATCTCTTCTCAAAATGAACACTCCACTCAATGAACAACTCATGAGTGGTGGGATGGAGAAGCCTATAACCTTTGAAATCATTTGGATATCGAAAAAATATGCAAGGCTTGCTCTGCAGATCGATAGCCTTATGTTTCTCTATTGGAATATGGTCCCATGCAAGAGAACCAAACACTCGAAAGTGCTTAACTGTGGGTTTCTAACCAATCCAAGCTTGAAAAGGAGTTACCCCCTTCATAGCTTTGTGAGGAACTCAGTTTTGGATGTAACATGTACAATTGATGGCCTTTGCCCAGTACTGAGGTGCTAAATATTTGGAGTGTATCATACAATTTTCCTTCTCCTTCAAGGATCTATTCTTGTGTTCTACGACACCATTCTGCTAAGGACTGTATGGAACTATGCAGTGCATGTTGATTCCTTCTGAAGCACAAAACTATTCAAACTGATTATTAGAATATTCTCCCCCATTATCTGTACGCAAAATCTTAATGAACTTCCCAAATTGTTTCTCTACAAAATCTTTGAAATTCAAAAAATGATCAAAGACCTCAGAGTTCTATTTGAGAAAATATACCCAAGTGTATCTAGAAAATTCATCAATAAATGTCAAGACATATCTAGCCCTGTTGAAAGATGGTTGTTGAAATGGTCCTACCAAGTCACTGTGTACCAACTCCAATAGATCTCTAGCTCTCCATTTTTTTCCTTTATCATATTTCTCCTTGGGATGCTTACCAAGAATGCATCCCTGGAAAACTCCATGAAAAAATCAAATAGAAGGCAACTCTAAAACCATGTCATGTTGACTGAGTTGTTGCAAGTAATGATAGTTCAAGTGGCCAAACCATTGATGCCACAAACAACTAACCTCATCTACATGAGTGAGTAATACTATTGAAGGAGAGTTAGGAACAAAGTGAGAAAACTAATATAGTCTAGACTGATGATATGATTTTCCCACAACAACTATAGACCTAATAAGAATTTCATTGATTACCCTGTATTTGGAGTGAACTCAACTCACTTGCAAGAACCAGTCTAAGTGATTTGATAAACAGATGGGATATTAGTTGACAAATATGGAACAAAAAGAACATCCTCAAATGTCCTTTCACCCATATCATCAAACCCTCTCCCATGCACTTCAACAGGAGTGTCATCACCCATAAGTTTGGTAGGCATAGAACATGGCTCCAAAGAGGTAAAATTATCCTCTAATGAGGCCATGTGTTTGAATCACCTGATTCAATGATCCAAGACTCTGGTTGTGAAGCAACAACAACTAGGGCCTTTCCCTTTCCTTTCCCCTTACTTTTTTCTGTGTCCTTAGAAGAAACTTCTGACGAACTTTGTTTGACTAAATTTGGCACCTTGATATTATTCTTTTCTAGAAGATGTGAAAGGTGGTCAATTTGTTTCTTTAAACATTTATGTTCATCATGGCCAAGCCTCTTACAGTAAGAAAACTTGACCTTCTCCTTCTTAGGTTGTTCACTTTTTGATGAAGAGGTCTCATTATCTACTTTTGAAGTAGAAAATTTCTAATCTTTCTTCTCTCCTTGGTTCTTTTGTTTCTTATCTTGCTTGTTAGACCCTTTCTATTCTTTTATGCCCTGAATAATAGCCAAGGCATTTGACTTAGAGGCTTTAATTGTACCCATTAGAACCAATTTGTCCTGCTCCCTTGTGAGTTCTGCAACAAACTCATCTAAAGAAGGCATTTTATATGTGGAACCTAGGGCACATTTTGTAGCATAGAATGTAGAAACAAATACATAATAGTTAGGACCAAGCTTAGAAAGAATACTCAAGCTCTGTTGCTTATCACCTTTCTTGATTCCACATTATTCCAATTGCAATCTAACAACTTTGAATTTTGTGAAGAAGTCTTGTATGTTGTCAAAATTTGAAGGACATAACCCTATGAGTTCATTCTCCAATTGATGACCTCTTAACTAGTCTTTCTTATGAAAGAGGTTTTCCAATGTTGTTCACACATCATTCAGTGTTTTAGAAAACTCAATATGAAAAAGTAGGTTTGGAGATACTGACATACACAAAGCACCAAAAGCTTCATCAAATTTGTTAAACCATTTAATATTTTCTGCATCATCTTGTGGTTCAGTTTCAAGTCCCATTATTACACGATGATATCCATGTCTTTTTAGATATATTACCATCTTAGATTTCCATTCAAAATAATTATATGGAGTTAAAACTGGAACTATAGATGCATCCATGAGAGCAAAAAAAAAGATTGCAAAGAAGAAAGAAAAATGTAAAGACAAAAGACACACAAGACACCCCACCTTTCCACTAGTATCAAAAATCACCCCCCCTAGATATTACAATGTTGACACTTTATGATTAGTGCTTTTACAAGGTTTTTCCAGATTACAAAGTTTTTAAGGCTCTTAATAGCCAAAATTACAATATTTGATACAAACTGATTTTCAAATAAAAATCTGAAAAAATAACCTTGTAGTTGTTTTTTACTCTTCAATATATTTCTAACACATTTTTGTTTCTGAAAAATGGATTACAAAAGTGAAAGATATGACTTATTGAAGATAAAAAAAAATGTAGCAGATTCAACCTACAATATCTGATTAAAAAAGGAATAAATTTTTACTTAAACCTTTTTGGATGGAAAGTGCTCATTTTTAGATTTCCAACAAGTACTCGTTTGCAAAAATCTGAAACCCGAGGCAAAAGATATGCAATTTTGAAAAAAGCTGCAAAATCTCCCTATGAAAAATGACTCACGCCTTTTTCTGATTTTATTTTTGCAAAACTTATCAACTTTTTGAAAAATGTAATGACTACCCATATGGTTTTTCGATGCTAGGAATAAAACCCAGAAATCATTTTTCTTGAAAACAAGTGGAAACTAGATTTCTAAAGCCAAAATGAAAATGGTTTCAGTAAAAAATTCAAGTTTTTAACTCCGATTTTTTTTTATTATATCCTCCAATCTCTATTTTTGGTGAAATAAAAGACAATTTTGACTTTCTCAAACCTTATGGACTCTCTGGAAATGTTGAAAAACCTCCAATATTACCAAAAAGTTATAAATCACCTAGATCTTACAAGAACAGATATATGTAAACTAGATTAAATATATGTGTTGTGTAGTCTCACAACATGCCATATTTTGCCCCTTTTGGAAAAATGTGGATCCCCTTTTTTCTTTCTTTTCCCTTTTTGCTTTGTTGTTTTTGCTCGCTTTGGCATTTTTTTTTATGCTTGGCCAGTTGTTGGTTTTCCTCTCTCATTTTCACTTGGCCTCTTTGTATTATAATCCTTTTCTTCTCGGTCTTTTGATGTTTCAGTATGCTTTTAATGTTTATTTTGTTACTGGAAGCCGGAATTCTGGAATCCTGTGTTGAGCTGAAAGAGTTTGTATCTTCAAAAAACTCTAGTTCTGCCCGGTATTTCATTGATCAAATTTTTTAAACCCGGTAATCTTCCCTTTTACCGGAGTTTGGTGCTTTATTGTTTCTTTGAAGTAAAAGTCAGAAACCGGAAAGTCTACTTTGAAATTTCATTAAGTTTATCTTTCAGTTTCGATTTCTGGTCTTTCTCTTGTTCCAATTTTTTCTTTTCTTTTTTTCTAAGAAGTATTTCCCAGATCCCATTGTTATTTGATCTCTTTCAAAAGCATTATCAAAAACCTCAACCCCGGTGGTCATCATTAATCGCATATCTTTTAATGGTGTATACCTTGCAAAGAATTAGCGTGACATATAATTGCCACGTATAATCACCACACCATCTTTCTTCTCAAATAGCAAGCCAACTCAAAAATCTAGGTGTTCGTGATTTGAACCATAATCCGTAATGATTACACCTTTATTCTAGGAATTAATTTGAAATAATAGGTAATTAATGAAGGTGGAAAACTGCCTATGTACTTGGCATCACCTCGAGCATGCAATTACTTTTACAACACTCCACTTCACGTCATATTGCAAATTTTCTAAAGACTTTGAATTCAAGAAAGCTACTTTGGCGCGCAAAGATAGGTAAAATTTCTAGAAACTAAGTCACGACTACCAAGGGTTTTGAAGTTGTATTATGAAGAATCACCATTTTTAGCCAAAACCAAGTATGTTCCAAATAACTGATACATTGATAAGAGTTTCTCAAGCTAGAAATCTTTGATGATGGTATTTTCTCATTCTGAAATTGGAATGTTAATTTTTCTCTGAGTTGTTAAATTTGATCAAATAATGAATTGAAAATTTTATGAAATGTAAGTTTTGGTTAAACTTAACCATAACTCGCGCACATAGACAAATATTTTGAAAATTGCAAAGCACATTATATCCAAAATGAGCACTTTTGATGCAAGAGCAGAAGATGAATTCAAGTACTACAATTCAGTACACATTAATGTGGTGGTCACAAATACCCACATGGGATGGTCTTCTAACATTGAAATCCGTTCACGACTGTTGCAAGAAAATGCTACCCAATTCATCAAAAATGTCGTATCCAATGGGTTACTTCCTACAAGAGGGTTTCTGCAAGCAATGGAAGCTCCAGAATTAGTTATGCAATGCATAAACTATTATAATTCAACCAAAAGGATTGTTGAAAAGGAAGGAAGAACTTATGCAGACTTATCTCAAAAATGAATTATGTGTACATTCGGTCTCCCCTCCCACACACGGATGTTCAATGTCAACCTAAAAGCCAAGGCCAAGACATATCAGAGCGTTGAAGAGCGTAATAGAGAAAATTATGAGCACCGAATGGTTCCAACAACCAATCACACCACAGAACAAGGTAATTCAAAGGTCTACGTTTAAATAAGAGATGCAAGACATAATAACTTTGCTTAGTAGAGTAATTGGTTTGAGAGATGCAAACAAATTCAAACCCTGGATGTTTGTGATAATATCTCAAATGATAGAAGGTCCTATAGAGTTGCATTGGGGAAAATTGATAAGTGATAGGCTACATGAATAGATTACTACATTCCCCAAGACCAGATGCTTCTACATGTCATCATATGTTATTTACTCATGTGTTATGAGAGCTAGTAAACAAGGATTAAAACAGATTGGTACTTTGGGCACGTAGGTTGGCAATAGTTTGATATATGCACATTTACCTCAAATTACTGTTCATGGGTATAAAGGTGATTACAAAAAAGTTAATGATTTGTTCTCCATGAAACTGGTGAGAACAATGGAAGGTGACAAATCTAAGAGATTATCCCTAGAAGCACAAAGTGCCATTCGGCCTATGGGAGGTTGGTACATACAGTTCCCAACTTACTCCTACATCAGAGTGGAGGGATTTGATGGACACCCATTTATGTTGCCTAGGTATCCTACAAATAAAATTGTTCCATTAGAATTAGTGAGATAGTTAAAACCATCTTAGGCTCTTTATAGCCATGCTCGCAAGAAGGCCTCTTTTAAATTTCCAATCACAATAGGAAATTATAAGTCCAGTGCAATTAAAGTAACTGATTTATGTTAGAAGGAACTAAGGACCTACCATTTTTAAGAATTTCCACTCCAAAGAGTGTACTATGATATTGAAGGAAATATTGCTAGAAATATAGCAAGAAATATAGTTGGTTTTCATGCTCATGTGCCTCATTTAGAAGATTATTGGCTTAACTATGAAGATGAGCATGTGGTCAGAAGGAAAAAGTATGAAACAATGACTTTAGGGTTTGCTCGAATGCTCAAACTCTATGACATCCTAGACCAATTGGAAGAAGATGATGGTCAGGTGCTGAATCAATTTTACAATGATGACAAGGTATATGATGAACCCATTCCAAACCTAGGTATTGATGATGAAGACATGACATCAAATGATGATTTTACTAGGCTAGTCCTAAGGTATACTCAACACTGGATTAATGATTTTTTCAAAATTTTAAGAGAAAGAGGAATTGAACCCATCTACTTAGAAGATAAAAGAAGAAAACAAAGAGATGAAACTGCTTTTGAAAGTGGAGAGCCTACAAAGAAGAAAAGAAAGACTAGTAAGGTTACTCCAGGTGTTATAATTAAAGAAAGAACCCCTAAAGCAATAAGACAAGAAGTTCCCACAAAATTATCAAAAAAACAGAGAGATGCAGAGACAGGTAAAGATAAATCAAAAGCAAGACCTAAAGGTGCATCTTCTTCTACAACCAGACCTAGAACAAGAATAACTATTGATGAAGGAACCAGAGTAACATGGAATGTTGGTACGAAAACTAGGTCTACATCCCAAAGAGTTGCATAATTATTCACTTCTCCCCCTTTTGTTAATATGGCTAGTATGAAGCAAGCACTGGGCGGGACTCTCGTGGCTTTAGAGGAAATTTCTGAGGAAGATGAAGAAATAATTAATGAACAAGTAGATAGATGGGGTGCTATGTGGAGAAAGGTAAAGGAAAAGAAATCCAAAGACAAGCCCATAGTACACCCAATGATAGAATAAATTCAGGATACGACCTCTAACCCCATAAATATTAAAGAAGAAGAATTTATTCAAGGAATGCTCAACTTAGAGGCAAGAAATCCTAGCGTGCTTGAAATGGAAACAAGGGAAAATGTAGAGAAAAATCCTACTGATAAGAGAGTTGTTGAAGATACTCTTGATTCTTAATTTTCTTTCGAGAATGTGCAACATGTTAGTGAACACTCACAACTCTTCGAAGAATTAGATAAAGGCCATGCTAAAACTGAAGTTGAAACTAAAATTCCAAAAGAAGAAACTACACAGTTCATAGGATATGGAACTGAAAATGAGAAGAATCTTGGTGTAGCTATAAATGAAGAAGATAAGACTCAGAGAGAAGAATTAGAAAATATGGATAGATAGGAAAATATAAGTCTCCAAACAGAGGAGGTAGTGCTAAATCCTACCAATCCCAAGTCTATGCCAGATATTGCTAAAGGAATTCCCATTTCAGAAATTATGGCAAGTCAAAGAGATGAAATTCCTAAATCAAGTAATAGAAAAAGACAAGAAAGAGTTATATAGGTACAACAAGATAATGATACACCTGATTGGTTAATCAGAGAATTAAATTCTCTAATGGAAGTAGAAATATTACCTCTGAATCTCAATAATTTTATACAGGAAGTACTCCTAAACCTAGGCACAGAGCAAAGGAAAAGAATTTCATACAGAGGAATGCAAATGGTAATAGAACTATCTAGATAGCTACTCCAACAAATGATAAGGATAGTCATGAGATAAGGCCTAAGGAGTACAAAATCACAAGTATTAATCTTGGACACTCATCTTGGCAACAAGAACTAGAAGAAATAAAAGTAAATTTAAATGCTACTATTTCCAGAGTACAGAAATATAAACAGAAGAAAAGAGAATTGGAAGAATGAGTTGCTACCTTGGAACATTTTATTAAGTCACTAACTTTATCTGGTCAAGAACAAGCTAAACTACCCCAACATCCGATGCTAATGTCACAAGAGCAAGTAGATGCCGTTGTTGCAGTTCATCATAGAATGAATATGTTTGAAGAATGGATTGAATATTGGATAAAGCAGTGAGATGAATTTATTATAGATGCAATAAGAAAATACAAGGAAGCATACCATCATTTAGATAAATTGAAAATATTTGAAGATGAATGTAGATTTCGCCAGTAGTAGGTCATTGATGAAAGGAAAAATATGGAAATTTTCATACAGACATATATCCAAGAGTTAGTACAACATAATATAATATCATAACCTGAAATTTCATTGTCAAGAAAGTGGAAGAAGCAGTTGAAATGGGAGGGTGACATGTTAATACAATGTATTGAAGGATTTGAAAGAGTCACCATGGAGTGCAAAGGATTGATGAGAGAAAATCAAGAATTTATTGAAGTATTGTCACGTCAAGGCTTTGATCCCCAAACATTAGGTCAAGATGGGAAGGAAGCTAAAGCTTTCAAGGAATGGATAGAAAGGATAAATAGATATCCTGTTCAAATGTTGATGAGGGAGGTCATCGATGAAATAATACAGTGCAGAAATGTTATAGCTAAATATGAAGCAGACAAAGCACAGAAAAATGATGTCATACTTCAAGTGACTAAAGAATATACCAGGCTGAAGCTTACTTGGAGAGCAATACGAAGGATTTCAAAGGAATGCATGCATCAAATATTAAGAGATTTCTGAGAGTACCAATCAAAGAAAGAAGAAGGAAGTCTGAAACCAAAGCCATAAATGAATACGGAAGGAACTAGATACCAAATACCGGAAATGTAATGGATTTTATTTGTTGTTTTAATTTGCAGGTTGATCCCGGTCCCGGTAGGTGTTTCTCATTCCAATATTTTAAAAAGAAGCTGGTAGCCTTGATGGAGATAAAGTGTTCATGCTGAAGTATGAAGAAAAGCATTGTTGTGGACAAAGTCAAAGCTTTGACTTACTCTAGAATGTTCTTTATGACAGTTGGAACATGCCACGTGACACATTTTAAGTTGTTGTTTTTGATTCTCTGAGATGCTTTTAAGTTGAACTTTTGAGTACCTTGTTTCTATAAAAGGTCATATACTCCCACATTTTTATTTTAAGTTTGGAATTTGTGGATGTCGAAGGAGCAAAAACTTCTTTTAAGTTTTGTTCTTTTTTCTTGTTTTTTGAACCATTTCAATGTAAAACTTTGTATGCACATAAACATTAATTGATATTAGAGCTTTATGGATAGCTACCTATCTAAGTATCTTTTGTAGTTGGTTTTGTAAGTTCGTTTGAACAAGACTGTATGTTGCGTTGTTTAAGGGTGCATACAGAACCTATTCGGTGTCCATAAATGAAACCCCCTCTTTAAAAGCTTGGACCATTTTATACGTAGTTGTGAAGCAATCTAGTGAAATATAAAGTGGTTTGCTTTGTTTTGATTAATTTTTTGGGGCATCCATGGAGAATAAATGGGAGAAACTTTTATTTTTCAGTATTTTTATGTTTTATTTTAGATTAGATGTTTAATATTTTGAAAATGTTCAAAAAAATATAAGTGAATGGAAATAGTTTTGTTGAAAATCTTTTATTTTCCATGAAATTGTTGAATGCTTAATGCTAAATCTACTTAATTGATAGCAAATAATTTGTGTTATTCATGAAATATTATGTTGAATATTTTGATTTCATGATGTCATTTGATGATAAAATGAAGTTTTATGTGAAATGTGAGTAATTCTTGGCAAAGCTGAAAATAACTATATTCCCTTTCAGATTAACAGTAAATTGTCACATCATTACCCGAGAGCAACCCTAGTGCAACCATGACCTGGTTATCGAAGACTTGGGATTAAACAAAAGTCAATCTTTGCTTTGTAAATGCATAATTCTCTCTTAGGTTGTCTTTGTTTCATATCTTTCAAGAAGGATAGGCTCTTCACAGTCTTGTCTATGGAGATTTTATTCGATCTGTTTACTGCAAATAAAACCATTGTCAACAATATGCTTATTTTTCCTTTAAACTATTTTGATTCTCCAAGTCATACGAGGATGCAGGAGAAGAGCATACTTGGTTTTTAAGGAAAAATATTAGCTTTGTATTAGTCTCAAATTTCTCAAAAAATCAGAAAAACAATGAGATATACTAGACCACACAGTTCTAATACCATGTTAGATTCTTCGAGAAGCGAGAATCAAGCTAGGATCTAATGTTGGTCATAGATCACATGCAATTCCAATCAAAAAATGATTAAAGATCAAAATAGCAAAATGAAGACAAAATTTGAAATGAGAGAACAATAGAGACAAATCAAGAGAATTTTGAGAATACTCTTGTGAATCTCACCAAACAATCACCAAACTAATGGAGGCGAGAGGAGAGTGCTCAATATATATAAAAATAGGGGCATGTACATCCAAGAGGTGCATTAACTCCTACTACCTATAAAAGGTGGGAGGTTTTACCTACTTGGGAAATGCCAAAACATGTGGCATAACCTCCTCAAGTGAAGACAAGAGAGAGGTGACACATAAAGCCAAAAGAGGGTGAGAAACACAACTACCCCATAAACTACTCAAGTGAATACAAAATAGTGGTTATGAGAGGTGGCACAACAAGCCAAAAGAGAGTGTGTAACTCAACTACCCATGTGTGGGAGAGAGTGACACATGTATCTATTGTATTTTTCCACATGTCCTCGTATTACCACATCTAATAAACCTAAGCAAGCTTAAATAATAATGTGTAGGAAAAAGAAATACACCCTAACATAAGGAAAATAAAAAACCTACACTAACATATGCATAGGGTTAGATATTTTTAACAAATTGGGAGAAGGCAACTTTTAATATTTTAACTTATTGAATGAGCATAATATCAATTTTATGTTCCAAAATACAACTTTTGATCAAATGTTGTTTGTGTGGTATGTTCAACCCCCTGATATTCCAAGATACAATATGTATCTTGGGAAAGTGTTTAAAGCATACATGATATCAAAATGTTGAGACCACAAAGCAAATATCATGAAATAAAATCCCAATACATCAACAAAATTGTGAGAACAAAATGCATAAAGTTCATGAAATGGAAATGCAAACCCTCATGATGTGCTTCTCTCACTCCATTTTGTTGCCCTTCTTATTCCTTGAATAGATTTTATGTGTAGCTCTCAAATGTGATCAAATGCACTAAATATTGAAAGCAATTTGACGGAATGATTGCAAGGAAATCGAAGATGCGGTCTCTCTAAATTGAGAAATAAGTCCTCAATTTCTAGATTTCGAAAAGATAATTGAATGGACAAGATTGGATGATAAAAAATGGAAAAGATTGAATGCAAGGATATGTTAGAAGGGAAAATTGAATTTAAAAGTGGAGGAAAAAATGAGTTAATTGAAAATAAATAAATAAAATATGTATTTTCATCAAAATATACTTTTTCAAAATCGGAGGAATGAAAGAGTGAAGGATGAGTTAAACTAAGAAAGAGAATAGTTAATTGAAAATAAATAAGGAAACTATTTATTTTCAATTAAAAGCTGTTATTTCCAAAGTGGGAAGTGGATTTGGAAAATAAGAGTCATGAGTGGAAAGTGGAAAGAGTTAAGTGAAATAGAAATTGGAAAATAGAAGAGATAAATGGGAATGAAAATTGGAAAGTGGAAGAGAAAAGTGGAAGTGAAGTGAGAGAAAGTGGGAGAGATAAGTGGGAATGAAATCTAGGTGAGGATAATTAAAGATTTTATAATTAAATAAGATGAATTATCCTTACCTTTCAAAATTAGCAAGTTTAGGGATGATTGAAATTGAATACAAATTAAATAATTAAAGAATTATTTAATTTGAGAGGAAAGATTAAGGGATTAAATAATTAAATAATTATTTAATCTAAGATGAATAGTTAGGAAGAAATAGTGATGAACATTAATTAAATAATGAAAATTATTTAATTAATCGTTTAGAAGAACAATAATTAAATAATTATTGGGAATTAGAAGAATATTAGCTCTGATTAAATAATAAATTATTTAATCAGTTTTAGATGAAAAATTAGTGAAAAGTGTCATTAGAGACCTAGGACAATTTTCAATGTCTCCACAATCTTCATAGAAAATGTTAATAAAAGGAGCAAACCTTGGTAGGGAAATTTAATTGAGGATATAAAAGAGGTACACACCCTAAGTAAGTCTTATTTCTCATTTCTTCTAAGCGTTAGACCCAAAAAAATGTCCAGGGTCCTTTGTTTTCCCAACTCTACATCTCATGTTTCTTCTCTATATCGTGTTCCTCTTTTTGAAGGTCTACCTTGTTTTAGATCTCCTCCCACATTAGGTTTCTTCTTTCTCTTTTTCTTTCCATGAATTGGTGTCCATTCCTCATCTTGGGATGAATTGGGGGTTGTGTTAGAGGGAGAAAGCATAGGAGCAGTGTTGAGGCCAAGGAGGGATAGAGAGTCCTCAATCCTACTATAACAACCCTTTTATTTAAATGCATTTAGGGTATTACCCCCTTCACTACTTTTTATTTGAGTAAAATGGCTTGTAAGGAAAAATTGGGCCAGTTCATTAATATTTCCTTGTTAATATTATTCTCTATTTTCTCCACCGTTTCTCCTTCCTCTATTTCTAAGTCTACTATTGTAGATCTAACACTTTCTTTGACACTCTCATCAATAGGGGAAAATAGAGGTGCATCTAAGGTTTTTTGTGTCAAGACTACCATATGATCCACAAAGAGAGTGGGGGATTCTTGTTCCACCATCAATTTAGGGGAAAACCATTCTAGAGGAGGGGAGGGAAGTATCACTAGGTTCCCCACCATTCCCACTAGGCTAGAAGAGCCCAAAGGGGGGAAAACAAATCTTGCAAAGCCTTTCTATGGTTAGTCGTAGCTTGTTTCAATTTCAAATCCATAGAGGGCCTTTTTTCTTTTGATAATATTTTTTTTACAATTGTTACTTAGATGAATAAACTTGTTGCAAATCTAAAGAAAAAAATCCAACATTATCATACACAATAGGTTGCACCCAACTCTCAAGTCTAGATTTTAGGATGATTTTGGTGGGAAGGTGGTGCAGGAGCACCTACACCTTGTGAATTATAAGTTGATACCTAGGTGTGTCTTTTGTTCATTTATGCTTAATAAGGTCTAAAGGACCAGTCATAATGTAATTTGAAAGGGTTTTGAATCATTTAGTTGAATTTGTCAGTTTGATTCATAATGCAAAAGCCATGTGAAATCATGAGTTTTAAGGGATATGGGGAGTAGGGTCTTATTCCATGTTAAATAAGGTCTCAATGACCATTTTCAATGTATTGGAGGGATTAATAGGTCAGTAGGTGGTATTTGCAAAAATCAAGTTGATCAAGTTGTAATGGGATAGTGATTAAGAGCAAAATTGGCAAAATTGTCATCTTAGAATCTAATTAATGGGTGGTTATGGTAGTTGAACACCCCAAGAGGTAGTTTTCAGGTGGTAGCATGATATATTGTTGTAATATCTTGAAGGGGAGGCTGTTGAAGAAGTTTGGAATGAGTTTCTAATAAGAAATTTGCTATTTTTTGTGTTTTCCATTAAGAAATTGCTGATCACGTGCATTGTACGACTTGTACATATTGTTCCACACTCCAATCATATAATGGAAGGATAGATAATTTAATAATATTTCTTTTGGCATTGGAATGGTGTTATTTCATTGAGAATCGAGTGAGATATCCTCATTTTACTACCGGGTGGTTTGAAATCCCATGTTTTTCCTGTTTTCCTGAACTTTGCAAGTATTGTACGGATCTGTACCACCACCATATGCTCTAATAATTATATAATATTTGAGGGGCATGAAATAGCTTTCATTTAAATCCAATTATAGGTTCTAATATTGAGTTTTGAGGGAGATCTCTTCATTTTTCTGGGACTGCCTGTTTCTAACTAGTTTGAGGGTTTGATTGGTGTAAAAGTGATGTTATAGCCATTCCACCTGCTGTCCAGCCCTGTAACTCAGTGGAATGACTTGTTTCATGGTATTTTACATGTACCAATGGTTTGGGAGATAGGAAATACAATTTTTATGGTTTTAGGGTGATGCCCTAGGGTGTTTTCATGAGTTTTCCATGTGAAATTGAGGAACTAAAGTAAGGTTTTGGAAAAATATGATTGGAACTATATATGTGATAGTGTTTTGAGTTTTTGAAGGTCATTTTATGAAGGTCTGAGGCACTGGAATGTTATGATAAGTCTTAGAACCCATATTTTCATTAAACCCTCCTCAAATTGGCTTAAAATGAGGTTTTGTGGTTTGGCTAGTTGGAGCAAGTTTCCCTTGAGGAAAATTGTGTTTTTGGGAGTTTGAATACATTTTAATTTGATCTTTCCCCACCTCTGCATCAGAAGGATTGTGTTTGTTGCAACATTAGCACACATTCTAGTGAAGAATAATCTAGATTTTTGAAGGGTAACCTTTTCAACCACCAAAAAGTGTCCAAAATAGTTAGAAATGATTTGAAACATATTGTATTTCTAAAATTCCAAAGGAAAACTAGGTAGACGAATCCAGGTGGGAGCAACAACTCCTTAATCCTTAACTGGGTCAAATCCTAGTTTCCATTTACATAAGGAGAGGAAATTCTTGTAATTTTTTTCTAAATCCCAAGGGCCCCTTGTTACAATCTTCACCATATCTTCCTTATTCATGAATTTAAATAAAAATTCATCAACCAAAGCACTTATGGTGAAATTTACTTTGAGTTTCCAATTCAAAAAGGCCCATTTCCTAACTTGGTCTAGATTAGTTCTAAAAGAAAGGAACTTACCAATCAAGCAATTTTCCATTTCCACAAGCATCACATTGAGAAGATTTTCAAGCATATCAATAGCAAGACCCTCATTTAAACAAGGAAGTCAAGGAATGGAAAATTCCAAGGAAGAGGGGAACTCAGACCGATCACTTTATCCACAAAATAAATAGGGTCTTCCCCTCAAAAAAGGAGGAAAAAACACCTGTAACAACTCTTGCTCTAGAAAATGGGGGGTTTTGAGGGTCCCCCTAGGACCCCCACCAAGGGGACCATTACAAAAATAAAATAAACCATTCTTTTTTGTATTTTTTTGATTTTATGTGTATACACATGCAAATCTTATACTACTAAAAGAATTGAAACTATTCTAAATATAAAAAGCATATGAATGTAAGAAATATCTAAAAAACCTAGTTCTTCCTCCTATTCTTTATGAAAACAATGAATTACTAATCAACATGCAAACTATTCAATGTCGATTTGATTTTATGGTTTGAGTGAAACAAGTGCTTCTGGTTGATAAGAATGTTTCTATAATTTTTTGAATTTTATTTAATGATTTATTGTTGATAGATTTTGATGTTTCAAAAGATTTTGAATAAAATGGTACTCCTATTTTTATAGTATTTTGTAAGAAACAAAATTAAATATTAACAGACTCTAAGAAACACAATTATTATGTCACGAATACCAACTTTACAACAAAATCTTACAAGTTTAGAGAAAGAAAATATAACTAGCACTAAAAGCTAATCTAATCTACTAAACATAAACAAATTAACTAGAATTCCTACACCTATTCCATATGTATGTTCAAAAGTGTGATAAATGGTGGTTAAGGTAGTCTTAGTGACCCAATTTTTTAGTGTCCTTTCCCCTCTTAAATAAGGGTTTTGGTGGAAGGTAGATATAGAAGACCAACATAAAAAGACAAAAAAACATACATAAAACATACTACTAAAAATAACTTAGATGTTGTTTGAATTATTTTGATAGTTGTGATCAATCAAAAGAGCCTAAAGGTTGTTAGACAATTAATAGATTGTAGTAAATATCATGTAGGAGATATGAATAATTTAAATATGTTGGTGTATTCCTTCCTTGAAGCTAGAAATATAAGTGTGCTAAAAAAATAAATAAAATAGGAGCCAAAGATTCATGGAAGATAAACTTTCTCTAAAAAGTTATTAAAACTATATAGAACAGATTCAGAAAAAATAGTTCAGATTTGGCTAGAGATATTTCAATGGTATTAGAGCAGTAAGACCTTAAAGAGAAGCAACATAAATGGATCCGTAAGATATAGGCTTGTGATTTTTATATTGAGTACGTTAAGGGTAAGAAGAATGTGATTGTCGAGGCTAAATTTCTAGAGCAATAGTTTCCGGAGCAACAGATTCAGAAAATTCAAATCAGATTTGGCTTGAGCAAGAGGGGTGTAGGGTCCTGTCCTAGACATGATCTTAATAGTGCAAGAAGACCAAGGGAGAAATCAATCCAGGGGTCATGCAAGGGTTTTTAGTTTGCTTTCTTCATGCCCAAATCTATCTTAGTTTTAGGCTAAAAAACAAGTTTTGTTGTAGATCTCTAAATATTTTGTATAATAAGCCCATTTTCAGTAGCAAACTTGGGGTTAGCAGATATCTCTTCATTGGAAAGGTGTTTTTGGGATCATATAAACTATTACCTATTGTAAATTTTTATTATTACTAGTATACCTACAAGCCTCCCACCTTTTGCTTTAAAAAAATTATATAGAACAAGAAATATCCCATCAAAGAAAGACAAAATAGTTTTCTAAAGACTCATAAACATCCAATTAAATAAAAAAGAATAAAAATATTGAATAATAAAGACATACAAAGAAATCATGGATGCAAAAAAAAATTGATATGTTCATCCCTTTACTAGTGTTGGTAGGTTTTAAATAATAAAATATGGACAAATTTATCAATCACAAGAAAATGACTAAGTTTTGAAAAGTGTCAAGTGATAGAGGCTAAAGAGATAGAAAAATTAACATAAAATAATAAATTGAAAGGGCCTTAAGGGTTAAAAATCTCGTACACCACAATGGGAACATAAAAAGAGAGTTTTATTTTCATAATTCATGCCACAAAGCGTCATCGACTAGGTCATTGGATCATCATTGGACCTTCCATGCATGCCTATCTATTTTTAGGCACTTAAACAAATATTTTCAATTCATTATGAATCTATGATTTTACCTATTTAAATTTAATATCATTATTTTGAAGGGTCATTTGGTTAACTTTTATTGAATTGGTGTTTATATAGGAATTTATACTTAATTTTTTGCAAAACATCTGACACACACTCTCAAAGTAGATCCCATGCAAAGCTTCAATATGGGATGAACATGTTATTACAATTAGAAACTATATTAGAGATTTATATAGCAATCCTCACAAATTATTACAAAGATAAAATATGAAAAAAATCATGGTCTCTTTCCATGGAATTAGTTATTGATCCCATATTTTTTTGACTATTGGAGGGATATTTCTTATAGATCTGATAAGGTGGAAAAGTAAACCCTTAAGGATTTTATCCTTAAGGATTGCAAAGAGGTATTTCTTTTCCACCAATGGCAAGGTCCAATTCTCATTAAATTCAAGATTAGCTAAGATATGAGATTGACTTGCAACCTAAAATGTGAGCCAATCAATCCTAGGATCTGAATCTAGGGACTTTAGAATGAATTTTGTATGAAATAAAATTATGCAAATAACTAAAGATGAAAATGCACTACTCTGATGCAAAAATAGTAAATCTGGAAACTGATAGACAAGTTTGATGTTCAAAAATAGATTGAGCATAGTTATGTGCACTTGTCATAAAAATCCGGAGTTGAATTTATGAGACTAAGTCACCAAGGGAAACTATGTCCTAGTAGTTCAACTTGGAATTTGATTTCACAATCGTCTAGAGTGTGACTATAGGCTTCTTCCTTCTAGGTCTCACTATTAGATCTTTGTTGGATGTTGAGATAACTGAGTTTTGTATCTTGTCAAGTTGTAGGGTTTGAATACAACGATGAATAAATGATCTTCAATCTTCCTCTAAACTTCTTTAGATCTAAAACTTTCACATTTAAAAGAGAGAGAGGAAGGGTTGTGCCATGTAGGGGCTTGCCTTAGTCAAACCTTGTGTTGGTGTTTCCACCTCCATAATGGAAAAATGATAAAAGAGAGCTTATCCTTTTGAGAGATAGAGGCTAAATGACAAATGAATGATGAATCAATAATGGATCACAACTCACCACTCAAATATGATTTCCTTGAAGGATTGAAGTCATGCACATCACCTCAAGTCTTGATTGCTTGGAATACCTACAAGGGTTAGTCCTCACAAAAAAATGATAACATAAACATGGGGTAAAAGAAAGAAGTAGGGTCCACGAAGAGAGGAAGTTTTGGCCAAAAAAATCCTACAGGAAACACATACATGTTATTAAAACAATGTGTACCTGCTTAGTAATGGGTGCCCGAGCCTAAATAAAAAAACACGTACACATTATGCTTCAAGTACACACTAAGAAACATGTACACATTTTATAAAAGGTATTTCATTTTTTAAATAAACAACTGTCATTTCTATTTAAAAGAATGCACGTGTTTCTATTTAAAAATGCACGTGTTATATAACGCGTACATATTTCTATTTAAAAATGTGTATGTTTTTCATAACACGTACATGTTTCTAAAATTTTGAATTCCCAAACCACATGTTGCCTTGGTTTTAAGCTCAAGAAAGGCTTGGCAACCCGACCCTTAGCCTTTGACCTGCAACTAAAAAGCTAAGGCAAGTTCAAGAGAAATGTCCAACTTTGGCAATATAGCTGATGGACTTTTTTTCTGAATTAATCTATGAAATTAAAACCCATTATAGAAAACGATGTCTAGTTTCCAAATATATAATTTTTGTTAAGCTTGGATTATGTTTTTTTTATTTTTTTTAATTAATTTCTAAGAAAACTAGTCCATAAACTTGAAATATTAGGCTTTTTAAAAAAAATTAATAACTTTTTTGGGTTATTTTTTTGTAAAAATATTATATGAAATCAATCTTCAAACAATTCTATACACAATGAAAAAAAATAAAAATAAATGTTTAGTTTAGGTCCAATTATGATGTTTGTACATGTTGATTTTTAAAAACAACGAGGGCCAATAAAAATTCAATAAAAAAATTACAGAAAATATCCTCATCAATCTTCATGTTGTTACATATCTTTCCCCAAAAGGAATTAGAAAAATACTTTTATTTAGGTCAAAAAGTGATGTTCGTACACGTGCATGGTATGGTAAAAAAAATGACTTTTAAAAAGTGGCTTTTATACATGCCTATCAAAATCTAATTTCTATCACCTAGGTATTTGAATAAATTACATATTTGGAAATTAGATTCAAAATAATAAATTTCATATTAGTAACTTTTTTTAAGATTCATTGTGTAAGTGCTTCAAATTTTTAGTCCAAGTGTGACAAATTCTGAAAAACAACAAAAACACTTCCACTTTTTGAGCTTTTTGTGGACCCAACTTCTTGCATTAGCCCCATGAACAAACTCACAAAAAACTTGACATGATACTTCAATGTTGAAATGTTACAATAAATATGCTCTTGACTACTCTTGGCTTGATAATAATTGCTTCCAAAAGTGCTTGATCACCAATTGTTTCTAGTTAGTTTTCAAATGGTGAAATGGCTGTGTTTATATGCAATTAATCTAATTTCTCAAAAATTAAATCTTGAAAGCTGACATTTGACATTTGAAATTCAAATAATAAAATGCCAACTCCGACATATTAAAATTTGGAGGTAATTTAGGAGGACCAAGTCACCTAGGGTGACTCTGTCATAGCCCTATTTTAAGGGGTGTAAAATGTCGAGAGAAGAACATTAAATTTTTTCTTTGGTTTTGTAAATGAGTTTTCTTGATAAATGACCAAATTGGCTATGAAATGCATAATTTAGGATATTATATGTACAATTAGGTCCAACTACTTAGGGGGGAGCAAAACAAAGTGTGAAATTGTCAGGGTGACAATTTACAACATTGCATTTAGCCCCCACTTTAGTAAGAGTATGAACTTACGCTTAGACTCACACTAAAGTAGAAAATATGTCAAGAGGGGTCTAATTATATAAATGTTGAAGAGATGGGATGAAAATGAATCTAGGGGGAGTGTGCAAGCCCCCAAGATTCAAGATCCTATGGCAATGCAACATAAAGACAAGAGAACACACACGTATGTAATGCAACGAGACAACACACAATACTACACAATACACGACACTTATACAAACATAATAAAACATATACAAACAAAAACACAAGGTTAGTGCTAAAAGGATTCAATTTGATAAGGCAGAGAGACCTTAGTCTTAAATTTGTCTCAAATACCAAATGTCATCCATCAAATGAATGTTAAATATAGAATTTCTCTCATGAGGACTAGTAAGTTGTGTTATGCCAACTCACTCACAAGCCACATGGATCTACTAGCTAGCAAGTTGCATTATGCTAGGTGTCCATGCAATATGATGAGTTCAACAAGACTAGAAGTTGTGTTATACTAAGACACTCATGAAACACATGGCTCCATTGGCAATCAAGTTGTATTATGCTAGGTGGCCATGTTAAAATGGGTACTCAAGTTCATGAATTAGCAAGTTGTGTTATGCCAAATCTATGGACTATCTTGAAAAATCTCACATTTCAACATCCAAGGGGATGAAAAAAACTCACCTCAAGTGGTGCATAACTTTTTAACATCCAAGGAGATAAACAACAAACACCTTAGGGGGTGCACAAATTTTTAATGTCCAAGGGGACGAACGACAAACACCTTAGGGGGTGCACAGATTTTTAACATCCATGGGGAAAAATAACACAACCCCTCAAGGGGTGCAAAAAATTTTAACATCCAAGGGGATGATCGACAAACATCCAAGGGGATGAGCAACAAGGCCACACCTCAGGGGGTGTTATAAGAGACACCACCACAAAGGGTTTCAAAGTGATTCTACTTAATACATGAAAGGTCACACCTTAGGGAATATCATACATGATACCACCACTAAGAGAAGACAAGTCATGGAAGAAAAGATCACACTTTAGGGAATGCTAACCATAGTATTACCACCAAAGAGAACATTAAACCATGAAAAGTCACACTTTTAGGGGATATCAAGCCTAATATCACCACAAAGGAGACACTAACATAGATCAAGAAGGCCACATTTTCAAAGGCATTCATGTGATATTAGCAAGGTCACACTTTCTAGGAGATTTATGCTATCATCACTAAAAAGGGACCATTTCTTATGCAAACAATGTGTGAGGGACTATATGGTGTGATCCCACAATAGTGGGTTACACTTTTTGGCCAAACTCGACATTGAATTAAACTTTTTTAACTAAATATTCACTTTTAGGAACCTATAGTTGCTAAGCCATGAGGAATTTGAAGCTGACGCAAACTAGTGATTTGTGAGATTTTGTTTGTAGATTATAAATATATTTTTTTAAACAAAAATTAGAATCAAATTGCATTTCTTTTTCCATCTCCTTTGAACACTAGTTTTTAAAAGTAAACTCCATTTTTAAAGAGTGATGGTCACCACATAACACATAACCTTTTTTCTATGAAAGATAAAATTCTTTTTTTTTTTAACTTTAGATTTGTAACTATGATATCTAGCATGTTCATTTGGTTTCATAGTGTTTTATTGAATTTTTTTTCTTAATTAAGTTTTGAAGTCAAACTAATTACAATTTAGACATAGGTGGACCATATAACACATAAAAAAAAATTGTATGTATTGAAATTCAAATTTTTTTGTTGGATCAAGGACATCAATACCAAGCACATACATATTTTTCAATTTCTTTTAATAATCAACTATTTTTCCACATGTGTAGAACAGAGAGCTTGATTTTTCGGTGAAAAACCTATGTTTAATTAAACTAAAAAATATATATAATAAAACCAAAATATAGTAAAATTATACTTGATGGATAGCTCATTTTGAGGAATATAAACCTCTAGTTGGGTCTATGAAGTTTATTCCATTTTCATCTTCAACCTGAACTTTGAAAGCCAAAATTTTGTATAAAATTTCACATGGAGGGGGAGAAGGGAAAAAAAAGGGGGTTCTAGCGAACCCCCCTAGACCCCTTTGAGCGAAGGGGGGTTTTCTAGAAGGGGGGTCACTAGAACCCCCCATTTTTTCCATTCTCCCCTTTAATTTATTAAGAAAATTCCACCAAAATGGGGTTCACTCAAACATGCCATCAAAAAGGGGTTCACTCAAAGAGGGGTATTCGAGTGAACCCAAAAATGGGTTCGCTCGAACATCCCCCTTCGAGAAAACCCCTTAAAACCCAATTTTTTTGGAGCGTCCAAGCAATTTTTCTTTGTGAATGCAATTGTAACCCACTTATGTGGGATCACCCTATGTCCCCCCTCAAAATGTTAGTTTCCTTGCTACACTAATATTTTAAGGAGATACAAAGGGATCCCTTGTAAGAAGGAAAGCACCTAATACAAGGCTACCCAACCTCTTCCCCCCAAGCTTAGGGATAAAAATGAGCCATGATGAATGATGACAGATTGCTCCTTGAATACTAAATACAATTGCATTAAAATTAATTTACACCCCCATGAATGGTAATGAGCATCATGTAAAGCTACAACTACCACATGGCAAGGATAAAAAATGGATACGATTTAATCTATTATCCTATCAAATTTATCATTGTCAAGATGTAATCCTTCCAACTTGCTCTTTAAAACACGACATTCCTTAGTAATGTGTCCAAATTTTCTATGATATGCACAATAGGTTTTTTTTAGTCTTTCTTATAGTATCTTTTTAATGGCGTGAATTTGCACCCCTTGTGAATTCCCCATTTACACACCCCTTACCTTAGAAAACACAATCCTGGTGATGTATTTTCCCACATCCACTTCCATTTCCCATCCATGTAGTGGCTATTTTACATTTTAGTGGAGTAATTTTGTCAGAGACACACATGTGTCATGTAGACATCTATGCGTTGCGTTGTCATCCTAACAAGATTCCCGCCTTTGGAATCTATAGAGGCATTACACTCCTCTATTAGACATGAAGTGTAATGCTTCCTACCCCTCCAACCGACTTCAAATGGCCCTTTTGCCTCCATTCTTCTTTTCAAATGGCTATCTTCTTTATTCATTCCTTCTTCAACTTCTTGATTGAAATTCACTCTACACACTTGCTCAACACTCACTTTTATCTCCTTCGTGTTTCACCACCTTCATTGTAGCTAAAAGTTGTTGATTTTTTGGCTCCTCCTCTTCGTTTTTGTGACAACGTTGGCTTTAGAGAGCTTGCGAGCTCACATCTTCCTCCATTTACCTTGGGAGCACATGGTTGAGAAGGTGATATCCATCTGTTTCCATATACGTTTGCATCATCTAGTTGCATAGTAGCATATGGTTGTTTGAGTATTTCTTGGTATTTCCATTTCTACACTTTCCTTATCATCTTTCTATACAATCATTACTATCTAGCTTTCCATAGAGGTGGGAACACCAAAGAAGGGGACTGATTGAGTCAGTCCTCTAAGTTCAGCCCCAATATTTTCTTGTTCTTATGTGTGTAGGTACTTTTCAATTAGAGTTATTCAAAGAATCAGATTGCACATGGCTCGGTATTGCTTTCTCATCTCTTCTTTTTCAATTTGGAGTAGACTAGTTAAAGTATTCTCCTTGTTTCATTCTATTTTTGTACTTTTCCACCACTCTATTATAGCTTAAAACTCTGTTAGTCAATCTATAATCCTATTTCCTAGTTTTTTGGTTTGTCTTTCACACTATTTTCCCATACGGTCACCAACGCCCTGCTAAGATGCCAATGCGTCATGTTGGAGTATGTGTCCTATGTTGTCGTCCTCAAGTAGTGAGTTGCTTGAGTCATAGACCAAACTCTAGAAGTTGGCTCATTTGACCTCTTGAAACATTCAGGTTCATAGAAGGAAAGTGACAGACCAATTGTCTTTCCTATTCAACCCTTGAAACCTTAAACCTTCCCAATTCATTCATCTATCTTGAGGTAGATCAGGGAAGCCTATTGTTTTAGACTTTCTCATGACCTAGAGTCCCTGAGTAGCCTCCCCCTCCTCTACATTTTGGTGAGCCTGACATGAATAATTTTGACCTTCCATTTCATAGTGTTGAAGGAATATTCCTTCATTTTCTAGGTGTGTTGTAGGTGTGTGTGTTGCAGGGCGCATAGCCTTACAACCCAACCTATTACCCCTAGCAGGCGTATTCAGATGGATCCCTAGACATTGTGAAGTAAAATCTAGATAGGTCAATGCCTAATTGTTGAATCTTTGGGGTATCTTCACAATAGCACAATAGGAAATTAGCATCGGATTTTGTGCTGGATTTTAGTATATTTTGAGTACATGAATTGAGAAATTTGGCTAGCACTAAACTCGGTGCAAACAGGCATGGTCAGTTTGGCACCGTATTTTGTGCTGATGTTTGTGTCAGAATTGGCAATGGATTTAGCGTCGGATTTAGCACTAGAATATCAGAGTGCCTCTGTTAGCACCCAAAATAGTGCCGAGAAGTAATGACAAAAATTACGCCAAAGTTGGCACCCAATTTGGCCTTCGATTTTGCTTCCATGCTACTCCCATTTTTGCTTCTAATTTTGCTTCCAATTTTACGTCCAATTTTTCTTCCAATTTTTCCTTCAGGTTTGCTTCCAATTTTATTTCCAAGTTTGCTTCCAGGTTTGCTTTAGGTTTTGCTTCTATTTTTGCTTCTGGTTTTGCTTCCAGATTTCCTTCTAGTTTTACTTCTGATTTTGCTTCTAGTTTTGCTTCTGGTTTTGCTTCCAAGTCTACTTTTGGTTTTGCTTTCAGTTTTTCTTCTTGTTTTGCTTTTGGTTTTGCTTCCAAGTTTTCTTCCGGTTTTTCTTTCGATTTTGCTTCAAGGTTTGCTTCCAGTTTTTCTTCCAGTTTTTCTTTTGGTTTTGCTTCCAATTTTGCTTCTGGTTTTGCTTTCAATTTTGCTTCCAGTTTTTCTTCCAGGTTTGGTTCCAATTTTGCTTTTGGTTTTGCTTCTAGTTTTGATTCCAGTTTTTCTTCCAAGTTTGCTTCGAGGTTTGCTTCCAGATTTGCTTCAGTTTTTCTTCCAAGATTGCTTCTGGTTTGCTTCTAGTTTGGCTTCCATTGTTGCTTCTAGAAATGCTTGTTTTGCTTCCATTTATTAATATAATATGTTTTATTTCAATTTAATTAGTTAAATATATCATGCCTCTTAAATAACTCATATGATTATAGAGTAAGTAATTTAATTATTTAACTCATATGATTAAATAGCAATATAATTATTGTAACATGATCATCATCTATAATTAAAACAAGTGAGTCAAATATCTATGATTTAATTGAATTTTCAACATCCATCCTGAGCTGTAAATTAAAATCATCATACTTAATAAATATTCATCCAAAAATCATCGACCACTTTTAATATATATAAATTGACAAGTCAATACTGATAAGATCATCATCATATATAACTAAAACAAGTGAAAGTCAAATATGTAGTACATCAAAAACATGTCAAAATGATACATGTCCAACAGTCGACATAAGTGAAAATGATACATGTACAAATGATATAAATAAAATTGATAAATTATGTAACTCAAATTGATACAAGTCAAGATGATACATGTCCAAATGATATAGTGAAAATGATACATGTCAATATGATACAACTCAACAATATAATACTGTAGGTCGTGAAAATGATACATATGATAGTAACCATGAAAAGAGTCATCATAACGATATATCAGCAATGATCCATGATGTAGTCTATATGATCATGAATGTCACTAGTTACTATTACTAACTATCTCATCATCATCATCACCATTGTGATCATCATCGTCATCATTTTCATCATCATTGTCATTGGCCTCGGTGTCTTTCATATTTGTGTCATCATCATCCTCTGCCATGTGATCTCTATTGGTAGAACCAATATTTTGTGGATCTATATCATGTTGAGGATCATCTTGATCTTCTGGAAGACCCGTGTTCTAAAAAACATTTAAAATGAAAATTTATTATTTATTTCATGCATAATTTATTTTTCTATTATATATCTAATATTACAACATATGAGACGAAATCATAATCATATTACATCATATCAAAGTGCACGTACCATAATTAAATTTCAAAAAAAGTTACGGCTAATACTGGTGAGTCAGGAGAAACTCCAGCTTTCAAAAACAAAGCCAATTAGGTTGGAAAACTTGTGGATCAGGCCAACATTTGGTGGAAGAGGAATAAAGGTGACTAGAACTCTAGAGGCCCACCATAATGGATTTCAGTATTCAACCATGAGAAGCAAAAGAGAGTTGATATCATGTATCAAAACATTAAGCATGCATTCTTCTAGCCAGCGGAGAAGGAGATGATTACTTTGTTTCATTTTCATTTGCATAACCATATCACGGTGTGGGAACCAAGAAGACCAAGGATTTATAGTTTTATGTGGAGGTAATGGATGTGGTCCAAACTTTAGGAGGGGAAAGAAGGTCAATGTATGATCTGATTAAATTGTGAGGAAGAATAGCAAGAGAGGGACAGGAAAAATAAAATCAATACAGAGTTTCAAGGATTTGTTAAGTGAGTAAGAGAGCTATGGGAGCATCCTCATCTAAAATATTTTGAACTAGAGTTTGATATACCTTTTAGAGAGCTTGGTTTTCATGGAGTTCCTTTCAAAGCCTTTGATTTTATTGTTCCTATGGTAAACTGTTTGGTAGAGTTGGTGGAATTACCTTTCTTAGTAATCACTATTAGTGAGATTGAGATTGTTAACCTTGAGAGAGTAGGACTTGGGAAAAAGGAATTTGATATGGCTATTGTTTTCAAAGACTTCAAGCGGGATGTACTCCACATTGATTCCATTCCTCAATCTTCAATCGATGGCATCAAGGAATGGCTGAACTCCATGGATATAAAGTATTATGAAAGCAGAATGAACTTGAACTAGCGGCTAATTTTGAAGAGTATTACTAATGATCCAGATAAATTTATTGAAGATGGTGGTTGGGAATTTTTGAATATGGAAGCAAGTGATTTTGATTGACAATTGAGAAAGGTCAGATCAAGGATATGAACCCTCATGGAAGAGGAATAGAATCAGATTTCATGTAGCCACCATCAAAGGTATTCAAGCCAACAAGATGGAGGGAATTCTTATATAAGGATAATTTTCAATGTTGCATTGCAGTTTAATGCCAACTATAATGGCAACATTGAAATTCCCTAGTAGTATTTATGTTAAGGAAATTTCCTTTTGATGCAAGGATTCAAAGCACATCAACCATGTGGTACAAATGATTAAATCCCAAAGACGATATGTAGCAATGAAAGAGTCTAAAAAGGTAGAGAGAGCTACACTGGTGACTCAGGAGAAACTTTAGATTTCAAAAACAAAGCCAATTAGGCTAGCAGACGTGTGGATCAAGCTAGCATTTGGTGGAAGAGGATGAAAGATGACTAGAACTCTGGAGGCCCACCATAATGGATTTCGGTATTAAACCATGAGAGCAGAAGAGAGAGCTGATATCATGTATCAAAACATTAAGCATGCATTCTTCTAGCTAGCGGAGAAGGAGATGATTACTTTGCTTCATTTTCATTTGCATAACCATATCATGGCATGGGAACCAAGAAGACCAAGGATGTCTAGTTTTATGTAGAGGTAATGGATGTGGTCCAAACTTTAGGAGGGGAGATCCTAATGTCTGCCAAAGTTTACTTCCAATTTTTATGACTATTTTTCTTGACTGTCAAAGTTTACTTACAAATTTGAAATTTATTTCTAGTCATTTTGATGAGGATATATTTAGCCAATGTGTAAGCACCTTTTGTTTGTATCACAAGCATCTGTGCATTGCAAGAATTTTGATTATCTATGGTCTACAACTATGCCATCTCACTTATTGGATCTTCTATTTCAATGTTTTATATAGCCTTCTCTATTTGAGGTAGCACCTGACAATCTTACCTCCTTTCCCTAGTTGAGAAGTGGATTTGAATTTGGAAATACTACACTTTAAAACTAGCTATGGTTTAAGGAGAGTTATTCTAGCTTTGTTGTTGACACCCTCAATCTTCAACAAGTACTTAGATGCATGGATTGAAATGCAAGCTTTCAAACTTAGATTTGAATGTGCATAATTTGATTGATTATGGTTTTCATAGGCAGTTGTCTTTACATGACTATTCTGGATTGTCAATATGTGTAATAGTGACTACATCCTTATCAAGTTTGGCTACCCTTATTCAAAATTCCTTGGCCTTTGGACTCGATACAAAGTTGTTCATTGTTATTCCATATTTGTAACATGGAAATTTAAGGGGTACAATATATATAAATTAAGTACTATCATCCAAGGAAAACTTACAGATGGTGTATCAAGAACAACAAAAAATTCTTTTATTAGGGTTAATGCTTTCTTCCCCCATGCTGCTGATATTTTCCCCAAAACATGTTTTTTTTTATTATTTCAATGCATCTCAAAATTCAATGTAATGATTAACATTTGTTACGCATTTCATCTATTTATGCAAATGAAGCATATATGTTAACTCAATCAGTGTTGTTACTTCGGTAGTTTGACTTCTATGACAATAGGCCATTAGGCCATTGTGTGCGGGAGCACGTTTGTGTTTTTAGTTAGCTTTTTTGGATAGCTCTACTAGGTGTTGAGGACATTCCATTTATCTTTTGAATGTTAAGAAGTCAGAGTTTCAAGGATTTTTCAAGCGAGTAAGAGAGCTATGGGAGCAGCCTCATCTAAAGTATTTTGAACTAGAGTTTGATATACCATTTAGAGAGCTTGGTTTTTATGGAGTTCCTTTCAAAGCCTCTGCTTTTATTGTTTCTACGGTAAACTGTTTGGTAGATTTGGTGGAATTACCTTTCTTAGTAATCGCTATTAGTGAGATTGAGAATTGTTAACCTTGAGAGAGTAGGACTTGGGCAAAAGGAATTTGATATGGCTATTGTTTTCAAAGACTTCAAGTGGAATTTACTACACATGTACGCCATTCCTCAATCTTCACTTGATGGCATCAAGGAATGGCTAAACTCCATGGATATGAAGTATTATGAAAGTAGAATGAACTTGAACTTGTGGCCAATTTTGAAGACTATTACTAATGATCTAGATAAATTTATTGAAGATGGTGGTTGGGAATTTTTGAATATGGAAGCTAATGATTCTGATTCTGATAATTTAGAAGAGTCAGATCAAGGATATGAACCCTCTAACGTAGAAGAGGAATCAGAATCAGATGAGGAAGGTTTAGAAGATGAATCTCTTGTGGAGTTAGAGGAGGATGAAGAAGAAGAAGAATATTCTGAAGAGGAGGAAGGTAAAACATGGGATGAATTAGAAGCCGAAGCCAAAAATGTAGATAAGGATAAAAAAGGAGACGAGTCTGATAGTGAAGAGGAAAGGCAACAATGAAAGGTAAAAGCTGCAGGGAAGTCTCATGCACCTGATATTAGAGATTCAAGAGGAATGCCTGCCAAGAGGCATAAAGTCAGATGAATTGAGTTCATGTACATCCTTCTACTATTTATTCATGTACATAAACGGTCATCTTGTAATCATAAGATTTGAGCTCTATTTACTCATCCTACGCATCAATAAACAACTCAACACAAGAGATGCAAATTGACATATTAACACAAAAATAACCAACTAAGCTATTGAAACTCAATTATTGATACCTCATTCTCCATCCAAATTACAAAATTGTTTCACTTTTTGTTTTGTAACATATTCTTTTCAAATTGATTTGGATGGCAGCCATATTTCTCCTCCTGTCAAAACATGGCACATGGACTAGTTAAACTAATTAATATCCAATCATTTACTTTTTCCAAGGAAATAAAAAAAATATATTATTTAACATATTAAATATACTTACAAATGTACAGATTAAGGCCTGTAAACCTTTCTAGCCACTGTGATGCGTGGTATGAAGTTTCTCAAGCCTAGCCTTGGAGGCCTTGTCTTGAAACATATACTAATTCAATTTAACTATACACAAATAAAATTTAAATATCGTTTAATAAATGTGATATAATCGTATGAGAAAATTCAAATACCTGCGTACTCTCCTCACCGGACTTCCTTCGTGCCTCAAACTTCTCATATGCTTTTACAAGCTCTTTCCATACTTTCACACTTACATCAATTATCCTTCCTTTTTTCCTTAGCTCAGGAGGGATTTTTTTTATCTTCTTTGTTTGGTTGCACTGAAATCGCTTGCAATTTTGAGAAATTCATAGCTTTATCTTCTTTAAAGACCAACCTGTGCCAAAATCAATCTCCATGTCATGGATAATTGCTTTTTTCGAATGCATGGGTATCTGTGTGAATGGAAAATGTAGATAGTCTTTGAACCATTGAAGGAATTATTCCTTCAACCTATTCACAAACATTTTCCCAGCATCCATCATTCGGACTTCCCCTGAAACCACCTCGTATTCTATCTTCGTATTGTAGCTACCAATGCAAGATTGATAATATGGTGTGGTGGAAGAAGATTGTGTCTCAGGAGTGGATGGGACATTGGAAGTCGTTGCTCCCTTTTCCACATTCTTAGAGTTTGTTGTCACTGATTTCCTCTTGGATCTTTTGCTCGATTCAAGATTGGTTGGGGAATCAATTGATTCCCTTTCACACAATTGATTTGTTTGCAATGTTTGAGGGGTGTTAACCAAGTTGTTTTTCTATGTATCTAGCAAGCGTTGTCTAGTCCACATTAACCTATTTTTTCACTATCTCTACCCCCAATATGGAAGCCAATTCCTCTTTACCTTTGTCAGTCTCATGTCCCTATATATATATATTATATTTCTTCTTTTAAATTTAGAAATAAAAATTTAAAAAGTCAAAGTCAAAGAAATAATGGGAACATTTACAAATCTATAAATTGAGAATGAATTACCTCATTGTGGCCAGAATATACTGACAATGCTCCCTTCCTTCTATTGCTTTGCATTTTGAGGTGACCTAGGAAAAATTATTTTCATCCAGTTTGTGGAGGAAAATGAAGTACACACTGTCAGGTATGAAATTTTTCGTCTAGTTTGTGGTATGAAAGTTTTGTTTTGTGGGAAAATATGTTTGCTAGGTTTTCTTAGTGTTGATAACCTAGGGAAAATATGTTTGTTGGGTTTGCTTAGTGTTGATAACCTTATCATGAAAACTCTTTCATAATGCAATCTTGCATGAATTTGTAATGGCATCGGTGACTATGGCGCAACTAGGAAAAACCAAGCAGTTTCTACATTTATTTTCAGTAGTTGCTCAGTAGTGACCAACTCAAATTCTCATATTTTCCTTGCAATTCACTATTTACTTGATACCTAGGTTAGGGAAAGAATATGGAGGCATCCTAGCTTTGTGCTATAATATTTTGAGCCAAAGCTCAAATGGGTAAGGTAAAAAATTTTGTTGGTTTCTCAAAGGTTTTACAATTTATAATGATGGGACAATTTAGAGGTTGTCTGGACAGGTTAGGCCACAAACCAGTAAACAATCACAAATTCAAATGCAATACAAAGAGTAGTAAACAATCAGGAATTCAACCAAGAAATTTTTTTTTTTCCTTACCTATGGTGTTGCAAACTAAATCAACTTTCTCATTAGTTGCTGGTAGCACCCTGCTCTCTTCCTTCGTGTGGTGTTTTTCCCTTTTTTGTCGTATGATTTCTTCCTTCATGCAGAAATTTTTAAATTTTTTTATTTTGATCCAGTAGTCAGTGCTTTAGTCAGTGTTAGTTAACACCAACTTTAGCACCAAATTTTGGCCGTTAATGTAATCTATTTGGGGTGCCTAAGGCAGTGCCAAGTGTGCCTAATTGGGTGCCTATCATTGTTGTATAGTGACTATTTTCATTGTTGTGTATTACAGGATCTAGAGTGTTGGAAATAATTCCAACTTCTACCTTGTTTTTGTGACCACCATTGTCTTGTGGCTCCTTGATCAGCTCGGTGCGGTAGAGCAGTTTTTACCATGGTCCTGCAAGGTGCTTCATCCTTCTCGATGGTAGTGCGGTGAAAGATTTTGTCGTGGCATGCGAGTCTTATGTTCCTGGCAGTGTTGCGGTGACTCCCGCAAGTCTTCTACCATTAGCATGTAGTAGTACGGTGACCACCACTGTCCCGCAACTACATCAACTCGGTGTGATAGAGTGGTTTTTACCATGGTCTTGCAAGTTACTTCTTACTTCTCGACGGTAGTGTGGTGAAAGCTTCTATGGCAGCATTTTCATTCACAAAGGAGGCCATGGAGAGAGGACGTGGACGACGTAGAAATACTAAACTGATAAGAGGAAAGTGGGTGGAAATAGATGAGACAATGGAATCTATAGATATAATAGAGGTATGAAGAGAAAGCAACCTCAACCAAAGGAGGAAGGTGTTTCTAAATTCACAAATGCTACAACATAGAGGAGATATATGTAAGGAAAGCTAGATGCGGAAACAACTCTCCTAACGTCAAAAACCTCAGAGAAGAATGTAGATATACTTTTAATTTTTCCAATTACAATTCAATTAAGATGCACTATGAAGTAGATAAAAAAAACAAAGTATTTTACAATCACACAGGAACACCAGATATATGTGGGAAAACCCTTACGGGAAAAAAAACCCACCACACCAAGAGAAATCACTTTGTATTATAGTAATGGAGATTACATACAAATGTCAGACTTATCTTTCTAGTGTCTGTTTATAGCAACATTCACCATGAACAATCTTGTACAAGAACCTTCAAGTTATAGTCATTATAGATTAGATTACATTTACTGATCATACAACCACCCAACAATCCATCGATTCAACCAACCGATCACAATCTGCAATAACAGAGTATATTCATGTTGTTCCATGTCCATCGAGCTTCCTCACAGAACTATCACAATGAACTGTCTCCCAACGGTTCCAATTTGGCTCCTCTGATTGGCCGAATACCAGCCATGTAGATAGTCATCGCTCGATCAGAAGAAAAAAACTTTTCTAGCATCTCAGTGAGACACTAACAGTGTCTCCCCAATGCCCAAAAGCTTCATATCGATGTCGCCAAGAATTGTTTCCATCGGCAAGAGGTTTCACCGAGCTTACAACTTGTATCGGCTTAAGTTTTCCTTTCGGCAAGACTATCACTCTCACCAGGACATCCCAACAAGCCTTCTTGTGTTACACCGAGTTCAAGAGACTATCGCTAAGACTTCCTTATGTCGCCAGGACCTCACACCGACATTCTCCACATGTATCACTATCGCCCAGACTCATCACTTTCGGTGAGATGTCATACCAAAGCCTCATATGTCACATAGACTTGAGTGTTCTCATCAGCCAGACAATCAGCTTTCACCGAGACATCATACCAAGTCACCACGGGTTATACCGAAGTCGTATTTTATATCGAGCTCTAAAGAATAGTCGGCAAGACATATCAATATCGCCAAGAGGATTCTCTAAGATCACACATGTCACCCTGAAGTCATCAACAATTGCCAAGACATATCACCTTCATCGAGAGTTCTTATCGAACACATATATGTTACACCAAAGACCTCTCATCATCGGCGAGACTCACCAATGTTTCTAGGACTTCATAGCGAGAACCCTTTAGTTATCCCAAAGACTTCAATACACAACATACTGTCAGTAAGACATTAGCTTTCGCTGGGACTTCACACCAAACAAAGCCTTTCAGCCAAAGGTCTTCCTGATATACGATTGAATGGCCTATCAGCCAGAGATCTTCACAGGCGCTAAGAGGTCACACCGAAAGCAACCTGTCACAGCGATATGATCCTTCGATAAGACAAAAACAAGGTCATAGTGACCTATAAAAAACATGATGTTCCAAACTGCTAGTCATCTAGACATAAGAATTGTCACACCGACTTGGCTCCAATGGAGGTTTCAGCCTGTGATGATTGAGGCATACTTTTCCAACAATCTCCCACTTGACGAAGATCACACAGGAACCTCCAGAGCACAACATAACTTACTAAAAATCATGGGCACTAAGGCCCATCAAACTGGCACACCACTTGAACTTGTCTATGCTCATTGGCTTTGTCAATGAATCTGCAACATTCTCCAGAGTATCAACCTTTTCCAAACTAACCTTTCCATCCTCCACCATATCTCATACAAAGTGGTACTGTACATCAATATGTTTCGTCTTGGCACGGAAAGTTGGATTCTTTGCTAGACAAATTACACTCTAACTGTCACAGAAAATAGTTATTTCCCCTGCATCAAAACCAATGTTAGAACATAAACATTTCAACCAAACTGCTTCTTTACAAGCATGAGTAGCTACCATGTATTCAGCCTCCGTATTGGACAAAGTGACTACAGCTTGCCGCTTACTCATCCAGCTCACTACACCACCATTCAACATAAAAATGTATCCATTGGTGGACCTCCTGCTGTCAATGTCCCCTACCCAATCAGAATCTACATATCCACAAATGCTGAGAGTCCTCTATGATTCAACCAAGTTCCCATGGTAACACAAAGAAAAATCTAAAGTTCCCTTCAAATATCTAAACACTCTCTTCACAGCATCCCAATGTATCCTTCCAGGATTTGCCATAAATCGACTAAGAACTCCCACAGCTTGGGCAATGTCTGGCCTTGTACAGACCATTGCATACAGGAGACTACCAACCGTTCTAGCATAGGGTACACTGGTCATGTCCTCCATCTCAGTAGGATATTTTGGACAGTCCTCAACAGATAGCTTCGTTCCCTGCAAGATTGGAACCACTAACTATTTGCAATCATTCATACAAAATCTCTCAAAAATAGTCCTGATATACTTACTCTGACTGAGCCATAGTTTTCTATTCTTCCTGTCCCTGGTTATCTCCATCCCTAGAATATAGCTTGCTACACCAAGATCCTTCATTTCGAACTTAGCAGACAATTGAGACTTAAGATTAGAAATCATTAGCTTACTATTGCCTATGAACAACATATCATCAACATAGGGAGCAATAACAAGTACTCGATCACTTTCAGCTTTATAATATACACAGTGATTAGATTTTGATCTCACAAATCCCAAAGACAATACAAAAGTATCAAATTTTTGGTACCACATTCTAGGTGACTGCTTTAACCCATACAGAGACTTCTTTAATTTGCATACCAGTTTTTCTTTACCTTTCTCAACAAAGTGCTCAGGCTGGGACATATAGATTTCTTCTTCAAGATCACCATGAAGAAATGTTGTCTTCACATCCATCTGTTTGACCTCTAAGTCATACACTGCTGTAAGTGACAAAAGAAATCTAATAGATGTTAGCTTTGCTATAGGAGAAAATATTTTTCCATAATCGATTCCCTCTACCTGAATAACCCTTTGCAACCAGTCTCGCCTTGTACTTTTCTACACTGCCATCTAGACCAATTTTCTTCTTAAATACCCATTTGCAGCCAACAACCTTTCTGGCTTTAGGCAAGGGCACCAAACTCTAGGTTTCATTCTTTTCTAATGATGCCATCTCTTCATTCATGGCTTCCAACCAAGAGTCTGAATCAGACATTCTAAATGCCTCTTTCACAGTCCTAGGCTCATCAGTGCTAGAAATTAAAGCATAGGAATAAGTAGAATCAATCAAAGAGAACCCATACCAACTGGTTGTTTTCTTTCACGGGTTGATCTCCTCACTTGCTGAGGCTGAGGGTTCTTCTTCTTCTCTTATAACTATCAGAACTACTTAAGCTCTACAGGTACATTTTGAATTTTGAATTCCTCTTTCTCTGGTGTAGGAGGAATTAAAGCTACATCCTTATTGTTTTTTGACTTTTTCTCCGACTGTAGATCCAAAGTGGAAGGTTTCAGCTCATGAAAGATTACACTTCTGCTGTATACAACCTTCTCTGTATCAGGATTCCAAAGCTTGTATCCTTTTATGACAGCACTATAGCCAATAAAAATACATTTGACAGCCTTGTTCTCCAATTTAGAGCTTTTCACATCCGACACATGAGCATATGCCTCATAGCCAAAAACATGAATATGTCTTAAAGAGGGCTTCTTACCAGACCATGCTTCCAAAGGTGTTTTCTCAACAAGAGCAGAATTTGGAGAACGATTAATTAGATAACATGCAGTAGATATAGCCTCAGCCCATAACTTCTCTTCCAAGCCAGCACTACTCAGCATACTTCGTGCTCTCTCCATCACTGTCCTATTGAACCTTTCTGTAACTCCATTCTGCTGTGGAGTATAAGGAGTAGTCTTATGTCTTTTAATCCCATGGTCTTTGCAATACCTCTCGAATTCATCATAACAGAATTCACTGCCATTATCAGTCCTGAAGCATTTTATTTTTCTACTAGTCTGATTTTCAACAAGATTTTTAAATTCTTTAAACCGACTAAATACTTCTAATTTACTTTTCAGAAAATATACAAATGCTCTTCTTGATTAATCATCAATAAACAACACATAGTATCTTGACTTAGACAAAGAAGGAACATCCACTAGACCAAATACATCTGAATGAATATAATCTAGCAAACCAAAAGATTTATGAGGACTGGAATAAAAAGAAACACGGTGTTACTTTCCATATATACAATGCTCACAGAATTCAAATTTGAGATTACAATCTTCAAGCCCCTCAACCAGGTTTTTTTTCTTCAAGGTTTTTAAACATTTTTCTCCTATGTGACCTAACCTATGATGCCAGAGCATAGTCTTCTCTGCTGGAAGTTTTACTTCCATAGAGTTTACATAATTAGGGATATTTCCCTCTTTACCTCCATGAGTAGCTTTCAATGACCTTACAGAGACACTGTTACATTGAACAGCCTGTGCATCTAGCTTGTATAGGGTACCAATTCAAGCACGTCTAGCCAGCACCATTGAACCTCTAGTCATCTTGTAGCCATTTCCAGAAAACGTGACTTGTACTCCAATATCATTCAGCATACTTACAGAAAGTAAGTTTCAAGCCAGACCTGTTATATGCATTACATTATTAATTCCCTTTACTCTGCCATTAGGAAACTGCATTCTAACTCTTCCACGGCCAACTATCTCCAAAGTTGAATCACTTTCCAAGTACACCTTTCCACCATTGTATTCTTCATACTTCGTGAACCATTCTTTATGAGATGTCATGTGGAATGATGCTCCAGAATCAATCAGCCAGACATCATCTGATGCCTGAGTAGCCAAGGCTGCATGAAGGCATCACCATCACTATGAGAAGAACCATTATCGGAAGAGCCCTTCTTCTTCTTTTTCTCCTCTTTACAATCCTTTCGGACATGACCAAGTTTCCCAAAGTTCCAGCACTTCACCTTGGACTTCTTGCCAGGAGACTTTGATCTCCCCTCTGATTTCAATTTTGATTTCTTGTCCTTCTTATTTCCTTTCTCTTTCGGTCTTCCTCTGATAGCAAGAGCTTCCTTCACCATCTCATAAGATTTCCTTCTCATCTCTTCTGACAGCAAAGAACCAACAACATCTTCCATCTTGAAACTAGATGTTGTACTCCCAATAGCCATCACTAGATGATCCCAAGAGTCTGGCAAAGAACACAGTAATAGCATACAACAATCCTCTTCATCAAATTTTACACCAACAAATGTCAATTGAGCAATCAGCATATTAAATGCATTCAAATGATCAGCCACAGACCCTCCTTCCTGCATTCTCAAAGAATACTTCTTCCTTAGGAACAATTTATTCACCAAGGACTTCCCCTGATAAATAGATGCCAGTCTCTTCCACAAAGAAGAGGCAGTCTTCTCTTCATGCACATTCAGAAGAACTGCGTCTGCCAAACAGAGTCTTATCAGCCCCTTAGACTTTCTATCTGCAAGGTCCCAATCTTCTTGCTTCATGCTTGTAGGTTTAGTTCCAGACACTGCAAGCCACCGATCACGATCAACTAGAAGATCCTCCATCTTGAGTTTCCACAACTCAAAGTTACTGTCATTGAACTTCTCTATTTCAAAATTTCCAGCCGTGCTAGCCATCTCAACCTGTAAGCAGAAATAACAATCTCTACAAGACTCCCACTAAACAGAATTGACTCAAAAAACCTAACGTACCCACAAGGATAACACAACTAGTCAGGCTCTGATACCACTTGTAAGGAAAGCTAGATGCGGAAACAACTCTCCTAACGTCAAAAACCTCAGAGAAGAATGTAGATATACTTTTAATTTTTCCAATTACAGTTCAATTAAGATGCACTATGAAGTAGATAATAGAAAAAAAGTATTTTACAATCACACAGGAACACCAGATATATGTGGGAAAACCCTTACGGGAAAAAAAACCCACCACACCAAGAGAAATCACTTTGTATTAGAGTAATGGAGATTACATACAAATGTCAGACTTATCTTTATGGTGTTTGTTTACAGCAACATTCACCATGAATAATCTTGTATAGGAACCTTCAAGTTATAGTCATTACAGATTAGATTACATTTATTGATCATACAACCACCCAACAATTCATTGATTCAACCAATTGATCACAATCTGCAATCATAGAGTAAATTCATGTTGTTCCATGTCCGTCGAGCTTCCTCACATAACTATCACAACAAACTATCTCCCAACGGTTTCAATTCGGCTCCTCTAATAGGCCAAATACCAGCCACGTAGATAGTCATCGCTCAGTTAGAAGAAACAAACTTTGTTGGCATCTCGGTGAGACACTAACAGTGTCTCCTTGATGCCCAAAAGCTTCATATCGATGTCGCCAAGAATCGTTTCCATCGGCAAGAGGTTTCATCAAGCTTACAACTTGTATCGGCTTCAGTTTTCCTTTCGGCAAGACTATCGCTCTCGCCAGGACATCCCAATGAGCCTTCTTGTGTTACACCAAGTTCAGGAGACTATCGCTAAGACTTCCTTATGTCGCCAGGACCTCACACCGATGTTCTCCACATGTATCGCTATCACCCAGACTCATCGCTTTCGGTGAGATGTCATACCGAAGCCTCATATGTCACATAGAATTGAGTGTTCTCATCAGCCAGACAATCGGCTTTCACCGAGACATCATACCGAGTCACCACGGGTTATACCGAAGTCGTATGTTATATCGAGCTCCAAAGAATAGTCGGCAAGACATATCAATATCGCCAAGAGGCTTCTCCGAGATCACACATGTCACCCCGAAGTCATCAACAGTTGCCAAGACATATCACCTTCGCCGAGAGTTCTTATCGAACACATATATGTTACACCGAAGACCTCTCATCATCGGCGAGACTCACCAATGTCACTGGGACTTCATAGCGAGAACCCTTTACTTATCCTGAAGACTTCAATACACAACATACTGTCGGCAAGACATTAGCTTTCGCTGGGACTTCACACCGAACAAAGCCTTTTGGCCAAAGGTCTTCTCGATATATGATTGAATGGCCTATCAGCCATAGATCTTCATAGGCGCTAAGAGGTCACACCGAAAGCAACCTGCCACAGCGATATGATCCTTCGATGAGACAAAAACAAGGTCATGTCAACCTATACAAAACATGATGTTCCAAACTGCTAGTCGGCCAGACATAAGAACTGTCACACCGACTTGGCTCCAATGGAGGTTTCAGCCTGTGATGATTGAGGCATACTTTTCCAACAATATCAATATGTCAAATATATGACTAAACTGAGGTTTTGTGTTGGATAGCATACTCGTTGAAATGATATAATTGGTGTACTAAACATTATTTACTATGTTGTGTATTATAGGGGTGAGACGAGGCCATGGCAACAAATCGTGTTATATCAAATCAGGTACTCAAATTTTGAATTAACTTAGGAAAAAATGATCTGATGGCATTTTGTGATACATCCATATTTTTTCACATTATTATTGAAATTTATAATGTATTATCCAATCATGACATAAATTAATGCATGTTGTTGATTATTTTAGATGGAGATTGGAGCAAATGTAGAGCCTAAGTGTTCAACTAGTAAAAGAAGAAGATATGTACATGGACGTGGACCTAAAATTGTTAAATCATGTAGACGATAGTGGGTGGAAGAGGATCTGATAATGGATACTGATGACACAACAAATGATTGCACTGAAGAAGAGGTAGGTCAGGACTATAGTACATGGGATGAATACTTTGAGAAAATTGTTGTTTGTGGATGTTTTGTATGTTGTGGAAAGAAATAATTCAAACGAGTGATTGTACAAAGACATTACATATATGATGAGTTTCCAATCGGTAGTATGCCTCCTACAATCAATTAAAACCAAAGAATAATAAATGAGTGTGGACTGATGTTTTATAAACTATGTTGTCAAAATTGTGTTTTATTTAAATTATTGTATAAAAAAGATAGTCTATAAAATAATGTTCCATTATTCAATTGATGTATATATGTTCATAAAATTTATATTTTTATTTTTTAAGCCATATTTGATTATATTTCTTTGAAATTGATACATTTATGATTTAACCAATTGTTTCCAAACATTAAATAATGCTTGTGTTTGTTGATAGGTAGAAGATTTTTATGAAACACATTATACTAATACCCAAGATCCAATTGGGTTATTAAGATTTGGACGAGATGATCCAAACCATCCTTTAAACCATACCAGGGAAAGAAGAGCAAGATTGAAGAGAACACTACCACCTGAGAAATTTGAAGAGCTTATGAGAGTCACATACATTGATGACATGCCACCTAGCCTTAATGATGATGATCATGATAGTGAAAATGCAGTGCATGAAGAAGGATTGAATGAAATGCTTATAGGTTTCTTTGGGGATGGAAACAATGATGACAATAATGATGATATGGTTGACAGTAATGATGATAGTAGGAGTAATTACCACCAACATAATATTGATCATAACAACATCAAAGAATCCATCAAGCAAGCAACGAAGACACCCATGTTCAAATCGGGTGCAAGTAGAACCTCAAAACTAGCATGCACATTAATATTATTAGAAATCAAGTCACTATTTGGTTGGTCAAACAAAGGATTCACTGCCCTACTAAAGTGATTTGAAAACTATTTATTACCTTGCATTGTCAATTGGTGTACATAATTCGTAAACATTCAATTGATTTAATCTCATATCAAACATGTTCATCATAAGTCAAACATTAAATTGATTTAATCTCTAGCAATCTTACAGGGCACTAAAAACTAAAATATTCCCTGAAGAGAATGTGTTTCCATCAACTTGCAAAGAGGAGCATTTGTTATTGGTTGAGTTGGGGATTGAATATAAGCAAATTCATTCATGTAAAAATGATTACATTTTATACAGAGATGAATATCAAAACAAGGTAGAATGCCCTGTATGCAAAGAGAAGAGATATTGTACAGATGTACAAGGTCCTACAGTTCTAAAGAAGGTTTTATGTCACATGCCAATTATACCTAGATGTCAATGAATGTTTCGTTGTAATTCACTAGCACAATTGATGGACTGGCATGCAAAGAACAAGAGTAAAGATGGATTCATGCGAATTCTGGCCGACTCCAAAGCAATGAAACACATAGACGAAAAATGGCCAACAAAATTCAAAGATGAACCCCGTAGTATCAAGTTTGGTCTTGAAATTGATGGAGTGTGCCCATTCTCTTTCTTGAGCTCAAATTATAGTGTTTGGCCAGTCGGATTGATAGTATACAATATTCCCCCATGGATGAGTGTTAGAAAGGAGCACCTTATGCTGACTCTCATTGTTCTAGGAAAACATTAAGTTAAAATCATGGATGTTTATCTTGCTCCTTTTATTGATGAGATGCAACTGCTATGGAAAGGCATAAGAATGTATGACATATCGCGTCCTTCATCAAATAGTTCCTTCATGTTGTATGGTGTGCTATGTTGGACTATTCATGATTTCCCAAGACTTGGTGTTTGTTCTGGTAAGATAAAATATTTACATATTTACACTCATTTATTTTCCTCCCAACTTTCATACTTAGTTTTATACTATTATTTTTTATGTTATTAACATTACTTATTGAATTGCAAGGCTTCAAACAAAGGGGGTATTTGCATGTCCAAGATGTGTAGAAAAATTTCACGGGTGGTATTCTAAAGGTCTACATAAATTTATTTATGCAAACAACATGGTTTTTCTACCACTAGATCATAGGTTTAGAAATCGCCTGAAGAATCAATTTGATGGAAAAGTTGAAAATAGAGGCCCTCCCATGATTATGGGTCCAGGTGATTGGCTTAAGAAGTATGAAGATGTTGAATTGAAAGCTTGGGAGGATTTTTTTTATCGGGGTGATTCAATTGAAGAACCAGAACAAGTTGTAGTTAATATGCCAAAAGGAATGAAAAGGAAATCCATATTTTATGAGCTCCCTTACTAGAAGGATCTATTAATATCTCACCTATTAGATCCTATGCACATCTTCAAAAATGTCCCAGATTCTATATTTCGACATATATCAGGCAAGGAGAAGGACATCTTGTCTTCGAGGAGAGATATTGCTCTTTCACATACCAAATTTGATAGAAAACATTTGTGGCCAAATAGGGAAAATGAAACATATGCAGAAGCTCCATGGATTTTGAAAAAAAAAGAGCTAAACCAACTAAAAAATGTCATATGTTCAATAAGGACACCTACTGGCTATGGGTCATCATTGGCTAAAGCTTTTATAGTTGATGGACATATCACATGATTTAAAACACATGATTTTCATAATTTAATGAAAGTATTATATATCAGCATTTAACATTTACTGGTAACATTGATTAAGCACTAAATTTATTTTGATATTTTGTTGTGTGAAAAAAATTTACTAATGACCTTTTCATAAATGTGTTTGATAGCATATCATGCCATTGGAAATTAGGGGGTATTCTTGTCTTACAGCTGACTTAAGGAATGCCATAATTCGATTGTCAACATTTACAAGGTATGTGGTTATATGAAATGTTCATGTGTGAGAGACATGGAGATATTATATTGCATTTTAATTTATGACTAAAGGTTCATACTAATTTACTAATCTTATATTAGGTGGGTGACCTCCAAGGAGATCCATGAATCTAAAGTGCCAAAGTGGAAGAAGGAAATTGCTGAAATTGTATGTGTATTTGAGAAGGAGCTCCCTACAAGTTTCATGGACCTACAAGTCCATTTACTTATACACCTAGTTGATAACATTGAATTGGCAGATGTCATATCAACAAGGTGGAATGTTTTCTTTGAGAGGTATATGAAAACTCTTAAAAGATATGTCTGACAAAAGGCACATCCAGAGGGTTGCATGGTTGAAGGGTATGTATTGAACGAAGCATTTTTTTGACTGTGTGAATTCCTTGGTAAGGATTTTGAAGATGGCCCACGCATCTGGGATGACGAATGAGCATCAAATATATTGATGGAGAAAAAACACAATCTAATGGTGTTGAAATAGAAATTAGTAAGTAAATTCACGATCAGTGTGTTTGTTTTTCTTGCAATAATTAATTTACTCTGTAATTTATTTGTCAAATTAACAACATGACATTTGGAGTTTGAAATAAACATGTTGACATGTAATAGGTGTAGAAGAAATTTCTATACTCGACAAGTTCATTCTATACCACATGGACTTTATGAACAAATGGATTGATCTGTATGATAAAAAAGAGAGAAGTGTTAGAAGCAAGGAGACAGTTTAAGAGATTGAACCCAAGGAATACTCCACTTCCCACTCATCTGCTTGGGGAATGGGGCAAAGATTGCACACTAGAATGGGTTATTAAACAAATTCAAAATTAAATAGAAGATGCAAGGACATATTCAAACATAACAGAAGATGAAATCAACATGTCTAGAGGATGTGAAAGAAAGGTACAGTTGTAATTTTACAAAATGTTGTTTCCTTACAGTTTTGACAGTATTAACTATTTTAATATTCATCGTTATATTTGTTTTCACTGAAATAAATGGTCTTTCACAGGCAAAGAAATATCCAACAATGTGGGCATATGGTTGACATTATCATGTAGAAAGTGTAGACATAAAGAGACAATCCTTCGATTGTGGCATCATGGTTGACTTCAAGCAATCCAGTTGATCAAGCTCAAAAAGATAAGAATATAATTGAAAGGAATCTACAATATGTTGGGAAAATACAAGAAACTATTGAGTTGGATTACCGCTCTTTTAAATGTATTTTTAAGTGTAGATGGTATGAAGCATTTGAGAGGAAACGAAGACATGATACCCATAGTGGATTGTTTTCTATAGATTCCTCATCGTTCCTACTAGAGGATAAGGAGACTTATGTTCTACCAATTCATTGTGAGCAGGTATTTCTTTAACTCAAACAAGAAGTGGTAATGATCATTAATCTATTAATTCATATCTTATTGTGAATATATATATATATATATGTGTGTGTGTGTTTATTAATCAATAAAATTGTTATAACATACATCTAATATATGTATGTCGTTCATGTGCAGGTATTTTTCTATGAAGATATTTTGGATCCGAAATGGATATTTGTCATACATTATGATCCAAGATTAAGGCATGTATTTGACGATGCATTAGTGGATACTGAGCAAAACAATGATGGCCAACAAAATGAGAGAGAGGGATTAGAGAACATTGAAGAAATTGACATCCATGATGATGTTGAAGATGGTTATGTTCAAGCACAAGAAGAAAACAATCCAGAGTTAGATGATGTTATGGAAGACAAGAATATGGATGGTATAGAAAATGATGATCCAAATACATGTGGTAACAATATAGATTGTCTATAGTCAAATTTCAATGATGATGAAGATAATGCAGGTCAAGCTAAGGATGATGATAATATTAAATACTTTAAAGAACATATGAACATTGACAATGATACACTAGATGATATTGTAGTAGACAATAATATTAATGACCAAGACTTCTAAATTTTTAGAATTATTTGCAATCCATGTTTAAAAAAGGATGATTCTTATGGCCTAAACTTTGAAATGCTTTAGTAATATTATGTTGTACTTGGACAATTGAAAACATGTTTTATTCTCCTAGCAATCTTTTTTATTTTCCATTATAATTCTAGACCAAACAACATTTGCGGAGATGGCCTTTTACACCAATCATAATTTGTATGAAGTTCACGAACTCGTTGTCAAGCAGTAAATTCCTTTCCTAGATAGGAAATGTAAAGGTTTCATTTAAGAAAAGATAAGTAGTCTCTTTCTGAGGGTAATCCAAATGCAAAAAGTAAAAAGCACATAAAAATTAAATTGTATAGTAGAAAATCATATTCAATTAGTTATGTCTTATTTCGCTTGCATTTATTTTTACTGTATATCTCAAAAGTGAAATTGTTGTTACATAATGATGCACTGAGAAAATAATATATACAAAAAAATGCAAAGAAAATGTTTGAAATTTAACATGCAACCTACTATGTTGTGTTGAAAGGAATCAAGATTATCTGGGACAAGAAATAAAAATAAAATTTTGATGATTGTACTTAAAAGTGAACAGGATATGAAAAGTTTGGACAATGATGGTGCTGAAATTGAAAACCCTGATTTTGATGACATTATTGTTTTATGTCATTAGAGATAAAGAGCACATACAATTTTATATACATAGCAAATGAAGATTTGAAACTAGTAAACTGAAAATGTAAACACTGTAAGATTTTTCCTTAAACAATAATTCACATACTTACAAAAAAGGGTGAAGCATTTTTTATTCAAACTCTATTTTCTTTAATAGACATAACAGTAAAAGAATATTTACAAGTACAAGAATCTATACAATGTTTCATAGAAAATAAGGAATGTTTCATAGAATATACAAGTACACGAATATATACACTATTTCATAGAATATATACATTGTTTCATAGACTTCTAAAATTTTAGAGTTATTTGAAATCTATTGGGTCTCAAAAATGTAAGATTTTAGACCATAAGAGGGTGCCAATCTGTAAGAGGACTTTAATCCTTAATACAAACCAATTAAAGTAAATTATTTGAAAGGACTTTAATTCACACCTAACCACAAATCAATCAAAGCATCCACACAGTAACAACAAATGTGCCCTAATAGATCTTGCAAATTTAAACAACTTGAAAAGACCACTTTGGAGACAACAAAGCAATAAATAAGCATGAAAATCGACACAACACTTGAACACTGAAAATGGATTAGGAGTTATAATGTATCTACTCCATTATATTGCTCAAAATATAAACATACATAACATGAGTTATTTTGATATGAATAAGTGGATGAGATGGTCTAGTATCTATTCTAATGGATTGAAATGATGATGATATGATGATCAAAATCGTACCTTGGTTTCCCTATTTGTACGGGAAGCAACAAGCTTCAGGTCCATTCACAAAAGTTACATCATTTCTTAACTAAAGCATAATTAAAATAACATAGAAACTTAAAAAGATTTTATTGTTGGATGCACCACGGTTCATTAATCATCAACAAGCACCTATGACCACCTAAGATCTGTTCAAGGCTCAAGCACCATGTTAATGTTTCCACAACAACCAAACTCTGACTACCTCCTCATACAACTCGTGCAAGGAACAAATTAACCTTTGACATATGATCAATGTATTTCTCCTGGGCATAGGTGTTTGCATTCTATAGAGTGTCTATCATTGCATTCTCCAATCTAGCAATCCTCCCAAGCTGCTTATGCATTTTCCTGAGTACCTCATCCTCATCATTGATGTCATCAAGGATATGCCTGGAAAATATTTTGATATCTCATTTTTCCAAGTTTCTCGATCCTTCAAAACTGTTTCTTCAAAGAAATCAGGCATGGCCATACATAGTGGATGGTTGAAGTCATTCAATTCCTATTTCAAGATATTATGGAAGTTTTCATGTGTATTCATGAGGCTCTGACATTCTTGGAGCAAAGCATTATTATCTCCATATTTTTCCTTGATATGGGATTCCATTTCCTTCATCCTATCAAGTAGTCTTCCATGCTCCACAAGGGCCTTGTATGTTCCACTGTGAGCACACCAGACACCATCTGCATGTTGGCACATATCTTTGAATTTCATACAAACTATCCCTGATGCTACTTCAAAAGTAGTAGCCTTCAATTTTCTTTTTATTTCTTCTTGTTCCTTTTGAGCCTTTTCAAATTTATGCTTCCATTGAGCAGTCTCAAACATGGCCTATGTCACTTTTCTTTCGTGTTCAATTAAAGGAGAGTAAAGCCTTGGAGAAGTAGACAACCTATCTTTGTAGTTGGTTAATTCTTGTTTCAACCTGTCATTTTCCTCTATCAACCACTAGTTATCTCTTACTAGCTTTTGGATCTAGTCTTTGGTGAATTTGGCTACATTCACATTCAAGTTAGTAGTCTCCAAGGGATCTGTCTCCCCTACTCTTTGCACCAGGAGATGTCTAAAAATTTGATCATGGTCAATGAGAGAAGGCTTCTTGCCTAGGGGGTAAAGAGCCCAAATTTGCAAAGTGGTATTATTAGGATTGTACCCTGACCCTGTATAGACCCTGTCACTTTCTTCATCCCACCTAGCAAGGAGCATAACTCCAACTTCTTGCAATAATGCTCTTCCTCTCTCAGTAGTTATTTTTCTCATTTCCCTATCAACTTCATGTTGCAACTCTTTCAAGGCATAAACATCTTTCTCAAGGTAAATGTCCTTTAACCTTTCTCTTGTTATTCTTCCTTTATACTCATATATAAAGGACTTAAATTTAGGGGTCTGCACAAAAGTATCATCTACAACAAATTCCTGACTTGCACGATGCCTCACATCATCTGATAGCTCATCAGAGGCTTCAAAGGTGATCAAACTTCTTTCCAATGGAATCTCATATTGGGGTATAACATGAGCATTAAACTGTGAGACTTCTTCTTCCTCCTCAGTGTTATCTTCTTCCATGGATGGGGAACCAACTAAAAAGCTCACTTGAGGAGTAGTTTAAGGTGATAAGTGATTTAGTGGTGTGACATTTTCTACTTGCCTCCTAGGACTGATGCCCCTTCCTCTTTCAAATGCAACAAGTGGCACATCTCTTATCAGTTCTTCTTCATGGAGGATTAACTATTCAATTCTTTCTATGGGATCTTGTACCTTAGGGAAAGCCCCTACGTAGCCTGGGTTATTATTCACCTTCCAAGCCTCAGCCATCATAACCCTACTATAGGCATTCATTCTCATCATGTTTTTTTTTTCTTCACAATTTTTTATGACATCTTCTAAAAGGAAACTATGCTCATACCCTTTCAATTTATGAAAAATTTTGGCATCACAAATGAATTGTTCAGGATCAAACTTTTCCCTTTTGTTTCCAACTGACAAGCCATAATAATTTAGTTTACCACTAACCAAGTCATAGCCTGAAGCAAAGATAATAGTGAAATCACCAAACCATAAAGTGGAAGGCATGAAAGTCTACCTCCCATAGCTCTTTAAATGCATGGAAGCTGAAAATGACAATTTCCTTATGATCTCTAAATAAGCAACTATGTCTAGCATAGTCTTAGGCAACAAATAAGGTGCAACTTCAAATCCATAAACCCTGATAATAGTACAATCCCCAAACATGTACAAGTCCCCCCAATTGTGATTTATCCCTGCTTCATGACCCATATCTGTTGGTCGAAGAAATCTTAAGATCTCTGGGGAGAGGTTGTAGTCACATTTGTGGCCTAGCATCTTGTATAGTGGTTTAACAAAATATTCCTCAAAATATAGGTAGTGGGACCTCCCACATCTATTGTCCCACACAAATGTCCACATTTGTACAAGCCTTGAATTTCCATCATTATCTAAGTTTTTTATTCTTAATTCCTCACCCCATATCCCCATCACTTGCCCTTTGTATAATATCATGTGCATGAAAAGAGAATAGTGCTTGAAATTAATGGCTTCACTATTATTCTTGATGATATTGAGGGCATTATTGATGGCCTACAATAAATACTCTACATAATCATAGGGTTGGGCATTGTGGATCTAGATGTCTGTGGCTAAAACCATGGGAGAAATTGTCACGTTCTTAGGAACATCAATTCCCATTACTTGACCAACTGAGTAATAAGTGTATTGAAAGTATTCTTCAAACAAAGCCACAGAGAATGGGGGCTTATCTTCACTAGAGAACCTCATAGTTTGGTTATCCGCACCTTTAACCCTATGTAGAGGCAATTTCCACCTCTTGTAACTTATGTCCATGGTGCGGTATTCCTCCAACAAGTCTTTGATTTGTAATTTTTTTCAGGGAATTGTCTAGATGAAAAATCATGGAAATATAATCTGGCTTTATGACCATGAATTGTGACCCATCAGGCAAATGAATTTCTCTCATCTTTGGATTGTAATTATTTTCCAACACCTTGATTAACTCTACATTCACAAAGACGTTGGGTAATATAAGTTTACCCAAATTCAAACTCCACGGGTTTGACACTGGGCTATTCCAGAATTTCTTCCTATAATGATAAATAAAGAGGTCATAACCCCTACACAGAGTCCATACATCTCCCAAATTTTTCTATTTATCTTGTAATGTCACACATGATGGGTTAAGTTGTGTTATTCTTTTGGATTTTGGCCCAAGCCCAGGACACTGATTGATTAATTCTTGATTCAATTTCCTAGCTTCAGTTTTTTGTCTTTTTTCTTTTTGTTTTCCTGGGGTTTTTTCCATCTCAACCCTACTCATGCAATGCTTTCATCTACTTACTAAGAAAATACTTTGAGCTGAGCCTAGACCACTTACTTGGATAAATGCTACAAATTTCCAGTTGCCTACCACCATCCAACTTGGTTCTCCAAATCCTTCAATTACAATTCACAGTGATTTCAACTTCTTTGAGGCCGTATTTATCAAATTTCAGGACACTTCATCCAGCCTTGGTTCATAAATGGTGCTCGTGCCACCTTTATGATCAAGTTATTCATTAATAGCAGTAGTCTCATTGATATTTTCGTTAGTCACATCAATCAGACTAATCATCATTTCATAACTGTCGAAGAGAATTTTAATTAAAATGTCTGTTGCTTCTTCAATATGTCGGTATGGTGGTTCTTTGCCCTTACCTTCTATTGTTTATTGCACTACCTCCTTGCTCAAGGCTTCTTGTTGTGGGGTTGCAGTGTATACTGCTCTACCACATATGTTGCTCACCTTCCTGATGGTATAGTGGTGTATGCTTTTGATCATTACTTGAAGAGTGTCGATGAGACAATCTTATTTGTCTTACCGATATCTCAATGTCTCATCGACATTAGATCTTATGTTCCTCTGATGTTGGTTGCCTGTGTCGATGCTACAAGTTAATGTCTCTTACCGATATTCCACTGTCTCATTGACAATTACTTTGTTATATCCAAGAGTTGTGTTTCACCGAGCACTTGTAGATATACCTTGTCGATGTGACATATGTGATTCTCTCCTCGATATGCCCATAGCTTGTTGACATTTCACTGTTTTACATCATCAATGAGACATATAAATAAGTCTCTTCGACATAAGGGTGTCTCATCTACATTTTTTATATGTGCTCTGTGCTAATGTTGGGGAGACTTTGGAGGGACTCTCATCGACATGGTGTTGTCTTGGCGATATGCTATGAGAAATCATAGGAGTATTTCAAAGGAGGAATACACTTTGATGCTATGATCAAGGGTTTTATTTGGAAGCTCATGTGAGGGATTTTATTAAATTTAAGCTATTATGATAGGAATTCTATGCATATGGTGGACATAAGAGATGAGTGAAAATGGAAGTATGCAAAAATAATTAGGATGGAATTTTGGCTACAACACAATCCATGTTTAAAAAAGGATGATTCTTATGGCCTAAAATTTTAAATGCTTCAGTAATATTATTTGTGTCAATACAAATTACCTATTGCAATATCCTTAAATTGTTCAATCTTTGGTATGAATTGTTGGAAAAAAAATTTAGGATTACTTGGATGCTTCTTCCATTCATTTTGTATCAACATATGTTTATGAAGACACAAAAGTTAATAGCTCAATCAGGTAGAGCTTTTGTGATTTTTAAATGAAGAGTAAGGTACATTTTCATTTATGCTACATTACATTCATGTGCATAAACAAAATCAAAAGATTACATTACTAGATTGCACTTATGTGGATGCATATAATATTGGAAAGATTGCACAATCCTTTCAAAAATGTAGTCTTTATTGATAATGTAAATGTATGTTGTCCCACACAAGTCATGGAACTGACTATTTGAATGCATATAATAAAAAAAACTATACATTTATAGATACAAAAGAGAAAAATGCACAAGTAAACCATCCATGAAGCATTATAGATCAATCTTTGCAAGGATAGTGGAGTATGTTGGTAAGGGGTAATCTCCTTATTGATAAAGATTTATCCTTATTAATAAGAACATTCCACTATCAACATAGCCATGATTCTGAAAAAACTGGTCATCAAGGATTCCAAGATAGTTTTCATTAATAGTCTGGTTAAAAGTAAGCAGCCTCAAACATCATAACAGTCACAAGAATTGAACATGAGGGGCAGTCATGTAGATTAAAAGCTTACACAATAGTCATCACTTGCAAAGATAGAGACAACATGTTTCCACATAACAAATTAAATTGAATGCATGAAAGGTACAATGATGAAGTCCATAATAGTGAATGTTGCTTAAGAGGGATTGACAGATAACATTTTGTATCAAGGAGAACAAACCTCAAACTTTGTTGTACCTAAGTATGACATACCTGAGCTTCTAATATTTCTAGATGGAACCTATAGCAGAAAAATGTAGTCTCCATCTGAAGGAACCATCTTCGGAGCTCTTCCCTAAAATGAGGGTTGAAAACATTAGAAGAAAATAAATACCATAATTCTAAAGTAACAATTTTTATCAAGACAAATGTTAGAAAGTATAATTAAAATGAAAAATCCTTACAATTGGACATTAAATTGGACCAAACAGATTTATGATTTTATCTTTAGAATGTAAGAACTTTCTCTCTCAAAGCTTCATGACCTGAAATTGGATCTCCAATTGGACCGATAAAATTTATGATTTTATCTTTAGAATATAGGAACTTTCTCTGTTTGATATTCACGACCTCAAATTAGATCAGAAGTTGGATAAGCAGATTTACGATTTTATCTTTAGAATGTACAAACTTTCTCTATCGGATATTAAAGATCTCAGGTTAGATCAGAAACTGGATAAGCAAATTTATGATTTTATCTTTAGAATGTAGGAACTTCCTATGTTGGATATTTGGAAATTCCTACACACAAGTTCTACTTCAAAGCGAAAACACCCGGAAGTGTTTCACACTAGCTCAAGGTACAATCCAACCTAGTTATGACATCGATAGCAATCCAATTTTTCCTGAATTGTCCATACTCGAACGTTGCATCACAATCTATTCTTCCTACACATAAAAATGCCACATATTAACCCCTTCTAAATGAAACTCAAAATACCATGAAACAATGAGTCCCCTATATTAGTAAGTAGGCAGTCTACAGGGAATAGTTTCATTTTATACAAGGATGCTCATGAAAGGAATCTTCAAGTGAAAGTGAGTGATTTTTTTGAGATTGCAACTGATGGTGCAATATCCAGTCTTAAAGGCAATTAACAAAGCAGTAAATGTGCAAGAAAATCAAATTGTACACAACAAACAATTCACAATGTTACCTTGCATAATTCCTTAAGTTTGAAGACAAAAATCTCATTGTATCTTGATGAAAGTAGTGACCTTAATGATCAATCACTGGCAACCATGATTTTAAAACATGCTATTGTGCTTATGGAGGCAAAATTTTAAGCAAGCTGGTGAGTGGTGGTTTGGAACAATGGAAGGTATGAAGGACTTGATTTATATGCATACTATGCAGTCTAGCTTAAGACAACATTTTAAAAAGAGATTGAAGGTGGATTATGGAACTCAAGGGTTACCATGATAAATATTAAAGAAAAGACTGAGATCTATTTAAAAGCCACTATCATGAAGATATTAAAGATGTCAAATACAAAACCCTGGAAACTAGAGTAATGAACACAGTGCAAAAGAGGATAGTGTGCTAGGGAAGATTTAGGAGATCTCCATATTATCTAATCACAAGAAAATACATCATTTATTTATTTTTTTAAATTAAAATAAATTATTCTAAACCCTATATAGGACACATTGATACTTCAAAAGCATCTGATTTATTTTTTTAAATTAAAAGAAGTCACTCTAAACCCTATATAGGATACATTGATACTTCAAAAGCATATGAAGGAATTTGAGATTATGTGAACATATGTCAATTAAATACCTAGATTACAAACAGTAGCGCGAACATTGTAACCCTTGTTGATCAGAGTAGGAGTGAGATAAACAACAATGAATCCTATGCCTCCTATCACGCACATCTCCTTACCATTCTCTGCCATTCTTTACTGAAACACTTCTCCATTTTGGTGGGCTACACGTGAAAATAAGGTTTCAACAAAGGTTTTACTATATGTTTATTAAAATGAAAACTCCATTCTGGCGAGCTATGCCTGAAAATAAGATTTCAACAAAAAATTTAGAGTATGCTTATTAGAGTTTTAGAGTATTTTGGTGGGCTATATTCTTGATTCCTTAAATGACTTATTCAAATGGATTGTGACTGACGTGATTTGCTGCATTTAGTGCTATAAATTGTAATGATGCCATGATTACTGTACCACCGCCATCTCTTATTATATCCACTGTGGTATGGTGGTGTTTTTCCCTTCCCTTCTATTGTTTACTGCACTACCGCCTTGCTCAAGGCTTCTTGTTGCAGGGTTGTGGTGTATACCTCTCTACCACATATGTTGCTCACCTTCCTTGTGGTCTAGCAATGTATGCTTTTGATCATTACTTGAAGAGTGTCGATGAGACAATCTTATTTGTCTTACTGATATATCAATGTCTCATCGATATTACTTTGTTATATCCAAGAGTTGTGTTTCGTCGAGCCCTTGTAGATATACCTTGTCAATGTGACATAAGTGATTCTCTCCTCTATATGGTCATATATTGTTGACATTTCATTGTTTTACATTATCGATGAGACATATAAATAAGTCTCTTCAACATAGGGGTGTCTAAACCAGCGCTAAACTCGCATCTAAACTTGAAGCTAAAGTCAGAAGTAAAAGTGGCACTAAACTCAGAGCCAATGGTGGCACCACACTCGAATCTAATATCGGCACTCAAAGCGGCGCTAATTTTATAAAAAATTAGCACCGAAACTAGTACCGACTTGTCTTGATTGGCGCAAATCAATGCCAAAAATAGCGCCATCTCAATAAATAGCACTAACATTTTCATAAAATTGGAAAAAAATACATTAAAATAGTGGGTGGAAGCAAAAACCGGAGCAAAAAATGGAGCAAATCATAGGGATTTGTTGTAGTGCTTGAGGAAGTCCTTTCTGGAGTATGTAAACATGGCCTCTTTTATGCCTCCCTATTCCTTGTATGCAGCCTGCGAATGGATCACCCGCTATAACTTTTACATCACATGATCTACCTATGAACATGAATAGACAACCTTCTCCTCTGTACATTCTCACTTGCATCAATGGGAACATCATGACCGGTGTTTTGGTTGATCCTATGTGCCATGTGAATGTTATAATAGAGGAGATTCTATTGATAAATTTCCTACATAACGATGGGTATGATGAATCAAAGACCACAATACATATGCATGACAGACTCTTGGTCCTTCCAATTGGTTCCATCACTCTCTTAGTCCTAGTAGGACCCAGGACTATGAATGCTCCTTTCGATATCATCTCAGAGTTAGACTTGTTTAGAGTGAAACTAGGCATCCCATGGCTAGTTTCCATGAATACAGTCGCTTTGGTGATCCATAAGTGTTTGAATTTTCCTCATGATGGCTCTATACACATTACGCACAACACTGGATATAAGCCTCTAGTGTCACATGGGGGCTACTTGTTAGATCACTTCTAGCCTACCCCTGTTGGTCTATTTCCTCCAAGGATGGATCTATTGTATCATACCTATGTTAAATACAAGAATGGGATTATAACACTAAAGGTGACCTACCATGTATCCCCTTATGCTATTTTGGTTAAAGGCTCTATGATTGCACAATAGTGGGATGCCTCCTCCTCCTCTCAAAAGGGGAAGGGGAAGTCTGCTCACACCCAGGAGCCTTCCTCTTCTTCTGTTGTCTCATCTTCTTCTACCTCCTGCCTTGTTGTGGCACCTTTAGCCTCCACTCCCATGCCTCGCTTGGGGAGTCTAATGGTTCCCACTTGGTGAAAGGAAAAGCATCAAGTATTCAAGCTTCCTGTCTTACCCACAGTGTCGAGCCCTATTGTATATGGTAAGGGGAAGGGCCCTCATGGAGTTTCCCCTGCATCTCAACCCCCACAGCTACCTACTACTCCTTCCCCTCGGGCAGTGAATGGGAAGAGGCCCTCCACTGAGGTGCCTGAGTCTACTTCTCCACTTATTTTAGTCTTCGCTCCTGTGCTTATTGTTGGTGTGAATAAATTTCTTGTACCTATCTAATTCATTCACTAGGTAATTAGTAGACATATTCACATGATTAAGTTTACTTAGGATAAAAGAGTCTTTCTAGAAGTCTTTGTTGGCTTTTCTAGAACTTATCTTATCTAGCTATATTGCATGATTCCTAGGTAATTATTTGTCTCATGTCATAGGATTAAGACACTTGTCATGATCTTGTCTAATCTTATCACGATACCATGTGGGAGTAAATGGTGACTCCCCAACACCCCCAAGAATAGTTGCTAGACCAAAACCACTTCCACAAGAGAGAGAATGGCAAGAATGATTGCTTCATAATGCAAGATCGATTAATGGTTGAATATTGATGATTGATTGATGTAAATGTACATGATATTCCTTGCTTATAATGGAAAGGTTGAGTGATAGGATTAGACAAGATCATGACAAGTGTCTTAATCCTATCACTCAACCTTGCCTTTATAAGCAAGGCATCTCAGTCAGCAGCCCCCTCATCATCATCTCAATCAGATAATACAACATCTACATCTGGGCTAGATAAAATGAAAGGACATGCACTCTTGGCCTCTACAAGTCCTGAATCTCATAGATGGCTTCTTGATTCAGGGGCATCTCATCATATGGCATCTTCCAAGGATATGTTCTCTTCTTTTGGGCCTTGTAAGTCACCTCATATATTGATGGGTAACAATACCTATATGAAGGTAAGTGGGAAGGGTTCTATTGACATGGGAGAGGGTACTTTCAATGATGTACTTTGTATTCCTTCCTTGTCCACTAATCTCCTTTCTATTTATAATATTACTCATGGGGGTCAAGGTAAAATAGTTGAGTTCACTCCAGATAGGGTGTACATAAGGGACTTGGAGACTAGGGATATTGTTGCTATTGGGATGGTTGATCATTCATCTCGTGTATATTCCTTTTCAAATTTTTCTTTAGAAGATGATAATGTTCCTTTGACTGCACATCACACACTCCATTGAGTGTGAACCATGTTAGTGAGGAGAATTTTGGTCATCTACACCTTGGTATTCTAGAGACCAATGCTGAGCTTCCTACTCCTCCACCTCCTACTTCTTCAGCCATTGATGCTTCTATTTAGTAGGATGATCATAGTTTTTCAAATCTTTCTTTATGGGATGAGTATTTGACAGGGATTTCTACCTTGTTCATGGAGTCTCATATTGCAGATTTGGAGGAAACACTTGAGGGTATTTCTCTCCTCTTTGATGACAGTTTCAACATAATTGTTATACCATCTACTTTGTCTTTGGAGATTGACATTTATGAGTCTCCTCCTTCACTTGAGTTGTCATGTTCCTTGGTTGAGTGTGACCATTATTATGTTGTGGCTCATTCAAGCTTGGAGGCACCTCATCAGTTTTCAGAGGCATACATGTTGAGCATTCATTCTTCCTCCTTTCAGTTGGACATGGAGTGGCTTCTTCATTAGCTTATGATAATGTTTCTTCCTAATGGAAGATGTGTTTCTTGTAGACATTGGGTCATCTTTTTTTTTTAGGCATTCTTCATCAGCATTGGAGCTTCTTTATTATGGGGGAGGACATCTTATATCTCTACTACCCTCTTATGGGGGGTGATTAATTGTATATAAATGATGGATGTAGTCCTTGGGGGTATCATTGAGTCCTCCATACATCATGCTTGTTTTTCTTTGTTTTGTTTTCTCTCTTTTGGAGAGGAGTTTTGTCCCATTGGGTTTTCTCCTTTTCTCCACTTTTGAGAGATTGCATATTTCATTTGCATTGTAAATGGGTACCTAACATGGCCTAGCAGCCGGGACCCATAGTCATAGTCATAGTGTGCATAATAATATTCTCCCTAAGTTACACTTAAGGGGGGGTGTTGGTGTGAATAAATGTCTTGTACCTAGCTAATTCATTCACTAGGTAATTAGGGGACTTATTCACATGATTAAGTTTACTTAGGATAAAAGATTCTTTCTAGAAGTCTTAGTTGGATTTTCTAGAACTTATCTTATCTAGCTATATTGCATGATTCCTAGGTAGTTAGTTGTCTCATGTCATAGGATTAAGACACTTGTCATGATCTTGTCTAATCCTATTACTCAACTTTTCCTTTATAAGCAAGGCATATCATGCACATTTGCATCAATCAATCATCAATATTCAACCATTAATCAATCTTGCATTGTGAAGCAAGAATTCTTACCATTCTCTCTCTTGTGGAAGTGGTTTTGGTCTAGCAAATGTTCTTGGAGGTGTTGGGGAGTCACCATTTACTCCCACATTACTACCCCTGCTCCCATCTAGGAGGCTACCCTTCCAGCAACAATAATTATGGAGGACATGCCTATGGTGAAATACGAGCCTCTTGTTCCTTCTCAAGCAATAAGTTCTAGTTCTCGGAGTTGAAAAAACTAGCTTGCACGTGAGTTTAAGCATTGGAGGAAGGCTCTGGTTGTTGAGCAAGTTTCCTCACAGAAGGAAGAAGAGGAGCTAGTAGCTCCTATTTTGACATCTTTTGTTGTGCCTCTCTCTTTTGCTTCTTTTTCTTCAGTTCTCGTCGCCTCAATCTTGCTTTCGGCTCCTCCCACAAATGTTGATGACCCTCACCCCAAAAGGGTGAAAGTGTTCATCGCTCCCTCAATGGAGCCTCCTCTTTTGATGTCCCTTCTGGACATCCCTCCATTTTCCTAGCCTCTGGACATGCCGAAAACCAAGGTGGTGTCTGCTATGGACTTGTCCTCTTCCTCCTCACTTTCCGCTTCATCTATGGGATTCTGTATCCTCTGACTAAGCATAAGTTGGAGGATGAATTCGCTTCCAATGTAGGTCAAAAGAAGGGATTTCCTTCTTTGGGAGAGGGTTCTACTTTGGCTTGCACTGTCTTGGTGACGAAGGCAACCCCAATGTCTCTCGAGTTTTTCACCGTCTCTTTTGATGAGATTGATGGTGGATCTCGGGCATCTCCTTCATCTCCTACTAAATTAACACATGGAACTCCTTTCAAGTGCATGTTTAACTCGGTAGATGATGTCCCAACTCTGTTGGTGATCTTTACAAGATCAATGACATTTACCTCACAAGAGTTGAGTGAAGAATACCTTAAGAGGTCGTCTTCCTTAGCTACTATCATAGGAGAGTCATAGAGTGCTCCCCTTGCTATCCTGCCTTTGTAGGCTCATTTTCCCTCCTCTTATGATGATCTAGATTGGGAGAACGACAACCTCCTGGTTGATGAGGATTAGGAGAGTACCTCTTCTTTATCTATAGATTAGATTTGTGTGTGTATTGTGTTTCCCCCATGCTTATTTTTATGTGTTCCCGGATGACCCTTGTCACCCTTGTAGGTGCTTGGATATAGGAGTGAAATTATTTCATAAATTTCCTCTATTTGTTGCATCATTCTTCTATATGTTGTATCTTGTTTTTTGACAATTGGGGATGATGCAAAGCATTGAGGGAATTTAAGCCTCCCTTCCATGTTGATCCAATTTTTTTTATTTTCATTTTTTCTTCATGTGCTATTCTTTAGATCTTGGAATTCCTAGGATTGATGATCTTTCACTCCTATACTATGTGTTACCTATTTTGATGAGTTGATTTGACCTAGGATTCCTAGATCCCCCTGTCTCTTGATTTCTTCATATTTGCTTGTCCTTCTTTTTATCTTTCTCTCTTCTTTGCTTTATTCTTGATGTTGTGGTGCCCATGTGTTTTCCCTCATGTGTGCGACAACATTTCCACATCTACATCTTGTCATGTATCGTAGGCCACGACATCCCCGTATCTCTTCTTCCTTTCCTCAGGATACCACATGCTCCTTTAGTTTGCACACATCATCCTAAGGGGGCTCCTACTTCTCCAATTTTCAATAAGGTGTATTTGGTGGTCAATGAATCTTTTGCTAAAGATCTTTGCATTTTTCAAAAATTGCATCCTTCACTAAGGATCCCCTTAGCAATATTTTCTTTCGAAATTGAATTTGTAGCAAAAAAAGTTGAGAATTCACCTTTGACGAGGCCATTCTTCTTTTCTCAGATTCCTTAATGAAAGAAAATATTTCAAAAGGATTCCTTGACAACATGATCATTTGCAACAATGCCATCATTTTTCAAATGAAGCGTCCCTTTGTGTGGGCCCCTTACAATCTTGAAGGGTTCCTGAGGGACCTCTTTGAAAACTTCTCCTTCAATTGCTTGTCTTGTGATATGACTATATGTCTATCTATGTGAATTTTTCTTTCCTAACATGTTTTATCTATGGATTAACATGTTGCTTTACAAGACTAAGCACCTGTGAAACTACTTTTTCAATCAAGCTTGGAGGACCGAGCACCTCATTGAGCTTTCCTTGTAGAATCGAGCATCTGTAAGGGTTCATTAGACTCTACAGAGACTTTCATTTTTGGCCCCCAAGACTGAGCACCTATTGCACCTCCTTTTCAGGACCAAGCACCTATAAAGCATTTCCATTCTATAGGACCAAGCACCTATAGAACCTTTGTTCGCGTTCTACGAGACTGAGCACCCATGGAGCCAATTCTATAGGACCAAGAACCTGCAGATAGTTTGTTCACCTTCCACAGGATTGAGTACTTGTGGATTCATCTCTCTCTCTCTCATGCATGTCTACACATGTCATATTGTGTTCTGCTTCCTCGACAGTTCAAGTATATTCTCTTCAAATTCTTCACTCTACAATGCATTTGCTGATACTTATGCTTGCTAAAGTGAGGGAAAAACGTAATGGCGTGAATTTCCACCCCTTGGAAATTCTCAATTTACACACCCCTTACCTTAGAAAATGTGATCTTGATGATGTATTTTCCCACATCTACTTCCATTTCCCATCTACATGGTAGCTGTTTTGCATGTCAGTGGAGGAATTTTGTCAGGGATGTGCATGTTTCACGCGGATGTCTGCATGTCGCACTACCATTCTAATAGGATTCCCACCTCTGGAATCTTTAGCAACATTACACTCCTCCATTGGACGTGAAGTGTAGCACTTCCTGCCCCTTCGATTGAATTTAAACGATTTTTTGTCTCCATTCTTCTTTTCAAATGGCTATCTTCTTGATTCATTCCTTCTTCTTTAACTTTTTGATCAAAATTCACTCTACACACTTGCTCACCACTCACTTTTAGCTCCTTCACATTTCACCACCTGCATTGTAGCTACAAGTTTCTACTTTTTTGGCTCCTCCTCTTTGTTGTTGTGGCAGCGTTGGCTTTAGAGAGCTTGCAAGCTCACATCTTCCTCCATTTTCCTTGAGATCACGTGGTTGAGAAGGTGATATCCATTCATTTCCATCTACCTTTGCATCATCTACTTATGTATTAGCATACGGTTTTTTGAGTATTGCTTGGTACTACCATTTCTACACTTTCCTTATCATCTTTCTATACAATTGTTGCTATCTGGCTATCTATGGAGGTGGAAACACCAAAGCGAGGGATTGACTAAGGCAGTCCTCTAAACACAACCCCAACATTTTTCTCATTCTTGTGTGTGTAGGTACTTATCAATTGGAGATATTTGAAGAATCAGATTGCACGTGGCTTGATATTGCTTTCTCATCCCTTCTTTGTCAATTCAGAGTAGACTAGTTAAAGTATTCTTGTTGTTATATTTTTTTCTATACTTTATCACCACTTTGTTATAGCTTAAAACTCTATTGGTCAATCTATTAGCCTATTTCATAGCGTTTTGGTCTATCTTTCACACTCTCTATGCATACGGATGCTAGTGCCCCACTAAGACACCAACACATCATGCTAGAGTCTGTGTCCTATGTTGTTGTCCTCAGACAGTGAGCTACTTGAGTCATAGAATGAACTTTGGAAGGTGGCTCATTTGACCTCCTGGAACATCTGGGTTAGTAGAAGGAAAGTGACAAACTAGGTGTCCTTCCTTTTTAGCCCTTAAAACCTTAAACCTTTCCAATTCATTCATATAGCTTGAGGTAGATTAGGGCAGCTTGTTGTTCTAGACTCTCCTGTGACTTGGAGTCCCTGAGTAGTCAGTACCCCTCCTCTACAATCTCTTATTTATTTCATAGGTGGTAATGTAATAAATCCCAATTTTAAGTGTAGCAAAAGTACACTTAGTCTTAGATAAAGGATGTGGGGTGGGTAATAAGCCTTTTCTAATAGGACTGTGAATTTTGCACGATTTGGATGATGGAGTGAATGTTTGATGTAAAGTTGGAGGACCTTGGTAACCTATTCCTTTTGTATCTTTAGATGGTATTTGTTCCAAAAGGGAATAGATTTCATGTTCATTCTTTATATTACATCCATGTTTTGTTAAGATCCTAAAGCCTTGGCCATAGCATTGTTTCAAGCTAACATGTGTATTACTATATTTTTTTTCATAGGATGGAGACACAGTGGGTAGTATGGGCTCATTATGTTTTTTTTCAATAGGTTCCTTCATGTGCCTAGGTTGAGAGATGAATTTAAAACACTTTACCTATGGGATGTGTAAAATATTTCAATTGGTGGTATGGTGGGTGGTGTTGATTGTTGGTATGTGTGATTAGGCCATTTCATTGAAGGATAAAGGAATACATTGTTCTCAAGGTTAGGCAAGGCATTATTTATGAATTCATTCATGATTTCCTCATCTTACCTCAAGATATCCTTGTTAAGGAGATATACATTGGGAGGTGAGGGAATATAAATTTCATCATCTGAATTATGGTCATTTCCAAACACATAGGACAAAACATCAACCAAATATTTCAAGGAATTCAACATTTTACCAAAACATTTAGCCATTATGACAATATTATGTATGCAATGAAATTTAGACTTTTGTATCACAGTGAAATAAAAAATTGAAAGAGGATCTAGATAGAGGACTCTGAGAGGGTTAGGTCACATAAATCTAGGCAAAAGGATCCTGGAAAAAGTCACCTAGGGAGCCCTTTTCTGGTAAATCTTTTTGTGCAACTGTGATAGTGAATATTGTCTAGAAATTGACTGATTTAAAATTATGCAATACCAAATGCAAGTATGCAACAATTTTGAAAAAAATTAAGCAATAAAAGACAAATCCAAATGTAATTTCCAAATGTAATATACAAAAATTGATTGATCCTAATATGCAAAATCTAAAAATGATGATTTTTATGACCTTTTTTATGATGCAAAATTAAATTCCTAAATGAACAATGCAAAAGAATGCAATTTACTAACCCTAGATCTAAGATGATATACTTCAAATTTTAGAAGGTATATAATGTTAATACGTCTTTCATGTTCACCAAAATGATAAGGTGGAAAAGTGAACCCTTGAGGATTAAGGATTGCAAAGGGGTCTTTATTTTTCACCAATGGCAAGGGCCACTTATCATTAAATTCAAGATTAGCTAGGATATGAGATTGAATTGCAACTTGAAAGGTGGGCCAATCAATCGTAGGATTTGAATCTAGGGACTTTGGAATGGATTTTGTATGAAATAAAATGATGCAACTAACTAATGATGACAATACAATAATTCGATGTAAAAATAGTAATCTAGAAACTGACTAACAATTTGATGTTCAAAAATAGATTGACCAGAGTTCTATGCACTTGGCATATAAATCTAGAGTTAAATTTTGGAGACTAAGTCACCCAAGGTGACTATGTCCTAGTATTTCAACTTGGAATATAATTTCACATTCCTCTAGAGTCTGATCAGAGGCTTCTTCCTTCCAGGTCTCACTATTGGATATTCGTTGAATGCTAAGATAACTAAGTTTTCGTATCTTGTCAAGTTGTAGGGATTGAATGTAACAATGAATAAATGATCTTCAATCTTCCTCTAAACTTCTTCAAATTTGAAACCTAAACATTCAAACAGAGAGGAAGGGTTGTGCCATATAGGGGCTTGCCTTAGTCAAACTTCATGTTTGTGTCTCCACCTCCACAATGGAAAATTGATAAAAGAGAGCTTATCCTTTTGAGGGATAGAGGCTAAATGAAAAATGAATGATGAATCAACAATGGACTACAACTCACCACTCAAATTTGATTTCCTTGAAGGACTAAATTCATGCACATCATCTTAAGGCTTGATTCCAATTTGGCTTGATTGCTTGGAAGACCTACAAGGGTTATGTTGGAAATAGGATGACATTTAATCACAATCCTAAACATTATTTATTTCATGCGTCTCCTAAGTCCTTGGAAAGTGTTCTCAAATACTAGGATTAGAGAGAGATTAATTTTGGATGAAATAATCATGTTAATTGACATTTGTAATTAATTCTAAATAATAGAAGCATGTGATGGCATCCAAGATGAGTTCCTAAATAATAGGAGCACATGGGGCACCCACATGGAAGGTGGAACTCACCTTGAGTTAAGTTAATTGTTTGAAGTAAAAGATAACACTTCTGAATGCATGCAAAGATCCTAGGAGTTAGGGTTTGATGTTTACATGCATGAAGTTCAGTTCAGTTTAGTTCAGTCAGTTCAGAATCAGTTTAGTTCAATTCATAATCAGTTTAGTTCAATTCAGTCCAGTTTAGTTATGGTTCAGTTATCTTCAATTAGTTTTAGTAGAATGCTAGTTGACTTCAGTTAACTTGGAATGCATGACTAATGACTTGAGTTGCATGATAGATAACAGGTGACTTCCTTTAGTTAACAAGGGATGACCATTCTTGCATGAATGGTGGAGAGAGATGTTTCAGTTAACAGAAAATGAATTGGACCCACTTTGGGCGCCCAAGTTGGCTTCTTGGAATTAACTCCTTTGCATGTTAATATATTTCAGAAGGCTAAGTTAAGTGGGCCCACTCTTGGGCACCTACTTTGAGGATAAAGCCTTGAAGATATTTATGAAATAAAGGTTTAGTTACTATTTTAGTTTGGGACACCCAAATGGATGAAGATGATGATTTGGCATTGTTCTTCATGGTTAAACTCTACTTGGAAGAGATAGGCATACCTTTTAGGAGATAGGGATTGAGATTTGTAATTGTAACTCTTTTGGAGTTTACAAAGTTGTTTATTTCCTATATATCTCAAGCAAGTTGAAGAGAGTTTGTATCGGTTTTATTACAGGTTGTGAAGAAGATTTGTTGAAGGTAGAAGAAGCATCTCAAGGAAGAATTGGAGTTATTGTAGTCTACTTCAGAGATTAAATAATACATTGATTCTTGGTGGAGTTTTTTCTCGAAAGGGTTTCTCCATGGTATATGTTGTGTATCTTCTAATATCTTGTGTAATTATTCTACAACTTTTGTCTTCATTCTACAAATGATAAAATTAATTAATTAGATAATCACCTACAAAGAATCTATAACAAAGAATACATATTTAGATTAGCAATTATAATAGTTTTACAAAGTATTAAGCTACATGAACACCTCAATTTTCAACAGGTTAGTCCCCCCAAACAAAATGATAACATAAACATGAACATTTACTCATATAAAACTTGACATGATGCTTCAATGTTGAAATGCTACAATAAATTTTCTATTGACTACTCTTGACTTGATAATAATTGCTTCGAAGAAGTGCTTGATCACTAATTGATTCTAGTCAGTTTTCAAATGGTGAAATGACTAGGTATTCATATTCAATTAATCTAATTTCCCAAAAATTAGATCTCGAAAGCCAACATTTGACGTTTGAAAATCAATTAATAAAATGCCAACTCTGACATATTAAATCTGGAGGAAAAATAGGAGGACCAAGTTGCCTAGGGTGACTTTGTCCTAGCCCTATTTTACAGGTTGTAAAGTGTCAGGAGCAAAATTTAAATGTTTTCTTTGGTTTTGTAAATGAATTTTCTTGATAAATATCCAAATGGGCCATGGAATGCATAATTTAGGACATTATATGTACAATTAGGCCCAATTACTTAAGGGGGAGCAAGACATAGTGTGAAACTATCAAGGGTGACAATTTAGGATGCTACAAGACCCCCAATAGTTAATAGAACAAGGATACTTAGATAAAGGAAGTTCTATTTTAAAAGAAATTAGGGGCACCAAGAATGCGAAACTTGAATTTGAGGGCATAGTATAAGTTAATTGACTAAATCCATCAAATATACATTCATTTAGGAATAATTTTAAGTTAGAGAAATTATCCATGACTTGTGATAGTAATCTAAATGACAAATTTTAAGATATTGGCTATTATAGACCTAGTGTTTTTAAAATGATCATGTTGTTTTCCAAAGTTTGAACTTTGGGACATATGCTTCCTTATATTTTTAAATATTATTTAAAGAGTTATGATTGTTATTTTGACCATTGCATCCATTGCCCTTTTAGATATATTAGTGTCGATTTCATCTAATTTTTAGTCTAATTTGGATGGTAAGGTATTAGGTATGAGGGTGCTCTTTATTAAAATTGTTGTTTTTTGTATACAAACTTGAGTAAAATGCTATTTATAACATTTTTTATTTTGATCTAGTTAGGCTCAAGGCTCAAGAATTAGCTAAGTTTTTTGTTAGACTAGTTGAGCATTGTTGTAAAAATTCTACTCATCTCTACTTCCCCATCTCACTGCCTCTTCTAGAACATAATTGATTTGTTGAACATAACCACAAACTCTTTTGAAACCCTCTTTGCTCACATGACCACTAAATTATATTGGTGAATTCCCTTAAGCTACAACACTAGAACTTAATTCTAAAATTGAAGTTATGTATACCAATATAATTGATGTAACTTTGGAATATTCTCTTAATATAACTCCCACATCTCCATGCTCATTTTTGTTGGTGCAAAAATTACCTTCATTTAAGGGTTTTATTTTACCTTGTGTAGGTTAATCTTGCTTAGGTGGCCACTTGCTAGGTGGTCAATTGGTTAGAGAGGTATTTATCTCTCAAAGGTTTTTGAGAAATTTAAATAATTTTTTCCCTCCAAAATTGGGAATTCGATTTGCTCATTTCTCTTGTATATTCACCTTAAATTATTAATGCAAGAATGTCTTTTAGCCTCCAATTTTGTATGGTATTGTAATTGGAAATTTTTTAGATTTACTAGCTTCATTTTTACATGGTATCAAAGCATATATTGTACAAATGCTAATTCATTTTCATTCAATGTGAGTTTATTGTTGGTATAGTGCTATATGAGGTCATAGATTTGCATGATACCGTGGATCTTTGACACTCATTGCTCTTGTGAGGTTGTGAAGGTGTAAATTTGGCATTCTCTATGAAAATTAGGTAGGGATATGTGTGAATTAAATTAGTAAGCCTTTCCTTTTTCTTGGGAATTTTATCTCGGCATAAATTCTATAAAGGCATCTAACATGCAAATATTTACACAAATTTACAAATTTACAAAATGAATTTGAATTTTTGCAATATGCATGTGAATATCTGCATAAAATAAATGTTTAAATCTTTGTAGAAACTTGTAAAGGTGTAGGAATTTGTAGGCAAGCATTGGAATTTGCAAGCAAGCAGTGGAATTGCAAGCTTTAGCACAAAAAGTGAAGGTTGTTCAAGTGTCATTTTTTTGCTAGTGGGGCATTTCAAGTGTCAATTTTTTTCAGCAAAAGGGAACACTATTCATCTTGGAAAAGATAGATTTGCTAACCTCAACAAATACACTAGGGCTTATGTCACCAAAAGGAGGGGGGAGAACCTCCAAAGGAATTAACATTGGTTATATGGTATGGTCACAGCCAACCAAAGGGGGATTAACTCTTTATCTTTTTTCCTTTCAAATTTCTCCTCTAATTTTTTCTCCCAAAAATTTGTGAAGGAATTTTTTTTAAATAAAATATATTTTCTATGTTAATTTTACAAAGGCTTCAAAACTAAAAGCATTGTAAATTTTAATCATTAGCTCAAAATTGAGTGTCATGTTTTGCAAAAGTGCTTGTTTTATCAAGTCTAATCCATTGGTAATGATTTCACACTATTTCTATAAAGTGCCATTTTTCATCCCAAATTGGTTAAAGTCTTTGTTCTAAAATATAAAGTGCCACACATGCTCTTAACTTATAAAGTGTCTTTTTATGTATCATTCTTGGTGGGATTAAAAATGTATTTTATAAACCTAAACTGAGATAAAGTTCCATTTTGGGGGGTTCATCATGTCTTTTGATTTTCACTTCCATCCTTCTATTGTCAAGCTAACTTCAAAGAACTATTTGTCTTGGATTTAAAAGGGATAAAAAATCACTATCTTGAGTTAGATCTATTGTCATATCTTCTTGGACTTGTTCTTGATCCAAGTCAATATAAACAAAAGAATGCATGGTTTACAAAGAATGACATAGACTATGGAATAATATGTCTTACTATTTGAGGTTTAACATCACATAAAGCACACTGAGTCCCCTTTCACTGCTTGGACCATCATCCAATAGTTGTATGTAGACTTGGGATCTTCATCTAATAGTGATATTTCTTTGGATGATACTAAGACTTATGTTGCCCCATTTTATGTGGACATGTCATCATGGGATGATTATTTTATTTGATTGACATACATTGATACTCCATCTCCTCCATCTATTGTTGCATCTATAAAATTTAGTTTTTTTCTTCAAAATCTTCCAATGATTTAGTGTACAGCAGGTTATTCATCATCTTCCATATACAACCACTTGGGATGAGTACTTGAAAAGCATTGCAAGTTTTTTTGTGAGTCTTATCTTATAGAATTGGAGGACACTATCGAGGATATTCATATTCTCTTTGATGTTGGATCCTATGGAGTTGAATCATCTTCTTTATATGTTGTGAAGAAATATTCAGTTTCTCTTGTTCCTTATGTACATCATCATTTTTCATAGTTTGGCATTGGTGTGTAGACTTTTGAGAAATATTTGGAGGGATCATCATTTAGTTTTCTTCCCTCATATTCCTTTTAGGAATGAGAAGACAACTTGCATACTTATGTGGTTATATTTCTTCCTAAGGGGAGGAATGGTATTTGATAGCATTGAATCATCTTCAACATTTATTGTTGGGCATCTACCATGTCAATATAGGAGATTCTACATTAAGGGGGTTGCATGGTCTCTCTTCTTCTTCTCTCTTATGAGGTGGAATTTTTCCTCACATGGAGTTTTGTTCTTCACATCTTTTAGAGATTTGGGGGGTGTTTTTCCCACAAGGTATTCTCCTCTTCTTTGTGAGGTTGCATTTTCATTGGGTACCTCATTGAGTTTTGTTACCAGGACCCAATCTTTTGTCCCCACCTAAGTTATGCTTAAAGGGAGGTGTTGGTGTAAAATTACCTTCATTTGCAAATTTTATTTTACCCTATGTAGGTTGATCTTGATTAGGTGAAAACTTGTTAGGTGTTGATTTTGATAGAGATGTAGCTATCTCTCAAAGGTTGTTGAGAAATTTGAACAAACCTTTCCCTCTGAAACTGAGAATTTTGTTTGCTCATTTCTCCTATATATTCAACTTGAAAATTCTTAATGTAAGAGCGTCTTTTAGCCTAAAATTTTATGTGATATTGAAATTGATATTTCATCAAATTTCTTGGCTTCATTTTCACAATTTTACATCCAAATAGCAATGAAAATTAATTGTATTTGGGAAGTTGTGCAATATGTGACTACATTCAAAGAGGTATTCTTTACTTGATGGTGGTTTGGGTGTTTGCATGTTTCTCTAAATTTTTCCTTTATTTGGTTTGTGTTAATTTGTACCTTGACTGACATGTGACCAATATTCTTTTAAAGATCAATCCCTCCAACCTTGAGTTTATTTTGTTAATATCTATGTAGAGATAATATATTACTTGGGTAAAAAATTGAGATTTGGGAACACCTACTTTCCCTACCTAGTAGTGGCAATATCATAGTTTTTATTTCATTTGTACATTCTTCTTACATATCATTTCTATACTATTTTTTCATAAAATACATTTCAATTTACTTAACATTTGTTTTCCCTTTTTCATCACCTAGAAAATCATAGTTAAGTGATGAAAATATAGTTCTCCAAAAGCATTAAAATTAGAATATGGTCTACTTATAGAAGCTACTTATTGGCAAAGTTTTCTTTCTTGTTGAGCTCACCAAAGTTAAATAAATATTATAGTAGGGATGAGATATAAAAAGTAGTTTTCAACAACCATAACTAAAGTAATGTGTAAAGGGGAATGTTTCTTTGTCAATTTCAATGTCTAGATAGTACACAAAGGCCCACTTTTACAAAAATAGAAACGTGGTTGGGAATGTGTGATTTGCTAGATAAGATGGATTGTGAAGCTAAATTAGATTACCATATTTATGCAATTTTAGCATAAAATAATAAGAAAAATTTAGGAAGATTGTATCACAGAAAAAGGAGATTTTAGGCATGCTCTCAAAATCTTTGCCCTTTGAATGAATGGTAAATTTATGTTGATTACCATTTAAGATGATTTTGATTTGGCTTTGTGTAATCTTTTTTTAATCTTCATGTCTTGGGTTCATGAATTTTGTTCCAAGGTGAAGTAGTTGCTATCATCTACAAAATTGAGAGCAAACCACTTGATTTATACCTCTCTTCATTATCATAAAGTTGCAACATTTTACAAAAATGAGACTATGCCACCTCACGTACCTCTCTTTATTGTTATAAATAAGATACACAAGAACCACAACTAATTCTAGTTGTCCATAACTTGTCGTGGCTAATAGACAATCCATAAAACATAAAATCTAAAAATCACCAAACATAGTCAATAAACTCTTATCTTCATAAAAACATCATAAATTCAAATATTACAAAATCTAGAAATATCCCTTGTGTTCTCATTCCAAAAAAAATGTACTCATGCAAAACCACCGAAAATTAAATATATTAAATAGAACGAAACATTTAAAAAAGTAATCATAGTAACCTTTGCAGCCAATTTGCTAGTTATTAATTAAATATAATTGCTTTCAACATCAAAGCTCCTATGATTATGATGACAAGCATAATAATTATTGTCGGCATGGAAGTATGTCTATTCATAAATTGGTTATTAAAGTTGCACACAATAAAAAAATGGAACACCCTATCCACTAGAGTGTCCAATTTTGATTTGTTGCATGTAAAGCCGGGTTGTGCTTTAAGCTATACATTAGTTTATTGTCACGCGGGGCTCGTGGCTTCTCCTTACCAAATATGGAAGGGCTCCAAACCAAAATATCATAGAGATAAAGCATTGAACCTTTCGAAAAGATTATACGGCCATCAAATTTAGGATAAGCGACTAATTTAAATTTGAAGCCAATAAATAGGGCAAAGGTCCATCAAATTTAGGGTGGGGAAGTGGTGGGCAAACGGCCGAGGAATTAGGGCTGTCAAGGGTACAGCGATTGTGAAGGTAATAAGTAACGGTATTAAATCCAAGGCGGTAATGATATGTGGCGGGACAGGTTGGATATACAGTAGAGGGCCAAGTGGAGGGTAGGGTGTATATTATCTGTATAACGTCCTTGGAAGAGCATAAGCCATAGGCATCGCCATCGCTATCATTAAATAATGGCACTAGACAAGAGAGCTTAATTAGTGGCCTTAATCTCCACCCGACATTATTACGGCTAGCACGCTCCCCTAATGATGAGTAATTACAGGAAGTAAAAAGCAAGATAAACGGGGCGGGCAGAGACCCACCACTACAGGACTGCGCAGCCACAGCCGCCACTCTTAGGTTGCATATAATAATTATAAAAGGGGGCGTTTTGAAGATGCGCTTGGCGGAGTACAATCATGCATTGACGGCACGTTCTTGTTACATAGATCATCCATGCCAATGTCCAGCGTCCAGCCCATATTCTGTGGCTTTTCCTTTTGTATTACGGATTTACACGCCATTAATCGCAAGCTTTACCAGTGTGTCAAGACACCCATGGCTCTGACACGTGAGGAGGTGTTTAATGGGGACCAAGGGCTGCGGTAACTGCAGCGAACCGAAATCATCGAATAACGAATTCAAAAGAAGCATAAGTGATTTGAGGTACTGAACCAACAGGAGACACGGGCGAAATAAAGCAGCGCCATCCTGGAAGCAGTTTCTGTACTTGCTTCTTTACATTTGAATCCCCCCCAAGAGCCTCCTATCAGTTTTGTGTTATAAATATGAACGAGGGCCGAGTGTTCTGCGTAGAGTAGGGGCGTAAGAAGAAGAAGAAGAAGAAGAAGAAGAGAGAGAGAGAGAGAGAGTTCTGTTGGCTTAGGATTAGCGATTTGTGTCTGGAGACTCGATCTCGTGACGTGATGGCGTCGCAGGTTGTGAAGATTAGAGAATTCGAGGGTTTGAGTGATGTGGAGCAAGTGGAGAGTCTGGAGAAACGGTGTGAAGTCGGGCCAAGCGGGAAGATTTCGCTGTTTACAGACCTCATGGGCGATCCCATTTGTCGCGTCCGCCACTGCCCTGCTTATGTAATGCTGGTACGTTCGGTCTTTTGTCTGCATTTCTTGATTCTTAAAGCTTTTACGGAAAAGCCAACCCGGCTATTATTCCGCCTCTGCAGAGCCTCTTTGTCCTGTTGTGGAAATTATGCAGAGCTTTTTGTTTCTGCATTGCAATACCATGTGTGCCGTGCCTTTGCTGCTTCATTATTATTATTTCTGGGTCTTTTTATTTCTCAGAGCCTAACGGAAACAGTATCTGATTCAGCAGCTTTGTTTTAAACATTTTGTTTTTTTCTTTTCTCCCTCTCTGTGTGGTTACACAGGTAGCGGAACTGGGGCCTAAAAGAGAAATCGTGGGGTTAATCCGCGGCTGCATCAAGACCGTTACATGCGGCAAGAAAACATCGTTGCAGGGCAACGAACCGAATCCGCCCACTCTCTGCGCAAAGGCGGCGTACATTCTCGGGCTCCGCGTATCACCAACCCACAGGTATAGTTTTAATTAATGGCCATCACCCAGTATGTTTCTCCCCATTTAAACATCACCCGGGTGCTCACAATCCTTTCTTGTTACACAGGCGGATGGGGATTGGACTCAAGCTGGTGGAGAGCTTGGAAAGGTGGTTCAAGGAAAATGGGGCAGAGTATGCTTACATGGCGACCGAGATGGAAAACGAGGCCTGTATAAAACTCTTCGACGGGAAATTGAATTACAAGAAGTTTCGAACCCCAGCCATACTGGTCCACCCGGTGTATGCCCACGCCAGGCGCATTCGCTCCAGCGTGAAAATTCACAAGCTGGGAGTCCAAGAAGCGGAGTCTCTGTACCGACTCCGTTTGGGAACCAGAGAGTTTTTCCCGCAGGACATCGACGCCATCTTGAACAACAGGCTCTCTTTGGGCACCTGGGTCGCCTTTCCACAGGGAGAAGAATGGCCTACGGATGGGACAGCCCCACTTCCGACCTCATGGGCCCTTCTCAGCGTGTGGAACAGTAGCGATGTCTTTAAGCTTCAAGTGAAGGGAGTCTCAAGGCTCAAGTACTTGCTGGCCGCCACAACTCGTTTCTTCGACGGGGCTTTTCCATGGCTCAAGATACCGTCCATTCCTGACGTTTTTCATCCTTTCGGTCTCCATTTCTTGTATGGACTGCACGCAGAGGGAGCCAAGGCCCAGAAGCTGATGAAGGAGCTTTACTGGTTTGCACACAATATGGCGAGGAAGAAAGGAGATGGGTGCAGGCTAATTGCCACCGAAGTGGGCAGTTGTGATCCTCTCAGGCCCTGTATTCCCTATTGGGACTGTTTTTCCTGTCCTGAGGATCTGTGGTGTATTAAGAAGCTAAAGGATGATGATCACCATGATCATGATCATCATCATGGGGATTGGACTAAATCTCCACCTGAGCTTACTCTTTTTGTTGATCCTCGAGATTTTTGATAACTGTAACGTACTTTAATCATAAGATTAATCAATTTTGGCCTCACCAAGTTTCCCATTCCAGTTTGTTGCCACTTTTAAATCATCACCTTTCCACTTTTATGCTTTTAAATTGCAGTTTCTTTTCTACTTGTGGCTATTTCTCTGATTTGGTTGGTGTTTTCTACTCCTACTCCATATCTAGGCCGTATTAAGATCTCTGGCTTCAAAATATGAAAAAGGTGTGGGGATATCTTTATTCAGCTGTGCGATTTCACATGGTGTTATAATTTGTTATGCGAAAGTAGTAATTTTATCTTTTATATATATATAAAAGTTAGAATCCCTTACACATATTTAATTTTAATATAATATAATTACAATTATAGGATTTGAAGATTTATCAAAGTTTATGTATATTAAGAAAAAAAATAAAAAATAATGTATATTTACATTATTTTAATTATAATCTGGAAGATGGTGGAAAAGGATTTATAAGACTATATTTCTTTGTTTTTGATTGGAGGTACTGTTGAAGTGATATCAAATGATGTGTTTTTGATTAATTTTTGTAGTTTTTATATAGATTGTGTTTAAACAATTTTAATCTAAGTTATAAAATTGTATATTGGATTTGTTTATTTAGAAGCTTATTCTTAAATTTTTCTTGAAAATATAAATTTTAATTAAATATATTTGTTAATTGATAAGAATATGTGACCAAAAGCACCGAAGCAAAGATAGATAGTAACTTAACAATAGTAACTTAACATTTCAATATTGAAAATGTAGATTAGGACGATTCATCAAAATAGCAAGTATGGAGTAACTTAACATTTCAATATTGAAAATGTAGATTAGGACAATTCATCAAAATAGCAAGTATGGAGTAACTTAACAATAGTAACTTAACATTTCAATATTGGAAATGTAGATTAGGACGATTCATCAAAATGGCAAGTATGGAGACTTTGAGAATTCGTTGTTCTAGCTTTCTATTGTTGAAAATGTAGAATATAATGATCTACAATAGAAAATGCAAGTATGGAGACTTTAATGATCCATTTGTCTAACTCCCCACTATTAAAAATACAAAATATAATGAATGACCAAATTAGGTGTAATTATGGAGACTCTAGTAATTCATTGGTCTAGCTCCCCATAAAAATATCTAATATGATGATTCATGGAGACTCATAATTCATTGGTCTAGCTCCCCATAAAATGTCTAATTCATTGGTCTAACTCTTAGAATGGTCTAGCTCGCTATAAAAATGTCTACTATGATGATTGAAGTATAAGTATACTCTAAATATAAAGACTCTAATAATTCATTATACCTAAATTTATTGTCTTGTCTTTTATTTTATAGTAAGGGTACATATTCTATAATAAAGACAATATATTCAAATTCTAATGAATTTGATACTCCTTAAGAGATAATTTGAAATTATTTAAAATCTATTTTATCTTATAATTTTCAAAAGTGATTTAAAATCTGATTTGTTCTTTATAAAAGTAAAATCACTTAGAAAGTGAAAGCAAACAGATACTTAGGATTGAAAGTGACGTTGACAAAAAAAAAAAAATCCAAATAAAATGAAAGCGAACTACACATTAACAATTATTCAAATATAATAAATGCAAGCTAATAACCATCTATTAAAAAAATACTACATTAATGCAAACAGCTAATTGACAAAGAGGTAATCCAAATAAAACAAAATTAAAATAATAATTTCAATGAAGTCTGCATGGATAACGTATTGGGTAAAGTCTAGAGCAGTGTGGTTAAAAAACATTGAGTTGGACGTATCATTGAGAAGAGTACAAAAATATGACCTAGGTTAAATAGTCGGCGTTGTAAAACACAAAAATATGGTTAGATTCCTTTTAATCTTTTATTGGTGAGGGAGGACAAATGAAAAAGATACGCAGCTAGATTATTCACGAGCCCGGCATGCAAAATGATGGCTAGGTAAATAAAAGTAAAGGAGTTGGTTAAAGAAAAGGAGAGATATCTAGATTCCTCCAAATAAAGGAGTACGTGGTGGAATTCACAAGGGAAATCAGGACTAATTTATACGCGTGTGGAGGACCTCTTTAAATTTATGTGTCCTTCTAAATCTTTTATTCTTGTATTATGGGAGATAACGCCGCAACGGAACACATTCCATTTTATCGCCCGCCTCTTTTATTTTTTTATTTTATTTTTGCTTATTTTTGGGAAGGTAGTAAATAACTTCTTGTGCTTGGGTGTACGAATATCTGGGTATACTCATTTTTTATTATAATATAATATAAATATCATACAAATATAAATAGCTAATATATATAATATAAATAATATAAATAGCACAAATATTATATTATATAATAATATTATTAAACTATTCTTATTATTATATTAATGTTGTTATTATAGTGTGTGGTTAGACAATTGTCATCGGAAATAAATGACCTATCAAGATCAACCGTTTCTAGATTTAACATTAATCACCCGTGTGCATTCTCATATTAAGCGGGATTGTGTACACGGATTCTAACATCCTATATGCCACTGTAGGAAGCCTCACAACTTAATAATTTGTTATTTAGATATATGAGTTTTTTTTGGAAGATAAACCATCTCTAGATTTAACACTAATCACCTGCGTGCATTCTCATATTAACTAGGATTGTGTACACGGATTCTAACATGCTATATGCCACTGTAGGAAGCCTCACAACTTAATAATTTGTTATTTGCATTCTCATATTAATTCTCATATTAACCAGGATTGTGTACACGGATTCTAACATGCTATATGCCACTGTAGGAAGCCTCACAACTTAATAATTTGTTATTTGCATTCTCATATTAACCGGGATTGTGTACACGGATTCTAAAGGCTATATGTTTAATAATTTGTTATTTGAATATAAGAGTTTTTTTGGATTAAAGTTATGGGTAGTATATTTTTTATTCTGATTAAATAATTAGTTTTTTTTTGTGTATTAATAGATAATCTAAATATATTTATTTAAAAGATGTAGACATCATTTTGGAAGTGTTTATATTAAAATTATGACCTAAGTTAAATAGATGTAGGTTTTTTGGTTGTATTAATAGATGACTCAAATATATCTATTTAAAAGATGAGACATCATTTTTGAAGTGTTTATATTAAATTTATGACTTAAGTCAAATAGGTATCTATCGTTTATGAGGTGTTTATATTAAATGTATGACCTAAGTTAAATATACATTTTTAGGTTGATATTTCTAGGTGTATAGATGTTTTGAAAATATCTATGTAAGTTTGTCTACAATTTTAATAAATTATTTGCTTTGTATCTTAAGTTCATATCTTTATCAATAGTACCAAAATGATTGAGTAATTTGATATTGAAGATATCTATACTAGTTTATCTCTAATTTAATTAAAATATTTACAATGCCTAACTATATCAATAGTGACAAAGTTTTAGAAAAATAAAATCGTTGAAGTAATTTTATATGTTTGTCTATTTCTAAACTAAATTGACAAGAATACAAGATAGGGATTCAAGTTTGATGAAAATAAATTATTATTTTATCATATGAATATTGAATGTCAATGTTATAAACATAAATAGATGAAAAAATAAAAGTTGTTTTATTTTAATTTAAAATTATTTTTATTTACTACACATAGATTTTTACTTTTATTTAAGAAATATTTTATTTTAAATATTCTTTACATTGTTTTTATTGGAAGACATTTTTCTAGCTATCTAACATATAGGAGTACAAGTCTTACATTAAAATATCTTTGGCTAAGAGGACCCACTTGGGACATGATTTGGACCTCATTGCCCTCAACAAGACATAATCCTTGTTGGGTTCATTCAAAATCATTTAACTTCACAAAAAAGTCCAAAGGTCCATAGACAAGAGCTATTTTTGGTAATACATTTGTTATTTGGATATAAGAGTTTTTTTGGATTAAAGTTATGGGAGTATATTTTTTTATTCTAAATAAATAATTAGTTTTTTTTTTTTGTGTATTAATAGATAATATAAATATATTTATTTAAAAGATGTAGACATCATTTTGGAAGTGTTTATATTAAAATTATGACCTAAGTTAAATAGATGTAGGTTTTTTGGTTGTATTAATAGATGACTCTAATATATCTATTTAAAAGATGAGACATCATTTTTGAAGTGTTTATATTAAATTTATGACTTAAGTCAAATAGGTATCTACGGTTTATGAGATGTTTATATTAAATGTATGACCTAAGTTAAATATACATTTTTAGGTTGATATTTCTAGGTGTATAGATGTTTTGAAAATATCTATGTAAGTTTGTCTACAATTTTAATAAATTATTTGCTTCGTATCTTAAGTTCATATCTTTATCAATAGTGTCAAAATGATTGAGTAATTTGATATTGAAGATATCTATACTAGTTTATCTCTAATTTAATTAAAATATTTACAATGCCTAACTATATCAATAGTGACAAAGTTTTAGAAAAATAAAATCGTTGAAGTAATTTTATATGTTTGTCTATTTCTAAACTAAATTGACAAGAATACAAGATAGGGATTTAAGTTTGATGAAAATAAATTATTATTTTTTTATATGAATATTGAATGTCAATGTTATAAACATAAATAGATGAAAAAATAAAAGTTGTTTTATTTTAATTTAAAATTGTTTTATTTACTACACATAGATTTTTACTTTTATTTAAGACATATTTTGTTTTAAATATTCTTTACATTGTTTTTATTGGAAGACATTTTTCTAGCTATCTAATATATAGGAGTACAAGTCTTACATTAAAATATCTTTGGCTAAGAGGACCCACTTGGGACATGATTTGGACCTCATTGCAGTCAACAAGACATAATCCTTGCTGGGTTCATTCAAAATCATTTAACTTCACAAAAAGTCCAACAAGAGCTATTTTTAATAATACATTTGTTTTACTTTCGTATATAACTTTTAATTTTAAATTGAGAAAAATCACCATTCATTATTTTTATAATTATTTTGTTTTTTTTACTTGTAGTAAATATTATATATTTATATGTTATTTTTAATAGATTTATTTGTAGGAGCATTACTTTATATTTTTAAATTTTAATTTTGATATATTTAAAAATAAATGTTAGCTCTAAATTATTTTTCTTTCACCATCATAACATCACACACTTCTTGTAATGTCATGCCAGCTTTTGGATTAACTTGTGTATGTTTTTTTTTTACTTGTAGTAAATATTATATATTTGTATGTTATTAGTTCCTGTATATGCACCACCAAATCTTAACTAGTTATTAATAATTCACTTTTTAACCAATGAGAGCTCAAGTATTAATAATTCACTTTTTAACCAATGGTAGAAAAATTTCACCCGATATAATGCGCTTCCATTACTTCCATTACTTCCATTTAAGAGAAATTCATGCTTCACATTTCAAAATTGATTATTACATAATTGAACATAATATTTTGATTTTGCAATTTTAAGGTTTCTTTGCCACAAAGACTATAATAAAAAAATATTTAGCTAATTTTTAAGAAATATTTTAACTCTTCAAAACTATTTTACTTGTTATATTTTCAATTCTATTCATTTATTTACTTGTCATATCTTAAATAAAATATAATTAAAATAATAATAAATTCAAACATATAAAATAATCTAATAACAAATTCAAATAAATAATGTATTTTTAATATATTATATTATTAATTTAATAAGATATTATAATATTATAATATATATCATATATAATGTATAATATATAATTTTAACATCGTATTATTATATATATATAAATATAATATAATATATTAAATAATAATATTATAATTTTAAATTATGTAATATATTATCTTTTTAATAATTTAATATATTTTTAAAAAAGACATTTAAATCAACATTAATTTGATTGTTAAAATATAAATAAATTATTAATTGTTTAGAACTACTCTCATTATTGTATTACAACTGTTACAGGTCTAAAAGGGTACGCGGATAATGGCTCGCCACATCACAGACAGTTAATAAACTGACACCTACGCGATAGTTTGTAACTTTTAACCGCCTTTAATTATTTATGTTGTTGGCATTGTTGTGGCTACTCCAGGTATTTAACAGATTTCAGCAATGAGGGTCCCATTGACAAAAAGATAAGGATTACATGAATGCTTCACCTTTTGATCTCTCATTATAAGCTATAAAATTATAGTTTTTGTAGTAGATTTTCTCATGTAGTGTTCTTTACTAATTTCATTCGCATCTTATGCAATCTTAGCTTTCAAGGAGTTAAATAAACATGATTTTGAGTATAACTGTGGGGGCTGTTATAAGCTTGTGTAGAATACATACAAATTAATAATTTGTAATAGAAATGTTGTAGTCACTGAATTGGTTTTCATCGTGTGATTGAGTAAACGTACATATTAAAGTTGTATTGTCTCTTCAATTTTTTAAAATGATAATCTCAAGAGCAAATCTACAAAGTAAAATTTTCTGATTTTATTTGTTCAAGCATTTGGACAACTTGTGCCATTGTTGGCCTTACAACTGGGTTTGGATTTATACATTTATAGGAAATTTGAAATGCATCTTTAATCTCTTTCTGTGTTGATAAATTTGTCAACTCAGCATCAAAGGCATACTCCTCACAGCCATCTTCAATGAGTAATTTTACAAATCAGATCCTATTTCTATTCAAGATCCCGCAATTTATATTTTCAATCTAAGGTAATATTAAAATTTCCAAGAATATAAGCTTAAATTTGTGAACTTGTAGAAAAACTGATATTCTTGGCGAAAAAAAAGACATGCCCAATTTGGCAAAAGAAACAATTAAAGCCGCACCAAAGATTTTCCTTTTAATAGCTGTTTGAATAACCTAGCAATATTAAATAGTGTTGTGACCATTTTATGCTGTTACACCAAACATTGAACCCTCTATGTTATATTGATAATGTAGCTGGTAGAGGAACAACTAGGTTAACAATATTAAAAGAAGGATTATTCATAGAAGTAACTTAATGAAGAAAACAGATACTATAGTATTATTAGTGGCCATTATTTCCTCCAGTATGATTAAGGTCAGTTTCGTGCCTTTTCAAATCTTCATTATTTTCAGCAACATATGCTAATGTAAAAGAAATCACAATTTCACAATTTCAGTATTAATATTGTTAATATTAGGTTCTATACTTTATTTTGTTTTCAGTATATTGTTGTCATTATTAGAATGTTCTTATTTTAAGAAAGAATTATTTCTTGAATTTTCATCTGCAAGTTCATTCATTGGCTTATTATTGGAAGTTTCTAACTTGTGAACTATAATTTTGTTCAGTTGTTGCGGTTAGTGCAAACATAAGAAACTCATAAAATAAATTGGTATATAGAGTTTTTTTTATTATTAATAAAGGAAAATCAAACGTATAAATTTTGCAAGTAAATAATTAATGGAAGAATTTAATAATTAAAATTTAAAAGGAAAAATCATGGTTAAATATAGTTATTGATTTTTAGTTTTTTTCTTATTAAATTCAAAAATCAGTCAAGAAGAAATTTAGTAATGTAATTAGTTAGAAGGTTATTAGTAATGTAATTAGTTAGAAGGTTATGGATGTTTCCATATTATGCCTGTAAAGCATTCAATTGAAAGTTTCTATTTTAAAACTAAAAAGCTAAATGAAAGGTTTAATAACTATTTATTTATTATTAGAGGATAAGAAAATATAAATAAATCAAAAAATGATCAGATCAAATAAAAATCCTCCAAGTGGATGGAGTTTTAGGAAACTTACCAAATTTAAAATGATGACAAAACATTATACATTAATGTTCATACATTTAAAACTTACTAAGAACAATTCAAACCAATTTCCATAGTTAAGTGTGAATGATGGCCGTATGATGGTATTTAGAGATTTTTGCCATAAAATACAATCAAAATTTCAAGAAGATTATATTAGATGAAAGGAGAGATTTTGGATAGACTGTCAAAATTTATATAGAATTATAATGATATATATATTTGATTTATATATAATTTTACTTACACTAAGGTATATATCATAATGTTTTAAGGGAAATTTTGAATAGATAACCGTCATTAAAAAAATTGTTGACGGGTAAGGTCGACCGTCAAATTTAAGCCCTGGTGTGAATTATCCTTCATCAAAATTGAAGGGGTAAGAGAATAGAATTATTAATAATATATAATTAGTGTTATTAATTAAACAATTGGTATGTATAGAAAAATTAAATAAGATTGTTACAAGGAAATGCTTACCTTTTAAATTAAAGACAAATTTCATATGTATGTCATTACATTCCTCACTCAAAAATATTTTCCAATAAGTTTTCTTAAACCTAAGATTTTAAGTAATTTTAGAGTTGAACTTGAATAATTAAATGAAGTTGCTTTTGTAATCTTTAGACTATGAACTAAGATAACAAATGATTTTCTATATATAGTGATAGCCTTAAATCAATGTTGGAAATTAAACCATAGTAAGAAATTTAAACCTTTTAAATTTAATCAGAGTAAATACTAACAGTAAATATTAGCTTGCTCTTCAAAATAATATTTAACCTATCACTTAAGATTTGATAGCATCCAGTTAATTTTTATTATTATACCCATGCTCATAGTGATGTGTAAGAAACTATTTTTATTTACTTTTATATTGAAGCATGATTACCTAGTTTAAGGTTGTTTATTTTAATGTTGTTCTTTTGTCTGAAATTTCTTTATAGTTAAATCATTGTTGTGCAACAATCTTCCTCTTTAGTCAAATTAGGGAAACAAATGTAAATAAAATAGAGAAAATTTTATATGTCAACCCATCAAACTTAAAGGAGTGCTCAATTGTTGTACTTTAAGATACCTAGGGAAAGGTGTTACATAGGTAAAATTGTATTTACAATAATATTTCTTAATTTTCTCTTGTAAGATTAATTATTGGATTAGTATTTAGAAATATCTAACATGAGATTGACTCCTTGTCTGACTATTGTGAGTAGGCTATTTCAGTAAATTCACATCATCCATCATACCATTTAGATGAATATATTCCTCAAGTGTAAATAATTTATCTTTGTTTCACTTATTTCATTAATCATTTCTTTCAAATATATATATATTAGTTATAATTTATTAGTTTGTCTAGTGTGGGCACTACATAGGTATTAGAACGCTAGGTTTGCAACACTTGAGAGCTTTGGGGAGAAAAAAGGTAGAAAATAAAGAAGCGAGTATGGATATGGGAGTACGAACAGGTATGTAACTTGCTTCACAAACTAGATTGAAGGGTAAAATTTGTATTCATCTAACCCACTTGTGATTATATAGTGATATTTGTTAACTGACCTCCAAAAGGTTGGATGTTTTAGTATTGCTAAATTAATACATAAAATATTATCTTAACTTCTCAAGTAGGGGAGTGGAAATGAGATAAATCTATATCAAATATTAGTGATAATCTTGTTTCAAATAATGATGCTTTATCCTTATTGATATATTGTGTTTGATCTATGGCAAAATAAATTATTGTTTTAATATTTATTTTGAAACTCATGTTGGGGATTGAGAATTATGTGGAATTCATGCTTGGAAACCCAATGTGTAAGGTGTTGGTAATTGTTACAAATGTAAATGAGTTCATGCTTGGGTAGTGTTAAAGCCCTAATCTAAATTGAGCATAGGTTTCTATTTTTTCCAATCTTAATGTTATTAAGTCCTTAATTAGGACATGCGAGTGGGGTCCAGTGCTAAAGCCCTCAAACTTTCCCAATGCTGGCCTAGGTTTGAGCCATAGCCTAGCTCCCCAATAGTGGCATCCCCTCCCAGTTATCTATCAGAAAAAAATCCATATGTTATTGTCTTCTACAAACTATGTCATTTAGCATCTCTTTTATGTTTGGATTTGTAAATAGAATCTAAGAATGTGTCTTTAGTAATTAAGAATAGTTTTTTTACCATTGTGATTAGAATTTAAGCACATGTATTTGGTAATTGCGAGTTGTTGGTTGGTAATTACCCTGAGTCCTACTGTTGTGTAAGGTAACTTTTTGGAAATTATAAAGAGGCCTCCTTTTCTAAAACTAGGATGTCATTACTATATTTCAAGCTGTAAAGTTCTCACATTAGTTATGTATGTGATTGTGCTAACATTAATAATAATGTGATAGCACATTTCTCTAATAATGTGCCATTGTTGCAAATGCTCTTTGACTTGTTCACTTCTGTAATTACCTGAGCATTCACTTTATTTTTGATTCCTTTATAAATTCCTTGGGGAATTTTGTGCATGGTAGAGTTATTTAGGAACAAACATCAGTAAGTATCATGAAATTTATGTTTCTTTGCCTTACCAAGTGTTTTTCAAAAATATCAAATTGGAAATTTCTCTGATGGCTAATATGTTTCCTTAGATTGACAAAGCATAAAGCTAGTCTTCAAGTTTTTAACTATTTGCAAAAAAATATGTGTATTGAACTTGTTTGAGGTTGTACAACATTTGGTCATGTCAAGGAATACATCCTAAAAGAGTTGATGTCAATAGTTTAGAGGTCCTAAAGTTACCATAGAAAATACTATTCAACAAATGCATTTACAACTTTACACATGCCAATTGTATTTTATTGAAAGTTTCTAAAGCCTTTTCCACAAATGCATTTTGTACATATCCTACAATCATTTCCCTCCATGAGAGGACATCTATTTGAGATATTCTATCAAGTAGTTCATTTTCCCTATATTTTCTTATTACATGTCCCTTTGGAGTAAACATCTGCCTGGTTTGCATTGTTTGCTATATGCTTATATACAATGGTCTCTCCATAATGCTAGTAGTATAAACTTAAGTTGGCTTGCATTATTTTTTATCACAATTGCATCCTTGTTTTCTATCCAATATTTCAAACAAAAAATAAATAACGTCAATTTATGGAGTTTTTTTATCAATTTGTGGGCCATTCTAGTTAGCATTTTGTGATCTACTGAAGATAATTTAAAAGAATAAAATTAGGCAGATGATAAACAATTATCATCTAATTGTTGTGGGTAAAGGTTTGAACTGATTCTTTTTTCCATTTTTTCCTGCTAATGAAAAGCTTCAATGCAATCATCTAAGCCAAACCTAGCTATTTCATCAGGTGGGATCTGTCACTAGTGGACCACATGCCAGAGGAAATAAAAATCTGCTTCATGGGCTTCTATGAAACAGTCAATGAAATTGTAGAGGAAAGAAGGAAGAAACAAGGGTGTGATGTATTACGCTACTTCTAGAACCTGCTATGTATTCAACAAACTAAATTCACCATGTTTTTTTAGTTTTGAGTGTTTTTCTTAAAAGCTTTTTCTTAGCTTCCTGTCATGCAATTTTCCAGTGGGAAATGTAGCTAGCGTCCTACACCAAGGAAGCAAAATGGGTTCAACATAAATGTTTTCCTTCCTTTGAAGAATACATGGAGAATGTTACCTATATATTGAAGCTACAAAGTTCAATCTAGTGCATTTGTCATATAAATCTCTCTTTATTTGTTTACATTTCTTCTTACTCAAGGTTGCTCCTTTGAAACAACCTTGTTTGCATACTTATGTCATTTACCATTCATGTCCATGTGCCATTACTTATGTTTCAAATTTTTTCCTATGAAATATTCTTCTTACTTTGCATGTGTGCATGTTGTTATTTTGGATTATTGGAAAAATTGTTGGTGTAAATATTATACTTTGTCTAAGATAGTTTTTTATCAAAGTGTAATATTGGACTGAGTTAATAAAGTTTACTTTAGATATAATACATAATGATATAGCTACACCTTCACTTGAGGTACACAAGTGCCACCACTACCTCATCAGTCCTTAATTGACAGTAGTTAGGTAACAGTTCTATTTATTCAATTTCACCTATGTTTCAATTACACTAAGTTAACTCACCTCTTCATTGGGAGTGATTAAGAGTCAATTGATGACCTCTTGGGTATGTCACTTTCTTGAGTCAAGCATTCAAGAGGCCTATATATTTCTACTTTGCTCTTTGTAGTTTGCTCCATCATATTGACGATTGTTGCTAAAAATTTCCAACCACAACAAATTAAAACAAAACTATTCTAGAACATTTTGGCAGGAACTTCGCCGCTTTGCAGCTCTTGTTTTTTATAGTTTTATTTGTAAGTTACTTTATATTTTTAAATTTTAATTTTGATATATTTAAAATAAATGTTGGCTCTAAATCCTTTTTCTTTCACCATCATAACATCATATGTATGTTTCTTGTAATGCCAGCTTTTGGATTAACTTATGTATGTTTTGGTTTTGCTTGTAGTAAATATTATATATTTATATGTTATTTTTAATAATTTTATTTGTAGGTGTTACTTTATATTTTTAATTTTAATGTTGATATATTTAAAACTAAATGTTTTCTTTAAATTGGTTTTCTTTCACCATCATAACATCATATGTTTCTTGTAATGTCAACTTTTGGATTAAATTATGTATGTTTTGGTTTTACTTGTAGTAAATATTATATATTTATATTTTTTTTTTATAACTTTATTTGTAGGTGTTACTTTATATTTTTAATTTTAATGTTAATATATTTAAAAATAAATGTTGGCTTTAAATTGGCTTTCTTTCACCATCATAACATCATATGGTTCGAAGTCCAAGAAAAAGTATTTTACATATTGCTGGTTGTGTGGGGGTTGGGGCTATTGCTGTTTTTTAATGAAGTATGTTTCTTGGAATATTAGGGGCCTTAACAATCCCTATAAATAGTTTTTGGTTAAGACCTGTATCATGGATAACAAAGTTGATGTCCTCCTTTTGCAAGAAATGAAGATGAAGAAAGAAAATTTTGAAAAAACTATTCCTAGTATTTGGCTTGGAGCTGGGTTTTGCATCTAGAGCTACCCTCTGGAATCCCTCTAAATTGAAAGGGTCTTTTCATTCTGAGAGTAAGAATCACCTTGAGGTTACTCTGGAAGACTCAGGTTCTCTAGAGTCTTGAAATCTAATAAATATATATGCTCTGAATTCTAGTAGAGATAGAGTTATGTTGTGGGAACAACTTAGTGAAGCTATTTCTAAAAGAAGTGACAAACATTGGATGCTAGGAGGAGACTTTAATACCACCTCCTTCCTTCTAAGAAGTCGAGTGGATTGGATGAGTACTCAGATAGTATAATGGAGCTTGCTAAATTCTTTAATTCAACAAGGCTAATTGATATTCCTCTTCAAGGTTCCAAATTCACCTGGTCAAACAGGAGGAATGGAAATCATTTAATTCAAGTTAAACTAGATAGATTTTTTATTTCTGCTAATTGGAACATTTCCCAATTCCTTTCTCTTTGCTCTCCCAAGGTCTAGTTCAAATCATAATGCTTTGGTTCTGTAAAAAAATGTGGATCATAATAAGGGCTCCTTCCCTTTAAGATTTTAATCTATGTGGTGCACTCATCCAAAATTTGCTGCCTTAGTTCAATTGTGGTGGGAGGAACACATCCTTGGAACTCCTATGTTTTGTTTGGCTGAAAAAAATTGCCATGTTAAGCAAAGGGTCAATTGGTGGAATAAGTTAACTTTTGGTAACATTTTTGAGTTAAAAAATGCTTTGGGAAAAAGCTTAAAAGAAATACAAGATAGAATGGAATATGGTTTGATGGATGAAGAGACTTGTGCGAAGGAAAGAGAATTGAGATCCCAATGGTTTAAATGCAATAAAAGGAGGATTTTTTTTGGAAACAAAAGTCAAGAGTTCAATGGTTGACGGAAGGGGACATGAACACAAATTTTTTTCATCAATCTACTCTAAAAAATAGAAGCAAAAATAGAATTAGATCTTTGGTTAAAGAGGATGACTCTATTATTATTGATGAAAGAGAGATTGTCAAGGAAGCTGCTAATTTTTTCTCCTCCTACCTCTTAAACCTTGTCAACAATCCCCAAGTTAATGTTGATTTTCTTAATGTTATTCCTAATGTTGTCTCTAAATTAGATCTTAAGATGACGACTAATCCTCTTTCCATGGAAGACGTTAAAAAGGATTTTTTTTCCTTTGGTGCCCTTAAAGCCTCAGGTCCTAATGGTTTCCCTCCTATTTTTTTCCAAACTTACTAGGAAATTGTTAAAGATGATCTCTTTAATGTTGCTAGAGATTTTTTTAGGTCAGGTAAGATGTTAAGCAAATTGAATGCTACTTTTATAACTCTTATCCCTAAATCTACTGATGCCTTTGCTATGAAAGATTTTAGGCCTTTTAGTCTCTACAATACTATTTATAAAATCTTCTCTAAAATTTTGGTGTTTAGACTTAAACTAGTGTTGGGTAAAATGATAGCTCCCAACCAAAAAGGTTTGTTGAGGGCATAAACATTCTTGATGCTACCATTTCGACCCATGAGATAATCCATTCCATGGAGCATTCAAAAAATCCTAGAATGGCTTTTAAAATTGACATCTCTAAAGCTTATGATAGGGTCTCCTGGCCTTTCCTGTTTGTTGTCCTCAAGAAGTTTGGGATTGATGGTAGGTTCCTTAAGTTGATATCAGCTCGTGTCACTTCTCCTAAGTACTCTATTTTGGTTAATGGTGTTCCCTAGGGCCTCTTCTCTTGTGCGAGCAGTCTTAGGCAAGGGGATCCCCTTTCTCCCTACTTGTTCATAATTATGGTTGAGGCCCTGGGGAGAAATATTCAAAGGTTGGTTGATGTGCAAGCTCTTAAAGGTATAAATGATGCTTCTTCTCTCTGGATTGATTCCTATCAACAATTTGTTGATGAAACCCTATTGTTTAGGGATGCTTCGGTGGGGGAATTTGGTGCATGGAAACAAATTCTCAATGATTATGATGAAGTTTTTGGTCAGTGCATTAATTATGAAAAGAGAAAAATTTATTTCTTCAACACTGATCAATAGATAAGGGATAGAGTGAAAATATTTTTGGGGTGTCAAGAAGCTGAGTTTCCTGATACTTACCTGGGGTTGCCTTTGTTTTCCAAGAGATTAGAAAATAATTACTAGAATAAGTTATTAGAAAGGATTCAACATAAATTGGCAAGATGGAAGGGGAAGCTACTGAGTCTTGTTGGTAAGATCCAACTCCTAAAAGCCTCTCTCCAGAATATTCCAGTGTATTACCTTTCCTTGTTCAAAATTCTTGCTCATATAGGAGAGAAGATATAACAGATTCAAAGGAAATTCCTGTGGTCAGGTACAAAGGAAAAAAATAGACTTTCTCTTGTCAACTAGGATATAGTTTGCAGGCCAAAAAGGTGTGGGGGGTTAGGGATGAAAAAAATTCATATGCTAAATAAAGCCTTAATTGCTAAAATTGGATGGAACCTTTTGGAAGGCTCAAAATACCGGGTCAAAATCTTCCAAGAAAAATACTTCCGAAACAAGAACACTGGCTGTTTTTTGTCTCAATTGGACTTCCCTTCTAGCTTGGCCCTATGGAACCACCTATCCAGATTAAGGAATGTGCTAAAGTTGGGGGCTAGGAAGAAAATAGGGAATGGATTTAACACAAATTTTTGGAAGGTTCCTTGGATAGAGAATGCCACTCTATCTGCTAATGAGGATTTGAATCCTCTAAAGTGTAGCCTCCACAAAATTTGCAACACTAAGGTGAGTGATTATATAAATTGGGAAGGGGAGGAACCTAAATGGAAGGATTTTGAGGCCTTGTTAAGGAGAAATAATTTGAGGGGTCCTAGACAAGTTGAATGGGCTCCTCTTCTCATCAATCTACATAATTTGATTGGGGAAGCGAAATGGTTTGATAGGGGAAGGGAAGATGAATGGCTTTGGAAAAGCAGCCCCTCTGGCTGTTTCTAAGTGAGAAAGACCTATGAAGACTTGATGAGGGCCCAAGATGTTGTTCCAAGTCCCTTCTAGAAAGGGGTGTGGCTCAAGAATATATTGCTAAAATAAACTATTTTTGGTGGTCAGCAGCCTATGGCAATATCCTTGCTATTGATAACCTAGTCAAGAGAGGTTTCTACCTTGTTAATTGGTGTTCTCTTTGTAAGCATGAGGAAGAATCGATAACTCATATGTTCTTCCACTACAATTATGTGAGGGAAGTGTGGTCCAAGGTGTTACAATTGTTGTCTTCAGATTGGGTCTTTCCTAACTCTATGAAGTTGTTTATTGAAGGCTAGTGTAATTGTCTATTCTCTCACAATGTCATAATGGATCAGTGGCACCAAGTTCCCCTCTTTGTGTCTTGGGGGATTTGGAAGGAGAGAAACAACAAAATTTTTAGAGAGGAGAGAAGCATTGAGGAGGTGTTTCAGATAGTTAGAACTCAAATTAAGGAAAATATGGAGGTTAGCAAACTCAACTTCTCCAACTCCTAGCCGAACTATAAGGAAATGAGAATAAAATAAAATTGGGGTATTAGTAGAGACATAACCAATCTGAACTGGACTAAGATGCTCAAAAGGTTAGGTAGGGTCTGGTTCCCTCCTATGAAAGATTGGGAGAAATGTAATTTTGATAGACGTTCCAAAGGAAATATGGGTCAGGTTGGAGCTGGTGGCCTCATGAGAAACCAGAATGTTGATTGTATTATGGCTTATGGTGGGAATCTTGGGATCTGTTCAAATAACAAAGTTGAAGCTTTGGCTACTTTTGGAGCTTTTGAATTCTTAAAGGAATTGGGGTTCAAAAATGTTATAATTGAAGGGGACTCAAAACTTATTGTGGATATTTTAAATGATGTTGCTAACCCCCTGTTGGAAATTAAGGATATAATTGACAAATGTAAAGTTGTTAAAAATAATTTTACTAATTATCGAGTCCTACATGTGTACAAGGAAGTGAATTGTGTGGCTAACTATGTGGCCAATGTGGCACGCCAATGTAGGGGTTGGACTAGGTGGACCAATGGGAACATACCACAACCTTTGAGAGATATAATACTCAATGAAAATTTTGAAAATGTATACCAAATGAATTCTTGAGAAGTTGGTTGGTGACGAGATGGAAGAGTACAATGGGGAGCTATCAAGCTTTCATAATAATGATGGCCTAAGTGGTACCTGTGTACATGGGAGGATCCTTGAGGGAGATTTTTGGATTTTAAAATTTCTTGTTAAAATTTATGAGCAAAAATCACATGCAAATTATGGTTCTCTTAAAGGTTGTCTTTTCTAAGTGTGTCGATTTTCCCTCTGTCAGTTATTCATGAATTTCTATAGAGGGAAATGGAAAGATTTTAATTACAGGTGTTATTGCTTGCAAAACTCATAATTCCTTTTGGGCTCTGAGAAATGTGCAACATTCGTCCCTAAGAAGAAACACTCTATTTCATATTACCTCTGTGAGTTAGTTATTTCATTGGGTTTTGTATGTTGGTTTTCGTCTGGGAAGAAAGTAGGTTGTCAGGGAGAGTATGAATCCTAGCTAGTCTCTACAAAAAAAGCTTTAGACCAGCAAGATGGGAGGGCTGAGGAAAAGAACTGAGCTGCCTAAATACTAGATGCTGAAGCAAAATGTCGACCTCTAGAGAATGTTCAAAAATGTGGATATGGCTTCCTTTTTCTAGTCCCATAAAGGCTATAATGAAAATTTGATGGTGAATTTTACTAACTCCTGAAGGAGAGGTTTTTTTTCAATTGGTGCTATGAATTTTGAAGTCACCAACCATTTCATAGCAAAGGCCACGGGGCTGCAAAATTCTGGCTTGAAGGTTGTTAAGAAAAGTGGAGCTGATTATCAATGTTTTGTGGATAATTTCTGCATCAAGGAGAAAATCTAAAGTAGTTTCAAAATGGGAATGCTAGACTTGAACTTCCCCCTCCCTTTTTCCCTTTTCAGTATGTTTGTCATTAGATATTTCACCCTTGAGCGTTGCTACATGTCTATTCATGCTTATCATTTTCCTATTTCAAACCACATAAGACATAGGGAATGCATAAATTTGTCATTTTACCTTCTCTCCTCTTTGCAGTTGAATATTGAGAAAGGTGCTAACCCGCTGCTTCACCAGGGCTTAATGATTACAATGTATAAATATGTCCTTTCCCAAAATCCCCATGGGAATCCTCTAAATGCTAGAGGAGAATCCTGACCTTGTTGAAGAAGAAATTGTTGAGTTTCGGAGGGTGGAAAACCCTGAAGTTGTTGAAACTCTGTTTGTTGAGCATCCTCCTCGCAACCCCCTGCTATTGTTTCTAGAAGACTACTTATCCTTGCTAAGAGTTCCTCTCTAGTGGCTAATGTGTTGAACCCATCTACCCCCCGGTCCCAAAAAAGTGAGGACTCAAAAAATGTGGACATGTTGCTTGCCAGAGCTACCCCTGAAAAATGAAAACACTCTCCCCTGTTGCTTGAAATTCCTAAAGCCAAGAAAGCAAGAAAAGAGGTCATTCCTCATGAAGTTATCCATATTTTGGAGGATTTCATTCAAAAGGAAGAGGTTAAGGAGAAATTACAGTGCCAGGGTAGTGATGGGAGTGGAAAAAGGAGGTCGGCAAGGCTGGCGAAGGCAACCTCAAAAGAGAAAAAATGGAAAGATAAAATGTCTATTGATGTGGAGGATATCCTAGGCTATGAGGAATTTGAGGCTCAAGATGATGAGGATTTTGAGGATTTTGACTTTGAGGAAAAAACCTACAATATGGGGGAAGAATATTTGGAGGAGGAAGAAAAAGATGAGGAAGAGGAGGAGCAAGTTGAGCTATCTGGTGTAAAGATGGAAATAGGGAATGCTGAGGAGGAAGGGCTCTCTGGTCGGGAGAATAATTCTGATGATTTGAGTATTGATTTTCTTAAAAGCAGACTAACTTTCTTGCAGGTCCAATTTGAGGACATGGAAAAGGCTTTGGTGACCCTGATGAGATTCTCCAATAGGCTGATGAGACGAGTGATGCTGTGTGCGTCCTTGGGTGAAGTAAAGATTAACATAAAACTTAAGAAGCAAGGAAAGGTGGACTCTCTCAAGCTGCTGGATGATACTAAGGGACCTAATTGGTGCAAGTATGTGGCTCTCTTAGGAGAGTATGTGGACCTATTAAAAAAGGCTAGCTAATGGATTGGGTTATTGTCTTCCTTTCTTTTGATGTGTTTTTTGTTTAATTTCAATATCTGGGACTGTTCGTATATTATATTTAAGATCTAGTGGAATACCACCTGGTACACTATGGATTTAATCAATGGTCTGCATAGATTAAACTTTTCTAGTAGTAATTTTCTATTTTTTTATAATTATGGGCTGGACTATAGCTTTGATGTTAAATCTGGGCCCGCAAGCCAGTATCTTACTATTTTTTGGTGTGGCTAGTGGTGTTGTTTCCCACCTTCATTTCCTTTTTTGATCTTCTATGTTCCATGGGATCAGGGCCCTTCCCTACTTATATTATCAAAAACATCATATGTTTCTTGTAATGTCAGCTTTTAGATTAACCTTGTGTATGTTTTGTTTTACTCATACTAAATATTATATATTTATATGTTATTTTTAATATTTTATTTGTAGTGGTTACTTTACATTTTTAAATTTTAATGTTGATACATTTAAAAATAAATTTTGGCTCTACACACTTTTTTTTTCACCATCATAATAAAGGGCACACAATCCACTAAGAGGGGGGGCTGAATCAATAGATCTAAACAATTATAGAATTCTTAACTTTTTCCACAGTTGTCACGACAAACCCCGCATACAAAAAACATAATAGCATAAAACACATAGGAGAACACTAGATATACGTGGAAAACCCAAGATGAGAAAAAACATGATGGGAATAGCTACTTGGATCTACTGCCCAAATCTATCCTCACAATATAGAAATGTACAAGTGAATTTTACACACTAAAGTGGGCACCAACCTACCAAACACAACAATCCCCTAATGTGCTGATAGGCACCAACCTACTAGAGACACCAATCCCCAAATGAAACAATACAATAGGTAGAACATCAGTTCTACTGGAATACAATGATAAAGTTTGTGGATCTTTGATACAACACATACATGTGCTAGAATCACTGCTGACACTCTTCCTCATAGAAAATGATCTATTGATACAAGCACTCTCTCTTTTCTTCACTCCTCTTCAATTTACACCCTTTAGAAAACCAATGTAATTATACTTTATATACTATACTAAAGTCACATCACATGCATCTGAACATTTGAAATATATACATGACATTACATTAACACTCTTCTATGTCAACCAAGAATCCAAAAATAGACATAACAACATAAGGTGGACCTAAATTCAATTTGTATTAAACGTGTAATAGGTTGGTCCAAATTCAATTTTCTTGCTACCAAAAGATCATGATGGTGTGTGCTACCACAGGGACCTTAACTAGGTCCTATCCTAACACCATGTGTAAGATTTGAATTATGCATGCTACTATTCATTATCGCACATGCCTTGAACTCGAACATGTTGACAAACAAGAACAAAGAATCTTCTATCACTTCAAACTTCTTGCACACTAAACATATCCTCAAGAAACTTAGGAAACTGACAGAACTAGTGTAGACATACTCTCCTTCCAAACCATAGAGAAAAATTGCATTTCTAAAAGAAATGTCAACCATATTTGTATTGCCAAATAAATATCTCTACTCAAAATATATCCTTGTGCATAATTCTTGATGCAAGACAACTACCTCAAGACACCAAAAATAAGAGATAGATATAGCAACCCCATAAATTAAAATCCAAACAACTCTGAAACTACACTCAAAACTCATGACAAACCTCTTTTTGAAAATTATTTTGAACCATCAAAATAATTCCTTTTCAATTGAAAACTTGGAAAATGTAAGTCCCCAAATTCATCTACAAGAAGATAAGTAGATCATAATTTTCTCCCAGCGATACCCCTCTAATTTCATAGTCAAAAACCTAAAAAAATCATTCACACATTTAGTAAGGAACACCAAACTCACAAAAACTACTGGCAACCATTAAGAGCTCAATCAAAGCCTTCCAATACATGGAATGACATGAAAAATCAGATATAACATGCTGATTTCATTGATTTAATCTAATAAGAATTTGTAAAAATAGTTTATAAGCAAAAACATTAAATAAGAATCATCTACAAGAAAGTTTGATGCTTTCGACAACTAAATTTCAGCAACAAGACACCTCCAATCTTCTACAACAATAGAAAAATCACTCTCAAATCCTTTTTCTTCACTCTTGGGCATCCATTTTCTTCTCTTCACAAGCAAGTATCTCCCAAAATCCTGTGTTTTTCCCATTTTACATTTTATAGACTCCATTCCTCTATTGGGCGTGACCTTCTTCCTCACCTTCAAGTTGCAACAATAACTCTTTTCCTTCCTAGGCTTTTGGAATATTCCCTCCCTCCACTTCTCTTTCAAGATTTCAATTTTCTATTTTTCCCTGCACAATCCCATTCCACTACCTCTGATTTCTAGGCACTTGCATATCCGCATCATCAATTCGATTCTAATTTTTAAATATTTTAAGGAGTTACACTACCCAAGAATAGCTCCCTCATGATTGGGTGTGGGATTTTTGTAACTCCCAAGACTTCATCAATTCCCATTTTCTAGCAACTCTAATTCGACTTTGAATTAAATTCAAATACAATTAGATAACTTCAAAATTGAGAAATTTTACATAGAAATAATTTCTTTCCTGCAAGAAACAATTGTTAGGGTTAGAAAGGAAGATATCTAACAATTAAATGTAGATTTAAATAATAAACAGAGAAACTAAAAACACAAAGAATAAATTATAACATACAGAATTTAACGTGGTTCACCCAATCTGGGCCACATCCACCAAACCACAGCCATCCAATGATTTTATTATCTAGTGCAAAAAAACCTATTACAATCTTGCGAATAATCATGTTTTTCATTATGTTGTAACACCCATTCAAACCCCTTTTTAACAAGCTTAGAAGCTTCCAAATTTGGGTTCTATAAAGTTAGATTTTTCCTTTTTCGTTGATTTTTTCCTTTTTTAGTGATGACACGAAAAAGTAGGATACATATCGAGGTGTATAGTATAGCATGATCAGTCGCCACATACCAACAATCTCCCAATTGGAGATTGATCAGGCTCCACACCAACACAATCTCCTACTTGGAGACTGATCCTAGACGACATTGCTGCACTTACAACTACCACTGGAAATAAGTACATTGGACCCTACTGCTCTGTTATACTTGAATTCAACCTTGAAGGCCAATCGAAGCTGAAGAGGAGCTCAGCTTCTCCCTTGTCACCACCTTCGTAAAAATATCTGCTGGATTGACATCTGTATGTATCTTGTCCAACTTGACTTGTTCATCCTCCAACACCAACCGAATGAAATGATGTCTCAACTGTATGTGTTTTGTTTTAGAATGCAAGGAAAAATTCTTTGCAAGATGTATAACACTCTGGCTGTCTATAAACAAGTAATTTCCAACGTGTTGTTTTCCTAACTCATCCATGAAAAGTTGCATCCACATCATCTCCTTTTCTGCCTCTATTGCAGCAACATACTCTGCCTCTGTAGTGGATAAAGCAACCACCTTTTGCAATTGAGAAATCCAACTCACTGTTGTCCCACCAACTGTAAATACATAACCTGTGGTACTCCACCTGGTATCTATATCCCCTGTTAAATCTAAGTCAACATAGCCTTTTAAATCAGTATTAGAGCTTCCAAAATATAAACATTTATTGGATGTACCTCTCAAGTACTTGAGAATCTATTTTACCGCATTCCAATGCTCAACTCCAAGATGACTCAAATACCTGATAACAACTCCTACGACATGTGCAATATCTAGTCTCGTGCATACCATGGCATACATTAAACTGCCTATAGCTGAAGCATATGGTATCTTGGACATTTTTTCTTCCTCCTCCTGAGTCTTTGGACACATATCCTTAGTCAATTTAACATGACTAGGCAAAGGTGTGCTGGGCAGTTTTGCATTCTCCATATGAAATCTCTGCAACACCTTGTCAACATAATTCCGAGATAAAAACAATTTTCTGTTTTTCCTATCTCTACAAATTTTCATACCAAGGATTTGTTTTGCTGCCCCCAAATCCTTCATAGCAAAATATTTTCCAACTGTTGTTTTAGCTCACTTATGTGATCCATGTTAGACCCTGCTACAAGCATGTCATCAACATATAAAAAAAAATTAATGTAGCTGTCATTATCCAACCTCTTAAAATAAACACAATGGTCAGAATTACACCTGCTATAGCCTTAGCCATAAAACTATCAAATTTCAAGTACCATTGCCGAGGTGCTTGCTTCAAGCCATATAAATTTTATTCAATTTGCACACTAGTTTATCCTTACCTTTGACCTCAAATCCTTGTGGCTGGTCCATATATATTTCCTCTTCCAAATCACCATGGAGAAAGGCTATTTTAACATCAAGTTGTTCTAAATGCAAATCTTTAGCAGCCACAATACTTAAAACAATACGAATAGAAGTCATTTTATCAATTGGAGAAAAAATCTCATCAAAATCAATACCCTTTTTCTGTGCAAATCCCTTTACAACTAATCTGGCTTTAAATCTCTTCTTACCTCCATCCTCCTCTTTCAGCCTATAAACCCATTTGTTTGGTAAAGCTTTTTTACCTATAGGCAACTTGCATAATTCCCAAGTCTGATTTTTTAGCAAGGAGTCCATTTCTTCTTCCATTCCATGCTCCCATTGAACTTTGATATCAACCTGCATAGCTTCATCATAATATTCTGGTTCACCAACATCAGTTAACAAAATAGTATACAAAGAGGGAGAGAATCTTTTTGGAGGTCTACTTATCCTTGAAGATTATCTAATAGAAGTTTGTGGTATTTGTTGTTGTTGTTGTTGCCCAACATGAGGAACCACTAAAACATCATTATTTGGAATATCACCCAACACTGCATAATCATTTTCTTTCTTCTCATGCTGCAACAACAAATCTTTGTACAAAACTTTCTCATTGAATATGACATCCCTACTTCTCACAATTTCCTAATTTTCAAAATCCCAAAGCCTATAACCAAATTCATCAATTCCATATGCAACAAATATACATTTCTTTGATTTTGCATCAAGCTTGGTTCTATTTTCAAAATCTACATGTGCAAATACTTCACAACCGAAGGTTTTGAGAAAAGAATAACTCACCTTCTTACCTTTCCATGCTTCCTCTGGAATACCACAACCAAAAATATTAGAGGGACCTCTATTAATTAAATAAACAACAGTGTTTACAGTCTCTGCCCACATTTTTAAAGGCAGCCCAACATGCAATCTCATAGTCCGTGCACACTCCATTATTGTTCTATTCATGCGCTCAGCCACTCCATTTTCCTTTGGAGTCCTTGGAACTATTTTATGCCTATGAATACCATTAGAGGAACAATAATCTTCAAACTCTTTACTGCAATACTCACCACCATTATCAGATCTGAGACATTTTAGCTTTTTACCCATCTCATTCTCAACCAAGCTTCTCCATTTTTTAAAAGTTTCAAATACATTAGATTTATGCCTAAGGAAATAAATCTATACCTTCCTAGTTGCATCATCAATGAATGTAACATAATACAAAGAGCCACTGAGAGAAGATACCTGAGTTGGTCCCCATACATCTGTATGCACAAGCTCCAATTTCTCATCTTTCCTTTGCTTCCCATCCTTGAGAAAACTTACTCTCTTTTGTTTTCCATACACACAACTTTCACAAAAATTCATATTAAAACATTTTAGACTTGGTAAAAAATTACTTGAATGAAGTAATTTCATACCTTTTACACTCATATGCCCAAGTCTATTATGCCACAGTGCTGATTCAGAGTCCACAACAATTGTATGATCTTCTACCTGCTGAACTGCAACAACTATTCCTAAACATTGACCTTTTTCTATAACAATTAAAGTAGAAGGAACAATATGACCTATAAAAAGATATAAGGTGCCTACTTTCACACCTTTTTCTACCACTAAGGCACCCTTTGTGACCTTCCAATTTTTATCACTAAATGTAACAACACAACCTTCATCATCTAGTTGCCCGCTGAAATTAAATTTTTGCTTAACTTTGGAACATGCCTTACCTCATGTAGTAGCCAATGATTCCCATTCTACAACTTAATCTTGATTCTTCCCTTTCCAACAATCTGACAGGGTTCGTTATCTCCTAAATAAACCAACCCAAAATCTCCTTGGACATAATCAAGAAAATAACTTTTGTGGGGGGTAGCATGAAATGAGGCCCCCGAAACTAACACCCAAGAATCATCAACATTATCAAGGGAAAGAATCAAAGCATCCTCATCAGATTTATTACTTACCACATTTGCCTCTTTACTTCCTTCCTTTTTGTCCCCTTATTTATTTTTCCAAGACCAAAAAATATTTCTTTAAATGACCTGGCTTACCACAGTACCAACAATCCCTCTTGTCTCTAGATTGGGACCTTTTGTCCTTTGATTTTCCTCGTGACTTCCCATGATTTCTGGAATTGTTTCCTCTCTCCTTTGTTCTACCCCTTCTTTCTGCATTCAAAACACTGCCTGATGTGGATGTTCCACCTAAGCTTTTTGTACGAATCTCCTCACTCAAAATAACACCAACAACATCATCAAATTTCAATGTATTCAAACTAGAAACATAATTGCTAACAATCATTACCAAGCTATTCTAGCTTTCAGGCAAAGAACACAAAATCAAAAGAGCCCTAAATTCTTCATCAAAGTTTACTTTTGCAGAAGTTAATTGACTGGTGACCGTATTAAACTCATTTAAATGATCAGTAACTAACCCACCTTCTACCATTTTCATATTAAATAAATGCTTCATAAGAAATACCTTATTCGAAGTGGAAGGTTTTTCATATAACTTTGCCAGGGTTTCCATCAACTCTTGAGTTATCTATTCTTTTGTAATATTGAACACCACTGATTATGCAAGGCATAAACAAATACTGCCAAGATCCTTTCTATCCAAAATCTCCCAGTCCTCATCAAACATTGCTTGGGGTTTCTTGGTTTTCCCTTCCAATGGCTGCCATAAATCCTTCTGATAGAGTTATTCCTCCATCTGCATCTTCCATAACTAATAGTTCTACTCATTAAACTTCTCAACCTTCTTACCCTCATCTGCCATTACTCCCACTCAACCGTGAGACCTTCCTACAAATGATAATCGAAACACAACCCGCTTTGATACCACTTGTTAGGGTTAGAAAGGCAGATATCTAACAATTAAATGCAGATTTAAGTAATAAACAAAGAAACTAAAAACACACAGAATAAATTATAACACAGAGAATTTAGCATGGTTCACCCAATCCGGGCTACATCCACCAAACCGCAGCCATCCAATGATTTTATTATCTAGTGCAAAAAAACCTATTACAATCTTGCGAATAATCGCATTTTTCATTATGTTGTAACACCCATCCGAACCCCTTTTTAACAAGCTTAGAATCTTTCAAATTTGGGTTCTATAAAGTCAGATTTTTCCTTTTTCGTTGATTTTTTCCTTTTTCGGTGATGACATGAAAAAGTAGGATACATGTTAGGGTGTATAGTATAGCATGATCAATTGCCACATACTAACAACAACAAACAAGCCAAAACAAAAAAAAATCAAAGAGTAAAAATTAAATATTTTTTGTTGTGCAAGATTGCCTATGCACCTAGATGTTCCTGTATCACTTCCAGACCACCACAGTCATACTAACTACATGCTCTTCATGGTATTATAATTAGTATAATACACACCGACTCCCGAAAAGGCAGTCATGTCAATAAAACTTGATTTAGTGATATGATTGATGCGACAACTTCTTCATGATTAACACCTCCAAAAATACAACATGCATAGATGACAAGGGAATATAATGATAATTCTAGTACTCCTACAATAATTTTCTTTCTTGGGAACCTTGACATCAAAGTAATTTTTGACAACCTAGACACCCTTTGACATCAATGACAATCTATGTTCAACAATCTCCCCCTTTGTCATTGATGGAAAACAATAAAATGTTGGGGCACCAAAAAGAACTACTAAAAGGAACTGTTGGGCCACCAAACTAGCCTAAAACACGCGAAGATGTTTACTCCCCCTTTGAATGATTTATTCTCTATAGCATTTTGAGTTCACTATCCCCCTTTGAATGGTTTATTCTCTATAGAATTTTGAGTTCACTCTCCCCCCCTTTGGTAGATGTAGCATTTTGAGTTCAATATTCTTTCTAAGCAATTCAACATTTTTGAGTTCAATATTTTTCTGAACAATTCAACATCTTGAGTTCACTTTCTCCCCATTTGACATTAATGGAAAAGGGTCAACAATCTCACTCCCCCTTTCTCTACACTCCTACTGATACCAAAATATGCTAGCACATTCTTCAAGCCACATCTCTTTGAACCACTCTGATTTTAGCAACACTTCTTCCTCCTTTCTTCATTTTTGATACCCTACACAATCTAAAAAACTTGCTTCCCAAATAGACTTACCCTAATTCCATGTTTCATTGCCTCTAAGAATAATCTGCAAGACCACCAAACCTTCTTACAGTAGGGAGACCAAGATCCCCATCAACCTGTGCTTCCTCTTGATTTAGGAGGAGGGAGCAACAACTCCCAACTTTTGTCAGAGAAACTCAAATGTCTCATTAGGAAGTGGCTTCATGAATATATCTACTACTTTCTCCTTTGGTCTCAACATATTCCAACTTTACCTCCTTCTCTGCAACCTTCTCCCTTAAAAATGATACTTTATTGCAATGTGTTTTGATCACAAATAATAGAGTTTCATCAAACTCAATCTTCACTTCAAATTCTACTTCATCTAATGAGCCTAAGTGCAACATGATGCTACAATGATATATTCTTCTTTTGTTGTAGATAAAGAGACTGATTCATGTTTCTTGCTCAACTAGGACACCAAACTATCACCAAGAAATAATGCTCCTCCACTTGTGCTCTTTAGGTCATCAATGCATCCTACCCAATCTGTATTTGTGTACGTAGTTAAAGTGGAATTTTCACTCTTTGGATACCAAAGTCCAAAATCCTCAATAGCCTTCAAATACCTAAATATCCTCTTCATTGCTTTAACATGAGTTTCTTTAGGTGCTGCTTGAAATTTGGAAACCATTCCAACTACCTACATTATATCCAGTTTGGATGTTGTCACATATAGCAAATTTCCAATCATGGATTTGTACAAGGTCTGATCTACCAGAGAAAATTCATCATCTTTACTTGCATCCTGTAACCATAGGTGTTCCAACTGGTTTGCAATCTTCCATCCTAAACTTACTTACATCTCCTTAATGTACTTGTGTTGTGAAATAAAAATTCCTTTATTTGATTGTACAATCTGCAACCCAAGAAAGAAAGATAATTCTCATAGCATAAACATTTCAAACTCATTTGAAATTTCCTTCTGAAACTCCCTGTACATGTCATCATTACTACCACCAAAATGATGTCATCTACACAGACCAAAACTATTAGAAGTTGATCTCCTATTTTTATATATAAATTACTATCTGCACTTCCTCTTCAGAATCCTTGTTGCTGCAAGTATGCATCCAACCTTGAATACCAAGCTCTGGGAACTTGTTTGAGTCCATACAAATCCTTCTTCAATCTGTAAACATAATCTGGATTGTTAGAACATTTAAATCCTTCTAATTGTTCAATGTAGACCTCTTCTTCCAGTTGTCCATTCAAGAATACTAATTTCACATCCATTTGGTATACATTGAAGTTCTTGAATGTTGAAAGAGCTAAAAACATCTTGATTGCCTCCAGTCTTGCTACTAGAGAAAAAGTCTCTTCAAAATCTATGCCTTCAACCTGAGCATACCCTTTACATGGAAGTCTTGGCTTGTTTTAGATCACTTCACCTTCTTCATTTAGCTTGTTTATGAAAACTTCCAATCACATTCTTTCCTTTAGGTCTTGGAACAAGTTTGCAAGTTTCATTCTTCATGATTTGATTCAGTTCTTACTCCATAGGTTCTATCATTCCCTTCTCTTTGCTTGCTTCATTGTACGACTTAGGCTCTATCTTTGATAGTAATGCAAAGTATACCTGCTCACTTGCTATCTCAAGTCTCTTCCATGTATGAACCCCATTTTCTTTGTCTCCTATAATGTGGTCTACAAAGTGAATTTTTTAACATACTTTATTGGTGTTTTTTATAACACTCCTTTTGAATCTTCAATACTACTGTGAATTGGTTTTTCATCATCTTCTATTTTCAAAATACTAATAGACTGAATAGTTTCATCAACTCTCACATTTACAATTTCTACTATCCTCTTTAATATTTTATTATAACTTTTATAAGCTTTACTTCTTAAAGAATAACCAAGAAAAATTCCTTCATTAGATTTGGAATCAAACTTACCTAAATTTTCTTCATCTCTTTTGATGTAGCACTTGCTTCCAAATTTTTTGAGATGTCTGACTGATTTCATTCTTCCTCTCCATAGTTGATATGGTGTCTTATCAGTCTTGTGTCTGATTTAAACTTTGTTCAAAATGTACACAACAATCTATGGAGCTTCTCTCTAGTACATTTATGGTACATTTGCTTGACATAACATAGTTCTTGCCATCTCTTGTACAGTATAGTTCTTCCTTTCTACAACTTCATTTTACTACAGAGTTCTAGGGGATAAAAACTACCTCTAGATCCCATGCTCTTCACACAATCTAACTATGGGAAATTGGGATATAGTTCTACTACAAGTAGAGTTTGCATACAATAATTTAGTAAATCAGAGTACAAGGAAGACACCATTTGAGATTGTGATAGGAATACATCCCAAAGGAGTTATAGAGCTCAGAGACACTAATATGGGAAACAAGAGGAGTGCAAAAGTAGAAGAGTTTACAAGATTCATGGAGACATTACATAATCAAGTCTGGAAGCATTTGGAAGATATGAACAATAAGTATAAGGAGAAGGAAGATGAGAAGAGGAGACATAAGTAATTTGTTATTGGAGATGAGGTGATGGTATATATGAGGAAGGAAAGATTTCTAGTAGGTACATATAATAAGATGAAGATGAAGAAGTTCGAACCATGTAAGATTCTTAAGAAGTTTGATTTTGAAAATGCATATGGAGTAGAGTTACTAGATACATTGGGTATATCACTTATTTTCAACATTGCAAACATCTATGAGTATCATGAAGGATAGTCAAGTGGCAGTAGCACCGATGTTGATTTGATGAGTAGTTACCACATTAACCATTAGAGGAGATTGAGCTGATCTTGGATACCAAAACTAGAAGGAGCACTAGGAGCATGCAATACAAGGAATATTTGGTAAAGTGGAAAGGCAGACCAGTGGATAATTCATCATGTATTTCTTAGGTTGAGGTGGACCACTTTGGTTTTCCTCTAGCCCTTAGAAAATGAGGGACTCACTTTTCTTCCAACCTCGGGTGTCTGATGTAGGAGCATCCCTAGTTGTAAAGCGATCTTGTTTATTTTCTTGCATTTCAGTCTATAGAAATTTTAATATTTCATTCCACATTTCACCACATTATTATTTCTTAGCTTGTGGAGCAGGATATAGCATCTACACAAGGTCATCTAAATTATATCCATATTTCAATTCATTTGCATTTGTTTACTTAAATTTATCACTCTCAAAATTTTACTTTAATTCTAGTCAAAGCATTTGAGGCCGTCTTGGTCCAAAATTCATAGTGTAGAACTATTTTGGAGCATGTAGATCTTAATGGGACATCACCCAAGCATTTGGGTTCGAAGGAATCTTTATTGGAGATCCACAATTTATTTCATTTGGTAAAGGATAATCTTTCATGTTTTAAGGCCAACCTACATGCTTGATCATTCATCAGGGTCTGTAAACTCTTGAGGCTGATGCAGACCATTATTGGAGCTAGAGAATGATATTCAAGATCATTTGTAACTCATTGTAAACCAATATTCAGTAGTTAGATAGATAACTTGCAAGTTAGTAGGATCAATTATTTGAATAAGGGCTTTAACCAGTTTTAATGTGGAATGCCCCTTGTAACAAGCCTCTAAGCCCTGGTTATTTGCCCATGAGACATATGATGCATGCAATATTTTCAATTCAATAAAGATCTATGTTTACATAATATTTCCTTGTGTTATTTCCATTGTGTTGAGTCTAAGATGCACATTTGGATAGTTCTTTTTGGACCCTCCATTCATGACTGTACCAGAGGCATTAAAGTGCATCTGATCTTTCTTCAATATACTTTCTCACTTATTCTATGAGATATTCAATACACACCACACTAATGCATGAGCATGTAGGTGAAATGGAAATCAACATCTCCCAAAAAAAATATGATTTTCTTATTCAGTTGGCTTTGTTTCAAATTTTTGGTTTTAGTTCAATTTTAGTGTTGCAGGTGAAAATTGTACAATTTGAGCTTTAATTCTCTTTCAATTTAATTTCACTTCATCTATAGTCCTTGCCAAGTGGAGAATTATGGAGCTCAATATGAATTAGTTATCTAAATTAATTCCTATTCTCATTGACCATTTATTTTTATTATATTAGTAGGGAAGGGCCTTGATCTCGTGGCAACAAACTAGCCAAAACCACAAACAACAAACAAGATGGGGAAACAACACTAGCCAAACCCAACAAAAAAACAACATAAAATTACTATTAAGTTTTCATAAGTGGCTCATAGTCCAGATAACCAATAATAGTATCCACAAGATCAATTTAAGTATAATAAAAAATAAGAGCATACCACATATTAATCCAAAATGTGTTACACACACCATAACAGAGAATAGCTATAGACCAGTAGGTCCGAAACCATAACATAGCCATAAAAAAATAGCAGTTCAAGAAAATAAAATGGAGAGTTGATGGTTTAAGAGAAGAAAAGAGACCAAAACAAAAAGATAAAAAACTAGAACAACAAATCCATTACTTGGATTTCACAATCAGTTCTTGATTTTCACCACTTTGGGAAAAATATTCCCTCTAGTCTGGGCCATCTTCATGTAGTAGGTCCATTTCATCATCCCGTTTCTCAATCTTCTTTAGCTTCCTCTTTATCTTAGTTTGACTAGTAACCACTCCCATAATTGCACGATGCATCAAACCATCAATCACCTTCATCAGGGTGATGATCGCTTTCTCCATATCTTCCATTTGAACCTACAAAAAAGTTCTACTTTTCAAGAAAAGAACATTAGTATCTTTAGGAATATTAACATCTTGGGATTTTTCCTCCACTTCAGTGACCTTCTCCATATCCCCAATATCCTCTTCCCTCTCAATTTCTTCCTCCTCCTTATCATCAGTATCCTCCTCAACATCTTCTTCTCCCATCTCATAGGCACTATCCTCAAACTCCATATCTTCACTTTCCTCATCAACCCGAGGCTCAAAACCTTCCAAAATCAATTGCTCCTCTTCATCTAACTGATTTTTTTTTCCCTTTTCTATCCGTAGATGTTACCTTGGCTAACCTCTTCGATCTTCAACCTCCACGCATCATACCCATTTGTCCCTCCTCCACTTCCTCCTTTTGGTTCAATTTCCTTTTTTTATTCGCAGACGTTACCTTGGTTAACCTTGTCGATCTTCAACCTCCAAACATCATACCTATCTATCCCTCCACTACTTCCTTTTGGTTCCCTTCAAGATATTCAACAATATTTATTACTTCCTCATTCTTCTTCTGATCTTTTTTCAAAGTTTTTTTCTTGGGGGGTTCATGCAGTAGCGACAAATGCTTTCTTTTTTTAGGGGTGACTTTAAGCAGCTCATACTTAAGGGATTTTTCCACTGAGGATTTTAGAGGTTTAGATCTAGAGTATTTAGTACCAGAGATGTCCAAAGGGGTAACAATCAAAGGAGATCCCTCCCACAAAAATAGAGTGATGGGTTGTAGACCTAGGGTTAAGTGTTGGGTTCATGTGCTCACCAACCTGGGGTAAACCCTCTTCCTCTTCACCATTTGGGTGTGGGTTATCTTTCCTAACCAACAACAGGTTGCCATGGGGATTACTTGCAAGGGAAAATTTGTAAAGGGATAGCATTAAACCCCGGTGCAAAGGGGGGGTGCCCCATTCTCAATATTTTGTTGCAAGGATGATAAAAAATAGAAGGGCAAGTTGATCCTATCGTTATAGCAGATTTGATTGAGAATAGGAAAATGGTAAGCATGTATCGTCATATGCCTACCTTCAAGGGTAAAGTATCACATAACAAACATGCTTACTAGGGAAAACAACAAAGGGAGTTCAAGCCACACATAACTATTCTGAAACCTCGTTAGCCTCTCACCATCGTGCAATAATTTTTCCATAAATTTTTTATAATCTGCCCCACTTTTCTTAGCCACCTTTCTTCCATCATTATCAAATCAGTAGCTTCCATTATAAACTATGCCATGACTTCAAATTTGACTACCCCAATGGACACATTCCCTTTTTTCTAGGGATTGGTGAACTTGGCCATCAAATTTTCATTATAGCCCTTCATTGCTTCAAATAGGGAAGCCATGCCCGCCATTCTAAACATCCCCTATAAATCTGAATTTTGCTTGAGAGTAGCACAGTTAGGGGGTTCGTTGCATTTCCTAGGCCCACCCATTTTAGAGGTTTGCAAAATTTTAAAGATTTTCTTCTAGTTAAGAGTTCTCTTCATTCCACCCCAAAAAAACAACCACGCCACCACTACAAACTCCAAACTTGCAAAGAAAACACTTAGAGATAGTGAGAAGAAGGTTGTCATTAAGATTGTTTATACAAATATGCCACTCAAAGTTGAGGACAAAATTGAATGATTACTCGTCCTCCCAATAAACACCACTAGATTATTAAACTCGAGTTGAGCCTCAAAAATGTTGTGAGAAGATACATTTGGCATGTGGAATATTTTTGAAATGACCCAAGCAATGTATTTGCAATTTAACATGTGATATGGAGAGTGCTTGGGAATGATTACCACATTAATTATTTTCCTGATGACAATCTTCTTATCAATAACCTTGATTTGGAGCATGCACACCTTATAATCATTAATTTTTAAACTCATTCTATCACCAGATCTAATTATCACCCCACTCAGTCCCCTTATCCAGAACTCACAAGTTGTAGGCATTTTCAAAATTTTCTTTCAACACATTATCCTTTATTTCCCTTGGCATTTGACCATACTCCCAATGGGACCAGGTGCTACACTTAAGATCCTCATTAGCAACAATATTCATTGAGCAATTTCCTTCCTTGTAAACATGTTGAATTATGCAGTGCGTGAAGAATCACATTTGCATCTTAGAGTTATCCATTATATCTCTTATTTCCCAGGGAACAACACTATCACCCTTTAATATATCAATAGTCATTTTAAAATCTCCTTCCAAAATGAATTTATGGAAATATAAATCTCTTAAAAACTTAATGCCTCCCCAATTAGCCAGTGCCTCCACTTTATTGTTAGTACAAATTCCAACATTTTTCCCATAACCCACTATATAGTCACCAAGGTGGTTTCTTATAAGGATGCTAACCTCTGCCAGGCCAAGATTACCTTTGGAGAGCCATCAAAATTGCATTTGATCCAAACCCTCTCTAGAGGGTTCCAAATAGTAGTCTTCCTTGAAAGATAAGTAGTCCAATTAATATTAGTAAGGTCCTTTTGTAGACCCCATAATTGTTTGATTCTCATTTCCTTGTATGAAGGAGTAACCTTAGAGTAGTTTTATCCTCCTACTTCCACATTTTCCTTTATTTTATTCTTTATGGCCATACATGACTCATTGTTGTTTCTCTCAGTTTCCTTGAAGATCCTATTGTTTCTATCCTTCTAGATCCCCCATGTTATGAAAGGAGGGACTTGATTCCAAAGATCCACAATGATCTTGTGAGAGTAAGGGCTAAAGGACCAGCTATTGATAAAAAATTTTATGGAAGGAGGGAAAACCCAATCAATGCATAACATGGGGAGGAAGAAAGAAAAAAATTTCTCTTGAGAATAGACAATGGAAAAAAAGGTGCATGATTGTCTCTTCCTCCACTTTACAAAGGACACATCTGTTAACCAAGTGGAACCCCCTTCTAACCTAGTTATCAATAGTGAGGATTTTTCCATGAGAAGCAGCCCACCAAAAATAGTTAATTTTAGGAGTCAAATTTTTTATCCACACTTTATTCCACAAGGGGTCCCTGTTTGCAATTAAAGGTTTCTCTAGTTGCTCATAGGCATTTTTGACAAAAAAATAGCTTTATGGGTTATCAATCCACAATCTTTCATCCTACCTATCTTTAGAGAACCAAGTGGCCTCCCTAATTAAGCTATTAAGACTTTGCACCACAAGATCCTAGTTTTGTTGTTTATCACCTCTCAGGTTAGCCCCTTGAGTAAGTTGTTAAAGTCCATCCACCTAGGCTCATCTTCCTCCCAGTTAATATAGCCAACAACCTTCTTACCACAAGTTCTAGTTAATATTTGTTTCAGGGGGTTGTGGTCATTTAACAATGAGAGTGGGGGTCTATTATTCCAAGAGTCTTTCCAAAAGTCAGTCTCCATACCATTACCAATGTGTATTCTTGCACCCTTTCTTAGCAAACTTCTAATTTTAATTAGGTGGTTCTAGAAGATAGAACCATTAGGAAGGTTGAAAGAAGTGAGGAAACAACCCTGATCTCTGTTTCTAAGGTATTTAGCTTTAAGGATCTTCTCCTAGTCTTTGGTTCCTTCCAAAAAATTCCATCCTAGTTTAGTTGTTAGAGCTTTATTATAGAGTTTAATTCTCCTTATTCCTAGCCCACTAGCACATTTTGGAGGACAAACTTTCTTCCACCCAATAAGGGCCATTTTTTTTCTTTCCTCTATTCTTATACCATAAGAATATTTTATAGATTTTCTCAAATTTTTCCACAATAAAGGCAGGGATGTTGAATAGAGACAAGTAGTAGACTGAAATATTTTGAAGTGAGGCTTTTAATAGTTGGAGCTTCCTAGCTTGACTCATAATTTTTCCTTTCCAACCAACAAAATTCTTTTGAATTATTTCAATGATGTGGTTCTAGTAATTACTATCCAATTTTTTAGAGACCAGGAGTAAGCCAAGGTAGGAAGTAGGAAAAAAAACTTCTTGATAGCTCAAAATTCAAACAACTTTGTCTTTCACCATTTGGTCAACATGAAAAAAGTATAGCTTACTATTGTTGTAATTTATATGCTGAACCAAAGAAATGGTATAGTCATTTAGGATGCATTTCCATTTTCTAGCTTCACCAAACAAAATGGTATCATCAACAAATTGCTAATGAGAAGCAGGCGGGAGTGATGAAGCAGCCTTGAAACCTTTCAACACCTTAGAATCAAGAAGTTTTTAGATGTTTCTTCCAAGGACCTCAACAACAGTAATAAAGAGATATGGGGAGAGATGGTCCCCTTGCTTAAGACCCCGACCACAGGGGAAGAAACCATGAGGGATTCCATTCACCAAAACCAAGCACTTTAGGGTAGTAGCACATGTAGTGATCAGCTTTAGAAATCTCCCATTAATCCCAAACTTCCTAAGAACAACAAATAAAAATGGCCATGAAACTCTATTGTAGGCTTGAGAAATGTCAAGTTTCAAATCCATCCCCACATGTTTACTAAGGTCCATAGAGTGGAGAATTTCATGGGTAGTTATAGCCACATCGATAATATTTCTTCCTTGAAAAAAATCCTTTCTCATTTCAAGCTATGATATTAGTTAGAACAACTTTCAATATTATCACAATTATCTTTGAAATTTTTTTATACATAGTGTTCCAAAGACTAATAGGTCTAAATTCATGCATAGAAGAAACCTCTACCTCTTTAGGAATGAGGGAAATGTAAGTAGCATTAATTTGATTAAGAAGCCTACTAGATCTGAAGAATTCTCTAAAAGCATTGAATAGATTAGAATAAACAATATCCTAATATGGCTGGAAGAAGGTTAGGGGGGACCCATCAGGTCTAGGGGCTTTGTAAGCACCAAAAGAGAAAACAATATCTTTCAACCGCTATAGAGAAATAATTATAGACATCTCCTAGAGATCTTGGTCAAAAATTACCTTAGGGATAGCTTGAAGGATATCATTGAATTCTTGTTGAGTAGCCACAAGTTCATTCTGCAAGGAGGAGAAGAAGGCAACAACTTCTTCAAGAGTTTCTTTTTTAGTAGTTACCAAATTGTCATCATCTTTCTTAAGTTGTCTTGTCTTATTCCTACTTCTATGTTTCATAGTGGATTGGTGGAAGAATTTGGTGTTTAGATCCTCATCCTGGAGCCACTAGACACGACATTTTGTGTTCAAAAAATCTCCTATTTGTTGATCTTAAACCATTGCATTCTCAAATTACATTCATGGTTACAAATATATTCATCCACCATCCAAGACTCCATCTTATCTTGCACTTCCTTAATCCTTTCACCAAGGATTTTTGTATTTCAAAAATGTTACCAAAGGTAAGCTTGTTCCAACCCTTCACTCTTTCTTTAATTCTTCTCAATTTATCAACCAGACAAAAAATAGGGGTGCCAAGTGAGGGTTCATTCCACCAATTTTTAATTAGAGCAGCAAAATCAGGGTGAAGGGTCCACATTATTTCAAATCTGAAGGGGAAAGGGCCTTTAATAGAGTCAACATTTCTCTTTAGCATGATAGCAATATGATCAAATCCAATTCTTGGAAGGACAGAAAGAGAAAGGTTTTGAGAGATGTTCCAATTGGAGGAGACCAAGAATCTATCCAATTTAACTTGAATCAACTGATTTCCAAGCCTCTTGTTGCACCAAGTAAATTGGGTACCCAGAAGGGGGACATTATATAACCCCATAGAGTTGAAGAATCCAAAAAAATCCATCATACTTTTGGAATAGTCAACAAGGCCTCCTTGCTTTTCTGAAGGTAGAAGTGGAGAGTTGAAATCTCCTCCAAACATCCAAAAATCCTTCTTTCTACTCTTTATACTATCATCCAAAAAATCCCAAAGCAACAATCTTTCATGACAAGAATTAGGAGCATAAACATTGGTCAAATTCCAATTTTTAGAGGTAATGAGGTCTTCAAAGGAAACCATAAGACAATTTTTACTAGAGAAAACCATAGAGCCTTTAAGTTTTGAGGGGATCCATAGAGTAGCAATACCCTGAAGCACCATCAACCTCACTCAAAAAATAATTGGCCCTAGGCCAAATATTCAAAATAATCTTATAAAAAATTTCCTTCTTCATTTTAGTTTCTTGAAGTAACATAACATCCACTTGGTTATCCAGTAGATATGTTTTGACCTAAAATTGTTTATAGGGACTATTAAGGCCCCTAATATTTCAAGATACAATCTTCATTTACAAGGGGATAGGCAATTGAGTCACTGAGAAACAAAGAGGGAGGGGAAACAACCTCCCTTCTTTTTAGACTTTGGACCTACAATTGAGTCCAAAGTCTTTTATCTTCCTAAAGCCACATTGCACAGTGTCTTTGTTTCTTGTTTCCTTCTGGGAGGGTTTTCCAACCTTATTTCCTCCTTCTACATCTAGTTTCTTTTTCTTTTTTGACTATCCATTAGCTTGAATCCAATCTTCATCAACCACCTCATCTGTGGGTGAAGATGGAAAGCCCAACATAGCCATTGATTCCTTGATATTCCTCCCTTCTTTCTGGAACATATATCCCTAAACTATAGAGGGGGTGGATGAAGCTTTATCCACCTAAGAATATTTCTCCTTCCCCAATAAATTCACTATTATTTTCAAATCTAGAAACATATATATTAGCCATTAGATAAAATCACTATCAAGCATTTGTTGCCATGTAAGAATTTATAAATTTAAATGCATTGCCTTCCAAAATGTAATTTTCTTATTTTATTGCCTAGAAATTGGAGAGACAAGGTGTGTTTCCAAGATGAGAAGGAAAATAGACATTGAAGGAAAAAATAAAAAGATATATTTTTTAAAAAGAATAGGAGGAGAGGAAGTAGGATGCCTAGGTTGGAGAAGGAGAGGTTTTGAACATAGTTATCAATACAAGGAAATTGAAAACTTTTCCTAGGAAAAAGGAGGAAGAATTAGGGAGTGGAATTCAATCTAGCAAGGTAGAAGTCATGGCAACTAGTCTAGATTTCTAGAGGGGGCATGGGAGTTCTCTAGGAAGGAGAATATGGAACAAAAAAAATGAATTGTAATTGCAGATTTGTGTCTTGTAGGTGAGGCTAGGAGTGGGGCATTGGATTTGGAAGAGAGCATTTGCAAGCATGAAATCTATGTTTTTGGAGCTGATTGTGTAGAATTTTTAAAAAATACAAATCAAATCAATGCAAATTCAATCATGAGTTGGTTCTTGTTTGTGTTGAGTTGAATGTGTGAATTAATTAATTTGATGGATGAAATAATGCTTACCTATGGGTTGTAATTCCTCCATTGTTATAGTGTGTCAATTGAATTGGTAATTGGAGTAAGAATTAAATTGTTTGGTAAAAAAATTAAATGTGTGTGAATTTTGAAGTGTTTGATTACAAGGGTGGACTACCTGGAAAGGTACTCCATCCTTGACTGCATTAAGTGTTATCATAGCCTGGTAAAAGGTTTGTTGAGGAGATAAAAAGAAGGTGAAGCTCACTATGAAAAGTTATAAAATTGAAGAAATTGAAGAAAATTTGAAGAGGATAGAGTGTGTGTATGTTTGATTTTGCAACTGCAAATTTGAATATTGTGTGAAATAGTTGGTTTTCCTCTAGTGAGATAAATTTTGGTAGAAGGTGCATAAATTTACTCCATTGAGGGAAAGTGGGTAGAGGAAGTCTTGAGAGAAGCATATTCCAAAGTCTTGCTAGGTAGAGGATGGTAAGTGTGATTTTTTGTGTAGGGAGTGCCTACAATTGTAGAGAGCATTGGCTCTATAAATTATGTTTATGGAGGTTACAAAAGTTGCAAATTGAGAGAATAAAAGAATGTCTTCCAAGAAGAGGATGAGATGGGTCATGAAGATACTTGTAATAATTTTTTTTATCGAGAAAGGAGAAAGAGGATTTAAAATTTTATTTATGAAGAGGTGTTGAAATTCTAGGCAAGGTTAGATACTCTTGAAGGTGGGAAAAACAAGGAAGGTGAAATTGAAGAGAAGATGTATGTGAAGGAACCACATGAAAGTGGTTGGACAAAAAGTGAGAAGTGTGAAGATGAGTGGCACACATGGAGGATAAAATGCTATCCTGAGGAAGGAGATGAGAATCGGAGTGAGTGTGATGAAGTAAATCTCTCATGAGGTAGAGAGAATTGATAAGAAGAGTGTTCTCTTGAAAGAGGACGAGGAGAGAAGCCAAGAAAAATAATATAAGGAAGAACATTTGGGGGCAACCCACACAAGTGGAGGAGATGCTAAGTCATAGGTTACATAAATGGCAAGTCCTTTGGGGGAAATGAAGAAAATGGAGGTGAAGAAGGGAGAAAGTGAATATGTTGCAGCCCATACAAATAAACATGAAGAGGAAAAGAAGCAGGGTAAGGATGGACCTCTTATTTTATTTAATTATAATTTTTTTGCAAGAAAACAAGAGACTAAAGCAAGAGGGAAGGATATTCCCATGTAGAAGAATGAAGAAAAGGTGGGGAACTTGGTGATATAAGGTATGATTATAAAATATTGTATGTTGGTTAAAGAACAAAATAGAAGAATAAAGCAAGATGTTGCAACAAAGGCATTTCTTCTTGAAGGCATGAAGTTGATGAAAAATAATGGCATAGTGAAAGAGGGAGGTAACAATGATGCATCTATTATTTTCCACATTACTTCCACAAAAAATAAAGAGGATAAATAATATTTGGAAATTGAAACTATGGATTTGGAGAGTCCTAAATTTGATAAAAAAATTTGGGGAAGATGAGGATGATCTCTTGTTTAACGAAGAGATGAAAATAATAAATGAGTTGTTGGTAAGAGAGTTGATGGAAAAGCATGAAGATGGGCTTGAAAAAATTGCCATTGGAGGTGATAGGATGAATGTTGTAGCAAATTATGAAGCAAAATATGTTGGGGCAGCGAAGAATAATGAGGTAAATCTTGATTATAAATTCAATTTTGATGATTTTTTTCCTTCATTGATGAAGGTAGAGGATGTAGAGCAAGAAAAGGGCTTGCAAATGGAAATTTTACTTTCCATGAAGTAGTATAGGTAGATTAGTATGCATGCGTAGTTGTAGATTGGTGGATAGGTAATCCATTTTTGCAGATAAAAGTTATAGAGGATGCTATAGGTGAGACTTGGTGGAGGTGGTTGGTGTTGAACATCTGAAATACTAAGAGGGGGGTGAACAAGTATTATTTTAAACCATTTCAACATTTAAACATCTAATACTCATAACATACTCAATTCATAGTAATAAATGAAAGCATGAAAACATTCAAAAACACCACATACATAGACACCAAGATTTTCATGTGGAAAACCCAAAATGGGAAAAACCATGGTGAGGATTAGCTCACAATATATTATAACCTATTATAGTATATTACATAAGTGATCACTATAGGTGGACTCACTAGCCATTGAGAAGTAAAAGAGATAGAAGAGATTGTGGCTCATAACCAAATTTGAACTTTTACAATTGCATCTAACTCATGCATGAAATACAGTTCCAATGAAGCTCATAATACAAAATCAAAACTCTTTATACTGATCTAAATTAACATTCTGCTCTACTCTACATTCGGTCTATATTTTCACAATTTGCATCCACTAACTCTTATCACATATCATCATCAAAATATTAAAAAATGTCTAACTTATATATCCACTTCACTAATAACATCAATTAGGTCGGCCTAATTAGATGTAATATAAAAATGTAGCTTTTGGATCAATATCCTTACACACACACTTCACCCCAAGATTCAAACCTTATAACAATTTGAAATAGTTCAGCATGGACCTAAAATATCACCCACATAATGGATCATAACATGCTCAACCTCCAAAATACATCCAACTTATTAGGTTGGCACTAGTGATGACCTGATATCATAACATGTTCAACCTGTATAATAAATCCACATTTAGACTTGCAAACCAAAAAATTCTATGCCAACTAGAATATGCACTCATCTAGAACTTCTCAACATCTCCACAACTCTGCAAAGCCAAAAACCAATCCGCGTAGAAGTGCAGACTCACCAAAGCATATGTGCTGAATTGGAGAATGTCTAAAACTGCCAAGCCAAATTGTTGTTACTCATAACTCCAAAACTAAAAACCAAAACAAGATGAAACTCTAGAATTAGGTTCTCCTATCAACCAACAAAATTATGTTAGAAGTATAGAGAAAAAAATTCATTAGCAGACTAGTGCAAACCCAAATACTAGATCCCATGTACATAGAATCACCTAAATTGACACTTAGTCAAATTCCATAACTATTGCCTTCACTAGATCAAAAATTCTTACAAAATTGTCTTACATAATCATCCTTAAACATGTTCAAGACACCCAAATTTATCTGCACCATAATTTGTAGTAAGATACAATGTTGACATCAATGACAACACTGTATTGCATAACTATATACCTTGTGCTAATCCCACATGCTCATGTTACCAACAAGTTTATCAATGACATCTCCTTATTCTTCCAACAATCCCCCCTTTTTCATTGATGGAAACATGCCAAAATCATCTCCAAAATTATTCTCCCAATTTGACATCAAGGGCAAAGGGCGGATACAATAGTCTTTTTGACTTACCGGATCTCCCCCTGACAAGTATATTCATATATACAAATTGAAATACTGAACTAACTCCCCTTAAGAATGTTATGCATCATAACCAGATCAAAAATTTGTATTGAAAATCACTATCCACCATCCGCATATATAGACTAGAGACTGAAATAATAAACTGAAAATGCATAAATAAATATAAATACTATCAACTAGAGGAGGTTGACTCTTGAAGCCTCACAACATGAACTTTCCACTCTTATTTTCCTTCTTTCCAGATCTTCCTGGCTATGCCAAAATTTTTGCATTGTGTCTCAAGCTCCATAAGGCATTCTTCACCTTCTTTCAAAGTGGTGGGTACCAGATTAATCTTGGTAGCTTCATCAACACTTACAAGGGTACTGGAAACAAACATGAACTTTGAGTTCACTACGTCCCTTAGGTTTCTAAACTCCATAATGATTTTATCTTTTTGACCTTGCAGTTGGAAGTATTTCTCATGCAAATCTTCTATAGTTGGTCTTATGCTTCTATCAAGGTCTTGTGTCATGTCATATGCACTAGAATATCTATCTATTTGTGACTCAATTGAGTCCATTTCATCTTTGATGCTCTTTGTGGCTTTGAGATGCTTCATACAAAACTGAAATAAGGCTTTGGCCTTAGCCACACAAGCCTGTGCACCCTTGAGACTTTCCTATAAAAAATTGTGTGCTTGTGCACACTTCTTTGTGAAACATTGAAAAATGGGGTGTGTTTTCTCAAAATTAATTGATGAGAAATGTACCTATCTTTCTAGTTTCATTCAATTATGAGGGTTATAATGCATAAATCGAAATAAAAAATTAAACCTAACTAATATAGCTATCAAAAGGTTTTAAGAGGGTCAAATGTTGTGTACCTATTGCAAAAAGTGATTTTTCAAGCCTCACTAAGGACTCATTTTCCCCATGGCGAATGGGTGCTAGCTAGGTTTCTGAAAAATCAATTTTTGATTTCTATTCTTCAATGTCTACACTCCCAAATCCTGGTCGGAGACAATCAAAAACCTAAAAAATAAATCTTGTAGCTTAGTTTCCATGATTTTATAAGAAAGGTGGCAAATTTGACAAATTTACAACTTTCTCTAATTTTTTCTCTCCAAATGATCTTCAACCTAAAACTTGCAATCACACATCAAAGGAGAGAAAAATGTTGTTTTGTTAGGGAATAGGGGTTTACCTTGGTCAAACCCCATTTTGGTAATTAAACCTTGAAATCAAACAATGCATGAAAGGAATGATGAATGAACAAACAATGTCACAACTCACCACACCTCAATTGAAACCTTGGAGTACAAATCAACAATATTGCATGAAGTGGAATCAATGAATATAGATATTGATCATAAAATTGATGTGAAACAATTCTTGAGTTGATCTTGAAATGCAACATCAACACATTAGCTCAACAACATGTATGATGCACTATGCCCTTGACATGATGAAATGGATCTTGATTGCTGCAATAATCTTCAATAATCTGCTCTTGAATGCCTTAGAAATACTCTTGTGAACTCTTGATCTCATAAATTTTCTATTAGGACTTGAACACTTGAAAGCTTAGATGAAACTATGTGAAATAACCTTATATTTATACATATCTTAATATTAAATTTCTGAAATTCAAATAACACAAGCCGCCATCAGATCTTGAATTTGAAATCATTAAAATACAACTAAAAACATATCCCAAGGGGGCGTCCTAGGTCTAAGTGGGGACCATTTTCCATGTGACGAATGGGTCCTAGCTCACTTAGCTAGGACACACTTCAAATAATGTGAAAGATTATGTGAAAATAGGGTCCTAGGACCTAGTGAGGATCCATTCGCTAGGTGTTGAATGGGTTCTAGGTCACTAACCTAGGACACACACCTTGTAAAATTAAATGTTGTGTAATAGATCATTTATGAATGTTGGGATTTATCCCTCAGAATCTATAATTAATTAGGCTCGAATTTGAATTAAAGGGGCCAATTAAGGAAAATTAACCTCGATTAATTAATAAATCCCTAAATTAGTGTGAAAGTGTAAAGATAAACTTTACAACACCCTAAATAAGGCACAATTAAGTCCATTTCATTAAGAAGGGTCCTAAACTTAATGTGAATGTGTAAAACACATTACAACACTAAATCAAGGAATAATTAAGCTCATTTTAATATTAATTATTCCCAAATTAAGTGTGAAAAAGGGATACTTTTTTCTACAATACATTTTTCCCCCACTTTAGTGAGAGTATGACCCCATGTAAAACTCACACTAAAGTAGACATTCAAGACATTTATGTGTGCAATAATGACAAAGATATATAATCATACAACATTAAAGACCAAGAAGATCAAGCCTAAATTGTCCAACATGATGTGGAACACATCTAGACCATTGGTTTTTGTTTTTTTGTGTGCTCTCTTTGGGGTAGTGGAACCTTAGGCCATCCACTAGGTGAGTATCCCTTAGGAAGGTGGCTTAGTGAGAAATTCATACCTCTGTGTTGGCTCTCATTGTACTTACCATACCAAAGCTATCCATCTGATAACTTCGATAGGGTTCCACTCACATTCATATTTCATGCTTAACAAGTTGTGTTATGCTAAGCACCTATGCACATGGAAAGGCTCCACATGCAAGCAAGGTGTGTTATGCTAGGTGGCCTTAAATTAGGGTTGTGTTTGAGCTTCATAAGGTTAGCAAGATGTATTATGCCAAACACTTATGATCATTATATGTAGGTTTTTGTTCAAAGGGACTTCACTTTGTTCATGTAAGATCTTCTTAGGGATCATCATGCCTAATGTCTCCAAGAGAGGACAAGTCAAGAGTTAAAGTTTCACAACTTAGGTAATGCATTGTGTCACATCACCACTAAGAGGAAAGTCGTATAGGACATCAAACCCAATGAAACCACCAAGAAAAGGATGAATCAGAAGAAAAAAGAAAATCAAACCATGAAACATGAAACATATTGAAAGATATCCTTGATATATGCCCCCACTTTAAATTGGTTGCTAACACCATTGTTGTGAGAAATTTCTTTAAAGTAGCCAATGTTTACTCCTAAGACATGAGATATTTCTCGAAAATCCCTATGCCAAGTCATATGTTTCTGAAATAAATCTACATCATGAAAAGGAGGGAGGGGTTTCCCCCAAAAATACATAAGGGATCTATGGATTCAGGTTTAGTATGTCATTGCTACAATGTTGTTATAGAGCTCAGAAATGTCATCATTCCCAAAATACTCATAGAATTGGAAGAATGACACATAAAGAGTGAAAATAAAGAAAAATCCTTTCAGGTCAACATGGAAGAGACCTAAATGTCTCAACTCCTTGTGTCATCTCCAAAAGGAAAACACAAGACAAGTGAAAAGGGTAAAATGTTTATGACATAGAGAAGAATGTAGGTACATATAGAGGAATGCACAAAAGGAGAGAGATAGATACATCAATGAAAGAGCCTGGGGGATCACATTATGCACATGCAATCACATAAAGAAACATGAAAAAGAAAACAATGCAAACTAATAGCAAGGCACATGTGAGTCAACCTATAGTAGGTCATTTGCATTCGAATCTCGATCAGTATATATGAAGGGAAGACAACTAGCCAAAGGGACAACGCCAAGTGCCAAACTAGGGGAAGCACCAAGTTCAACACCCTTATTAGTAGAATTATCATTTAAGCTAATGGAAGAGGAGAAAAATGAATTCAACTCGTTATGTACTTGTTCATCAATATTTAGAATATAAATGTCATCATCTAAATTAATCACAACAAGAGGTCAAATGATAATGTCTCTAGAAGTTTTTTCATGTTTATGGTGCGATGAGGGTATAGAATCATCATGCATCACTTCAGGAAAGTTCATATTTTTATTTTCTATGTTTCTCTTTTATTCTTTGGTTTGTAACATATGAGCAATATCATGATGTCTATGCCTACACTTTCTAGCATTTCAATTTCATTTCAATACATTGTCAATTTGTGTTTGTGTAGGAGTGGGCTTGTCAACCATAGGTTTCTTCTCTTCTCTTAGGGAAGGAACAAAAGGAACCATGGGAGGTTATTCAAACACTTTCTCTTTAGCTTTGTAAACTTGTTTGACTTTAGGGGGTACAACAGGAGTGTTTTGGTTGTCTCGTGGTATCTTATAAGAAATGTTAGGAGGATTTTTCATAGGTTGTTCTTGGATATTTGGATGGTTTTTTTGCTCAATAAATGGTTCGTCAAGGATAGGTGGCTCAATCATGGATGGAGGCATGTTTTTAAGGGATAATTTTGCTATGCACTTTGCCTTAAAATTTTGATATTCCTTGAAAAAGTAGTCCTCACAAGGACTAATAGGTTCAATAGGCTCGGGCCAAAATAAATCCAATGAAAAGTTCCCTTGGGAAGACACATGATTAAAGCCACTATGATGCATAGTAAGATTTCATTTCTAAAGGGAAACTTTAAACATTTATGCACAATCGAGAGGAAGAAATTCATGGAGTGAAGCCATAGATAGCCTAACTTCACACAAAATTGTTCTGATGATGGGATGATGGTGAATGTGACATTTAATGTTTTCAGTCCAAATTTTAGAGGGAGATTTTACAAGCCAATCAAAGGGCAAGCAAAACCATTATGAATTTCAATCCATGCTTTCAGTTTATCATATGTATCTTGATAGAGTTCATGCACAAATAGGAATTCTTTAGTAATCACATTCTCTACATAGATAGGATCAATCCATATCCCATTAGTAGGCTTTTCATTGATTCTTCCTGCTATGTAAAGAGGACCATCAGGTGCATGTTTAAGTATGTCTTTTTGTGAGAAATAAATATAAAGAGGAATCTTGGTTGATCCCTTACAAGGTTTAGCCTCAATAAATTCCACTACTTTAGTTGGTTCATGCACATTTTCATCTTTTATGTTTTCTTTATTTGTGTCAACATTCATCACATCACCCTTTGTTTCACTAGCTTTGATAAATGAAATAGTGTGTTTCGGCATGGGATTTGCAAATGTTTGTAAGTTTTGGTTAGGAGGAGCTACAAACTTATTACCTTGATCATTCAAACCTCCAATTAGAAGATGATTAGAATCAATGAGGTCTTGCACAAGATGTTTAAGAAACTTACAATATTTTGTATCATGTCCATTTTGTTGGTGATAATGACAATAATAATTTGGTCTATATCCTATGGGCAATGGTTTATTAGGATTAGGAACTCTGACAAGAGGTAGGGAAAGCATATTCTTTTCTACGAGTTGCAACATGATATTATGAAGGGTATCGAGTAGAGGAGTAAATTTTCTATTCCTATCCGCAAAGGCATATGAAGTTGTTGTCTTTATAACAACCACTTGGTTATTAGCTTGTTGATTTAGTTGAGGGGAATTAAGTTGTAAAAATCCCCTATTCTATTTCTTGAAAGGTTGGTAACTATTTTGAGTTGTGGATTTGGACTTTTTAGGATAGCTAGGGGGATTTTTAACATCATGAGCATAAGCCATATTTTGATAATCATGAAGGGTTGTACATAATTGTGTGAAGGATGGAAATTTCAACATATCAAGCTTGGTTTAGATTTTGTTTTGTAAATTGGAAATAAAAATTCATTGAAGGCCGGCATCAGGAATCTTAATGTTTATTTGTGAATAAAGCATTTGATAGCATGCTATGAAATCAATAAAATTTTCATCATCCTTTTGCTTGAATGTCATTAAATCAGCTAGAGTCATCTTGGGACCCATGTGAATGTGGAAGTGGTTGTAAAAGGCATCAATAAGCTCATTGAATGAGCCAATTGAATTATTTGGTAAAGATCAAAACCACTCTAAAGCAGTATCCTTTAATGACCTAGGGAATAGTTTAGCCAAGAGTTTATCTTCAAAGATAAAATTAGTACATAGGGTTGTATAAGCAAAAACATGGCTAACATGATCTCCTTTCCCATATATTTCTCAAATCTAGGAACTTCTATAGCTTGTGGTATTTGTGTTCTCAATATCTCCAGGGATAACGGGTTGGTTTTGATGTATTGTGAAGGTTGACCATTGTTGTTTTGATTTATGGTTGTGATTTGTTGTTGAAGGGCTAACATGTTTTGCAAAAGTGTTTTAATGATGGAATCATTGTTGGTATTATAAGGTGGAGTGGTGTATGTATGTGGAGGGAAAGTGAATTGTAAATTTTTGAGGGAGGATGGTTGAGGAGATATTGTATTTGAATGCACAAAGCTAGAAGGATTCCCTATGGAAATACCTAAGTGTTGAAATTGCTAGTAGGCTGAATGGTTGTGGTAACATGAGTACAAGTGTATGTAGGGATGGAAATGAGTATTGTAGGAGGAATTGAAGTTACACCTTGGATTTTGGTATACTGAAGCTTCAGTACAACTAGTTATGGAAGGGATGTTGTTAACATCATGCACATGGGTTGTAGGTAGGGAAGTTAGAGGAAATGAAGTATGTCTGCTATGATCCATAGGGGGTTGATTATCAACACTATTAGAAAAAGAGTTAGAAAATCCAAGATCCACAATGAATGGTGTATTGTGGGATGACACGAGTATCGAACTACATCTCACAATAGTATTGCTAATAGGACACCAAGTTGTAAAGTTCATACAAGTTTCACAAACTTAATGTACAAACCCAAAATGGAAAGAGGGTAAAGTGCAATGTAATGACCTAGAATTTAATGCGTAAATGTAACTTTCAAATTATAAACATGTTAATTTTATGAGTACACTATGCAAAAATTTGAAACTAAAATATTCTAAATGCAAATTTGAAATCACACAATGCACAAAATGTACCAAATTAAGCTAGATATAATGAAATTGATGAAACAAAAACTCAACAAACTATAACGAAAATCTAAAAGCAGCAAACGAAAGCACAAAACTAAATATTTTAATTTCTAGAAATGTAGATTAAGGCCTGATCAGGGACTCATTCACTCTATGGTGAATGGGTCCCAGATGAGGTTTTGAAACTAATTTTTATATATTTTCAAGTGTTTTTCAGTGATTTTAAAATTGAGGTTTTCTACATTAAGTTTCAGGTTGATTTTTTGTAGAATGCAATGTGAAATTTAAGTTCAAAATGTGACAAAATGATGACCTAAAAGACCTAGTTTGATACTGATGTAGGAGCATCCTTGGTTCTTGGCAATCTTGCATCAACCAAAAAAAATTTCGTTCAGTTTCCGTTCTTGTTCATTTTTTGTTTAGTTCAAGTTGGTGGATTCATCATATTTGCTCACCAGTCCCTATGGATCTATGTTTACTTCATGGACATGTTCATTTTCCTTATTCCAATATTTGAGCATGATTGGATCTTTTTCAAAAAGTTATCACTTACAGATTTAATGGCAATTTCTTGAATAGACACCAGAATAATTTTCAAGCCTAATGGCTATTTTGATTGCTTGTGGATCTTTCTCGTAACTTGCAGATCTTGACGATGTGATTCAAATTGTTCTATGGAGTGTCCCCAACCTTAATTATAGGTCCACATTTCATCCTATGCATTCACCAAGGAGTAATTCAAATTTGAGGCCAGCCTATTCATGCACACATTACATTTTCTTTCATTGGAGATTGTAATGATCTTTGGTCAACATGGATGATTCTATATCTCAAGATGCGATATAAATCATTGTAATAGATCATTAGAAATTTAGTCAGATAGAATAATATATTTGATATGTTGGATTTCAGCTCGCATTAAGGAACATATAGGAATATTGTATGTTTGACATGTAATATCAGGCCTGTGAGCCAAATCTTTAAGCCTGGATGTTGCCGACTGATTGTAATTGAGATTTCTATTAATGAGAATGTTTGAATCTTCATTTTCCTCCATATTCTATGTTGCTTCTGTTGTGTGACTCTTGTTGTATAGTCCATATTGTTCTCTTTGAGGACCCTCCTACCATGGCTACACCATATTGGTATCAAAGAGAGATTTGATTTGTGAGAGATCATCAGAATTCGCGGAGTCCTATTGAAGATTTGTTGTGGAGTGGAAGAATAAGGATCTAACCTGTAGCTGTAAAGGACTTGTGTAAAGATGACAGGAAGAAGGAATGTTAGAGGAAACAGAGCACGCAGAAATGCAGACCCAACTTTAATGGAGATGTTGAGAGGAATTGCTGCCAGATTAGATGCAGTTGAATCGGCCTAGAGGAGAAGTCGACCGGTTGATGATGTGAGTGATGAAGAGGTAGAAGTACGTGAAGAAAGAGGAAGAGAAGATCAACCTGGCCTAGATCAGGGAGAAGAGAGGTTCATAAGAGCCCTAACTAGAGCAAATATTGAGCCACATTTCAATCCACTAGATTATAATGGTAAGTTGGATTCAGAAGAATTGCTTGATTGGATAATAGAGATGGAAAAGTATTTTAATTTTGAAGGTACCGCTGAAGACAAGAAGGTGAAATTTTCTTGTACAAAGTTGAAATGAAATGCATCCCTTTGGTGGGAACATTTGCAGAAAGATAGGAAAAGAAGAGGAAAGGAGAAGAGAAAATCATGGATCGGATGGTGAATAAGTTGATTTTTTTTTATGCTTGCAGATTATCAGATTGGTTTGTTATGGAAGTTGCAAAATTTAAAGCAAAAGGAGTCAAGTGTGACAGAGTATATTGAAGAGTTCTACAAGTTGAACATTAGATCTGAACATTCAGAGGATGAGATCGAGCACTTAGCCAGGTACGTGAATGGTTTGAGGTCATCTATATAGGATGAGATTAGTTTGATCAAGTTGCAAAGCATGGAAGAATCATATCAATGTTCCCTAAAAGAAAAAGAGAAGCTGAATAAAAGACATGGGCAAAGACAAAGAGGAAGAGGTGGAAGATTTCAAAGAGGAAGAATTTTTATTGGAGGGGGAAGAGGAACTTTTGCATATCAGAATAAGGACAAGGAAGTTAGTAAGAATGATAATTCATACCGTAGAGATGATGGAAACTCTTACTAGAGAGGAGGATATGGTAGTTATAGAAAAGATAATAAGGAGAAAAGAGTATTCAAGGGAACTTGTTTTAAGTGTGGTGAAGGACAAAGAATTTGAATGTAATCAAGGAGAGATAGGTAGAAAGATAGAGAAAAATAGAAAAACAACATTTTTTGAGGAGGATCATGATGGATCATCTCATAAACTGGAAGATCGAGAAGTGTTGGTGAATGGAAGAGTATTGTGTCAAAGTGAGTTGGAGTAGGAACCGTTGCAGAGAAAGAATTTGTTTCGAACCAGATGCAAGGTAGCTAGTAAATGTTGTAGAGTGATTGTTGATAGTGGAAGCTCAAAGAACCTGGTTTTTGAAGAAATGGTGACCAAATTGAAGTGGTAAAGATTGAAACACTAGAAGCCCTATCAGATAGCATGGATTCAAGATGAGCATAAGATACTGGTAAGTGAACAATGTTTGGTGAAATTGAAGATAGGAAATTATCATGATGAAGTTTTGTACAATATCATGCCTATGAATGTATGCCATGTTTTGTTGGGAAAACCTTGGAAGTATGATAGATAGGCTATTCATTATGGAAAGAAAAATACATATACTATTGTTGTTAATGGGATGAAGCAGACTTTGTTGCTATTGGAGGATGTTCCTAAAGTTCAAGTTTGTACGAGTGCTAGAGTTTTTTGGTTGATGGAAGGAGGTTTCTCAATGGATTGAGACATGATAATATGTGTTATGACTTGGTTCCTAAGAGGGATAAAGACTTGAAGCATGTATAAGAACAACCAAAGGAGATAAAGGAGTTGTTGAAAAAGTATGAGGAGATCATTTTAGATAATGTACCTGATGGATTACCACCTATGAGAAGTATTAGTCATTGCATGGATCTGATTCTTGGAGCTAGTTTTCCTAATAAAGTAGTACACCAAATGACACCTACAAAGAATGAAGAGTCGAATAGACAAGTGGAAGATTTTTTGAGGAAGGGTTTGACTAGAGAAAGCTTAAGTCCTTGTGCAATACCTGTTGTGTTAGAACCTAAGAAGGATGGAGAATGGAGGATGTGTACAGACTCTAGAGCCATAAACAAGATCATGGTGAAGTATAGATTTCCTTTTCCCCGGATGGATGACATTATGGATTGTTTGAGTGGAGCTAAATACTTAACAAAGATAGATTTGAAGAGTGGATATCATCAGATCAGAATCATAGAAGGGGATGAATGGAAGACAACATTCAAAACAAATGAAGGATTGTATGAATGGTTGGTGATACCTTTTGGACTAACAAATGCACCAAGTACTTTCATGAGGTTGATGGATAAGGTATTGAAGAAATTATTGGGTAAGTTTGTGATTGTTTATTTGGATGACATCTTGATTTTCAGTAAGAGTAGAGAAGAAAATTTGTTGCATATAAGACAAGTTTTGTAGAGGTTGAGAGAAGAGAAGTTGTTGATAAAGATTAAGAAGTGTAGTTTCATGAAGGAAGAATTGGTATATATGGGATTTGTGATATCTGTGAATGGATTGAAGATGGATCCTAAGAAGGTAAGAGAAATTGTTGAATGGCCTACACCAGAAAACATTGGAGAGATAAGATCATTTCATGGATTAGCTAGTTTCTATCGAAAGTTCATTAGGAATTTCAGTTCTATTTGCAGTCCTATGATAGAAACAATGAGAGGAGATACGAAGGATTTTAGGTGGACATCTAGAGAAGATCAAAGTTTTGAGTTGTTGAAATAGAAGGTGATTGAGTAGCCTATTTTGGCTTTACTAGACTTTAATAAGGTATTTCAAGTAGACTATGATGCAAGTGGAAAGACAATTAGAGTAGTATTAAGTCAAGAAGGAAGACCAGTAGCTTATTTCAATGAGAAATTGAACAATGCTAAGAGAAGATATTTAGTGTACAATCAAGAGTTTTCTGCCATATTTCAAGCCTTGAAGAAGTGGAGACATTAATTTTTTCCTAAGGAGTTTGTGTTGTATATAGATCATCAAGGATTACAATATTTGAACAGTTCAAGAGGTAAGTTGAATCAAGGACACATGAGATGGGTAGAATTCTTGCAGAGTTATACTTTTTTTTTAAAACATAGGAGTGGAAAGTCAAATAGAGTTGTTGATGCCTTGAGTAGGAGAAGGAATTTACTGACAGAGATGAGAGTGGAGGTATTAGGTTTTAATGAATTGAAGAACTTGTATGAGGAAGACCTGGATTTTGCAAAACCTTGGAGAGCTTGTAAAGAACCAATTTTGGAGGATAGAAGCCAGTGGTTGGATTATTTCATTAAGGAGGATATGTTGTTCAGAGAGAATCGGTTGGTTATACTCCAGAGTTTAATGAGGGATAACTTGGTGAAAGAAAAACATAGTGGATGATTGGCAGGACACTTTGGAGTTGATAAGACAATAGAATTGGTAAGTGAGAATTGCTTTTGGCCACAAATTCATAAGGATGTTAGGAAATTCATAGAGAGTTGCAAAGTTTTCCAAGTTGGAAAAGTGAGTAGTTAGAATGTTGGATTTTATAAGCCTTTGACAGTTCTAGAGAGACCTTGGGAGGATATTAGTATGGATTTCATACTTGGTTTGCCGAAGACACAAAGAGGTACTGATTCTATATTTTTGGTGGTGGATAGATTTTCAAAAATAGCACATTTCATACCTTGTAAGAAGACAACAAATGCAGTGCATGTAGCATACTTGTTTTTCAAGGAAGTGGTCAGATTGCATGATTACCTAGGAGTATTGTTTCAGACAAAGATACAAAGTTTGTTGGTTACTTTTGGAGGAAACTTTGGAAGAAGTTAAAGAAATATTTAAAATTTAGTTCTACTTTTCACCCATAGACTGATGGATAGACAGAGGTAGTAAACATGAGTTTGGGGAATTTTTTGAGATACTTGGTTGGAGAGAAGACCAAAAGTTGGGATTTAGTCCTTGCACAAGAAAAGTTTGCTTACAATAATTCAGTAAACATGGGTATCATAAAGAAACCTTTAGAGATTGTTACTGGGGTTCATCCTAGAGGTATATCAGAGTTGAGAGACCTCAGCATGGAAGATAAAAGGAGTGCAAAAGAAGAGGAATTTGCAGAGCATATGAAGAAAGTGCATACTCAATCGAAGGAGCAATTGGAAGATATGAACCAGAAGTATAAGGAGAAAGCAGATGAGAAGAGGAGACATCAGGAGTTTGAAGTTGGAGATGAAGTCATGGTGTATCTAAGAAAGGAAATATTTCCATTTGGCACATACAATAAGTTGAAGATGAAGAAGTTTGGACTTTGTAATATTTTGAAGAAATTTGATTTAGGAAATGCATATGAATTGAAGTTACCAGATAAAATGGGTATATTACCTATATTCAACATTGTAGATCTACATCAGTACCATGACACAAAATTCAATGAAGATAGTGAAGCAAAATTGGAGAATTAGTTTCCTAAACAATAGTCAAATGAGATTGAAGAGATTTTGGATATCAGAGATGGGAAGAAAACTCATGGAAGATAGTACATAGAATATCTTGTGAAGTGGAAAGGAAGACCAGTGGAAGATTCTTCTTGGATTTCTCAGGCTGAAGTAGACCGTATTAGTTTTCCTTTAGCACTGACAAAGTGAGGGACTCACTTTTCAAATAACCCCAGATGTCTGATGTAGGAGCATCCTTGGTTCTTGGTAATCTTGCATAAACCAAAAATATTTTCTTTTAGTTTTCGTTCTTGTTCAGTTCCTGTTTAGTTCAAGTTGGTGGATTCATCATATTTTCTCATCAATCCCTGTGGATCTATGTTTAGTTCGTGGAAATGTTCATTTTCCTTATTCCAAGATTTGAGCACGATTGGATCTTTTTCCAGCAAGTTATCACTTCCAAATTTAATGGCAATTTCTTGAACTAGCACCAGAATAATTTTCAAGCCCAATGACTAGTTTGATAGCTTATGGATCTTTCCCGTAATTTGCAGATCTTGACGGTGTGATTCAAATTGTTTTGTGGAGTGTCCTCGACCTTAATTATAGGTCCAAACTTCATCATATGCATTCACCAAGGAGTAATTCAAATTTGAGGCCAGCCTATTCATGCACATGTGACATTTTCTTTCATTGGAGATTGCAATGATCTTTGGCTGATGCAAATGATTCTAGATCTCAAGATGTGATATAAATCATTGTAATAGATCATTAGAAAGTCAATTAGATAGAATAATAGATTCGATATGTTGGATTTCAGCTTGCATTAAGGAGCATATAGGAATATTGTATGTCAGACATGTAATATCAGGCCTGTGAGCCGAATTTGTAAGCCCAAATGTTGCCAACCAATTGTAATTGAGATTTTTGTTAATGGGAAAGTTTGAATCTGCATTTGCCTCCATATTCTGTGTTTCTTTTATTGTGTGACTCTTGTTTCATGGTCCATATTGTTCTCTTTGAGGACCCTCCTATTGTGGCTGCACCAGATACCCAATTTTGTTTCAATTTTCAAATGCAAGTTTATATGATGTAAATGATATGCAAGATGACTGATATTTTTTTTTTTTAGATTTAAAGAATTCAAAAAATGCAATTCTAAAACCCTAGATGCAATGCAAAGTTGAATGCAAATTAGACACCCTAAATGAGATCTAATTCAATGCAAATGAATGCAATATCTAAATCTAAGATGAAAAGTACTCTAAAACTAGAAAACTACAATGTTCAAAAGGTTAGGTTCACCAAAATGAAACATTGAAAAATGGGGGGGGGGGTTGCTCAAAATGAATTGATGAGAAATGTACCTATCTTTCTAGTTTCATTCAATTATAAGGGTTATAATGCATAAATGAGAATAAAAAATAAAACCTAACCAATATAGCAATCAAAAGGAAAGTTTTAAGAGGGTCAAATATTGTGTACTTTTGCAAAAAGTGATTTTTCAAGCCTCATTGAGGACTCATTCACCCTATGGTGAATGGGTCATGGCTAGGGTTCTGGAAAATTAATTTATGGGTTCTATTCTTCAATGTCTGTACTCCCATCTATCCAAGTTGGAGACTATCACAAACTTGAAAATAAATCATGTTGCTCAGTTTCTATGATTTTGTAAGAAAGGTGACAACTTTGCAACTTTCTCCAATTTTTCTTCTCCAAATGGTCTTCAATCTAAAACCTACAATCACACATCAAAGGAGAGAAAAATATTGTTTTATTAGGGAATAGGGGTTTACCTTGGTCAAACCCTATTTTGGTAATTAAACCTTGAAATGAAACAATGCACAAAAGGAATGATGAATGAACAAACAATGTCACAACTTACCACACCTCAATTGAAACCTTGGAGTACAAATCAAAAATCTTGCATGAAGTGGCCTCAATGAATGTAGATCTTGATCATGAACTTGATGTGAAACAATGCTTGAATTGATCTTGAAATGCTACATCAACACATTATCTCAACAACATGCATGATGCACTATGCCTTTGTGAAATGGATCTTGATTGCTACAATAATATTCAATAATCTACTCTTGAATGCCTTAGAAATGATCTTGTGAACTCTTGATCTCATAAATTTTCTATTAGGACTTGAACACTTGAAAGCTTAGATGAAACTATGTGAAATAACCTTATATTTATACATATCTTAAGATTAATTCCCAAACTTCAAATAACACAAGATGACATCAAATCTTGAACTTGAAATCATTAAAATACCACCAAAAACATATCCCAAGGGGGGGTGCTAGGTCTAAGTGGGGACCCATTTTCCATGTGGCGAATGGATCCTAGCTCACTTAGCTAGTAAAAACTTCGGATAATGTGAAAGATCATGTGAAAATAGGGTCCTAGGACCTATTGAGGACCCATTCACTAGGTGGTGAATGGGTCCTATGAATGGTTCCTAGGTCACTAACCTAGGACACACACCTTGTAAAATTTAGTGTTGTGTAATATCATTTATGAATGTAAGGATTTATCCCTCAGAATATGTAATTATTTAGGCTTGGATTTGAATTAAAGGGGCCAATTAAGGTAAATTAACCTCAATTAATTAATAAATCTCTAGATTAGTGTGAAAGTGTAAAGATACACTTTACAACACCCTAAATAAAACACAATTAACCCATTTTATTAAGAAGGGTCCTAAACTTAATGTGAATGTGTATAACACATTACAACACTAAATCAAGGCATAATTAAGCTCATTTTAATATTACTTATTCCCAAATTAAGTGTGAAAAAGGGATAATTTTTTCTACATTACACTCTGTAATCTCCAATAGTCTCTTTTCATCCATTTTATTTTCCATTTCTTTCTCAAGTTTCTCTTTCAAACCAGAGGCATACTCTTTAAATGAATCAATTAAAAACTTCATGTTTTCCATATTGAAGAGTGAATTTTCAATTGTTGCATCTGGTATGGCCTTGTATAAGGTCTTCATAGGTTCTTCAGTAAAATCTTTACTCTTTTGATGTGTTTTAATGATTTCCTTCCGTGTGGATGCATGTAATACATCTCCTAGTTGTAGCTTGTGGAGCGGTGAAATCTTAGCAAGGTCCACATTTCCTTCTTGCATGGGCAACTATAATAGTTGTGCTGACACAACCAGTTGGAATTTTAATTGCATATTTAGTAGATTATGTAGAGAATATCCGAAGGTTTCGAAGGATTCACCAGCTGCCTTTACCTCTTCCTCTGTAATATTTTCTTTTATCTCCTTCTCCTTCTCACTATTACTAGTATTAACTGGTGTCTCCATTTCTTTCTTTCCTTCATCTTTGGAGGCATCCTCATTCCTCCGCACATCTTATTTTCCTATATCTCCCTCACCAGTAGACTTGTCTTTATTATTTGGAGGATGGATAGTCTATGGTTGGTCTTGTATTCTCTCACCATGTGTGTTAGTTACCAAAGGAGGATTAAGAGTATCCTCAGCTACATCTTCTCTGGTAGCTATATTCTTCTCAAAATTCTTCTCATCCTCCACATTCTCTTCTATTGTTCCTTCCACTTCTAGAGGAATATTATTTTTTGCATCTTCTTCATTTGCCTCATGCTCATGTTGAGCATCATCTATCTACAAATCATCTTCAAAATTTTCTTCCACATGCATCTCTTTCTTATTCTCAGGAGTCATTCTTATCTTGTTTGCTAGCTTTGCTACCTTTTTAACACTCTCCTTCCTAAGCCTTTCGAGATCATTTTGATCTCTGCCCATAAGGTTTGTCACCTTTTGTTTTGTTCTAAGTTCTTTATTAAATAATGTGGCCAATGTGGCCTTATTTTCCTCAGACAGAGGAGCATTGATATTCTTCAATATATAGGCCTTCAATTTGGCCTATTCTTATATAGCTTCCTATCTCGTTTCAATCAAAACATTCCAAAGCTCTGTAGGTAACTATTTCTCTATATTCCACATGTCTACTTCAAGAACTATGATATATTTTACAATAGCTTCTACTATGGTGGATTTTTCCACCTCATAAACATCATTATATAATGTCTGAGTCTCTACTAACATATCATTCTATACAATTCCATTAAAAAGTTCATCAAATTTCATTGGACTATGTGATCTTACCAGATTCTTTTTCTTTTGCTTCTTTTTCTCTTATGATGTCCTCTTCTTGCTTGCTTTTGCCTTCTTTTCTCACATATGAATGAAAAATGATTTCTTATCCTTTTCCACTTCTTCCTCACTATCTGTGTCAATGATATTAAACTTCTTCCTTGTTGTACTTGCTTCACCTTTTCTCTTCTAGACTAATTGTGTTCCTTCTTCTTCCTCCTCTTCAACCTCAACATTGACACCTAGATACTGATTTCTGGTGGATTTTCTCTTGAATCTTCTCCTCACATAGCCATATTTTCGTGTTTCTGGAGCAACCTTTTCTTTCTCAGGCCTCTTTCCTTATTTTTCTAGAGAAGACTTCTCCTTCACGGGAGCATTGGTTTGTTTTGTAGGAGAACTAGTCTCCTTCCTCTTAGTTCCACCTAGTGAGGGGGCAACCCCAAAGGACTTCTAAGAACCTAAAGGAGTGGTAGCTACTCTACCAAATATTCTCACACTTGATGAGCTTCCTAGAGCTCTAGATTTAGCCTTAGTTACCTCAACTTGTTCTGGTGTGAGTCCCATTTCCTTTGCAAATGTTGTGGTCATCTTATCAACAATATTTTTTATTTGAGATGGTCTTTGGTCCAGATGGACTTCCATTGATTTTTATTCATAAGTTCCATAACTTCCTTTTGTGGTGTCCTCAGGTTTGCTCAACATAAAATCTGCGGATGCCATGACCTCATTCTTAGTAATCTCATATCCCATTTTTGGGATCCACACTATTTTTGGCTCCACTTCTTGTATGATACATTCATCTTTGGAAACTAGGAGGATGATATCCTCATATTTCTCAACCATCTTCTAGGGAATTCTTTCCCTCTCTTGCATCCTCTTTTGAAAAACTACAAAGAATGCCATAAGGGAATCTTCATGTACCTTAGCATCTCCTAGACCTCTTAATAAGTCTTTGATTTAATGAGCAATATGTATCCCTTTCAATGATACTACACTTCATTCTAAGGAGTTATTTCAAAAAGTAAATCAACAAACACACAATTAAAGTTCCATACTTAAATGGATACCCAGTATCCTTTATTTTTTGTAGGTTCTCCATGAGATGCTGCCTCAATAATTAACATAAGTCGTAATTAGCTCCCTTCTCCACCATTTCATAGATAGTGTTAATGGTGGTGGCAGATATATGTTATGAAATAACTTGCACAATAGAAGAATATGATATGAGATATGCTGCAAATACTTGATAATAACTGAGAATAACAAGCCACTTCAAGGGGGAAAACCTCCAAATATCTCTAATGAGAACACACATCACAATTTGATGATGAAATAAGACTCACAACCTCCTATATATACCTATTTATGCCAAGGATATCACCTAGGCCGACTTAGACACACCTATATAAGACTTAGGCTGACCTAAACAACTAAATAACAATATACTAATGATAATATGACTTAATAGAGAGTTAAGATAGCTACAAGCCGACTATTCATAACCCGATGTACACTAATATTAAGGGCGTAGCAATATATAGTTATCCCTATTAGAGAAATACAATTTTTAACCTATCATCATATAGGCGTACTTCCTAGTAGGGTTTCTTATGTTCTTCACTGTTAATACCCTCTTGTCATATGTAGCATTATTGAGTTCCATCACCACTTTGTTCTTCATGGACTTAAGTACCAGAATGGGTCTGATTGAACACAACCCTATAATTTGTCTAATCACCTCCTTTGTGATCAATCTGTGTATATCTATCCATACAAACTTGTCATGGATGCATCTCAAAGAAATCCTTATCCAAGCATAGTCAAGGAAAAAGTTAGGAAATCCTTGCCAAATCTTGAGCCCCTTCACAACCATATTTTGATATTCTAGCTTCAACATAAAGTCCTCACCAGTGAGCTCATTTATCCACACATCTCCTAGCTTGGAGTGGTCATACTCTTCAATTGTGTCATGAATATATATCCTTATGTCCTATGTGTTGAAGACTCCATATGAAATCCTCAAGAAAGAACCTTCCACATCAACCCTGATGGATTTGTCAATATTCTTCTTAAATTTAGGTCATGGTCGCTCACAAACATTCACATCCCTTAGTGTAGCCATTGCACAAGCATCCAAAAACAATTCAAAGAAATTTTTGAAAAATTAGGGTAACAAAGTCCATAAATACCTTTCACTTTGATTTTTTGACTAGGACTTTCATGCACCAGATCTCAATCACTTCAACTACACTGCTCTACTCTTTATCTACTCTCCTTCGCTTGAAAATGAATTTTTGTTAAATTTAATCACTTATAAACCTTTTTTCATGACCTAATTCGCATTGAAAACTTAAACTAAAAAGTTGGTAAAAACCCTAATTGTCTACACAACCAACTTCAAATGCTCCACAATCTTCCACGTGATGATATTTTCTACCAAAATTTTCTCCAATAGATCAAAAATATTGACCTACACCACATATCCACATGCTAAAGCATCCACACCATTTTTTTTGGTGGGGAATGAAATATTTCCATTAAATCTCCCCCTAAGCCAAAGCTCTCAACTTAGTTTTTGGAGGAAACTATTGCAAGGTGTAACCCTTGGTCTTCCTTGCAAAACTAGTGCTTGGGTTTGTGACATGGTCTAACTGCCTCCTGTGGTTCTTAACCGAAGCTTGTATCGTACATTGACAGGTCGATCTTTTGGTGTAACGACAAGTCCAACAATTGGTATCAAAGCTGGTCATAGGTTCAAACCCCTCACTTGTGTTGGGGGATTGTTGCAAGGTGTGACCCTTGGTCTTCCTTGCAACACTAGCGCTTGGGTTTGTGAAATGTTCTAACCACCTCTTGTGGTTCTTAATCAAAGCTTGTATCAGGCATTGATAGGTTGATCTTTTGGTGCAACAATAAGTCCAATAGAAACATCTACGCTGGATGTTGGTATAGATTCATCCTTAACCTTGGTCTCTTCCTTCTTTATCCAAATCTTGTCCATCTCCTTCTTTGTCTTTATCAGATCAATCTTTTGTACTGGATCAATCTTCTTTGTTGGATTATCCTTATTCATATTTATGCTTTTACAAAACTTAGAAATGTCTCTAGGCCTACTACAATTGTAGTATATGGCATTCTTTTGAATTGGCTTGCTTCCACTCATTCTAGATCTACATTGATTAGTGTTAGAACATAATGCTATTAGGGGTCAATACCCTTATAACATTTATATATTATTCTAATATAAGACTATTGAACCTTTTATATTATATGGTTATTAAGCATATCCCATTTAAAATAATTAGTCTAATAATTAGAATATTGATTATTTATGAATGGGGGTTGTTGAATAGGTGTGACTAATAACCTTTCAAGTATTATGTCACCCTTCCTCCTATATTTAAGGAGGTTCTCTCTCATTTGAGAGATGAAGATATGGAGATTGATAGTGAATTCTATCATTATGCACATGAGGTATTATTGGCCACGTGGAAGTATGGAGAAGTGTTCCATAGGTCCAATCTATGTTATAATAGATCATTATTGTAAGTGTTTTAATAAAATAATGCTTTATGGAGTTTTTTATTCGAAAGGGTTTTCCCCATGTATATCTTGTGTAATGTGTATATTCTATGCTTGTATTCCTCTCATTTTATTTATTCCATATTTTGTTTATAATGATTAGTATCCTAAGATCCTAATTTCTAACATGGTATCAAAGCAAGTTAGGCTATTCTAATCATTTTTATAGGTTGTTTTAGAGGATATGTAAAACTTGATTGGAAAACTCTTTATGTTCAACCAACACATATGCAAGGTTATATCATGAATTATTTTCAAAATACTCATAAATTCAAATTGCCACATTCAAGTATATTTCAAGAAGCTAGTTTTGAAAGGATGTGTTTATTTATTCTATAGTTTTTTTGAAGCATGTACAACCATTCACATGATTTTGACATTAGAGAAGTACAAATTTGAGATAGATTTTCTTTTGAGATAAATGACAACTAAAAATGTTCCTCCTACTGACAACACTATGATCAAATAACTCTCTATATTCTATTCTTGTTGATAAACAAGACACTAATCAACAATAATTCAAAATAATGATTTTAAACTTTCCAAATCAATAAATATTAAACAAGTATTTAATAACTAATGAGATCTTCTAATAAATTACATCATGATATATGCAATAGTTAAATTGTGAGCATAATGTTACTTACTGTAACTTCATGCTTTTACAATATTATATAATATATCAATAATAAATAATTAGCAATTTATAAAACATTCTTTATCCATAACTTAATAAAATTGACATTTTAAATATAATACACAAACTTATATAGAAACAAAAAAACTCATAAAAATGTCCTATTTTTTCATTGCCATACTCTTGATCATTCATAGTTAGAAATTTACAACTTTATTCAGTCTTTGTCTACCATGACATTGCAACCGTATCCATCATTTATATTTGCTATAGCATTTGTATCTTTTGCAGTACCTTGCTAGGCTGCTTACAAGGCTCTTGATATAGTTGTTCTGTAGACATTAAAAATTGACAATTTTCAGTGTCTACATTTTAACCTAATTTTTTGTCTAAAACTGATTAAATAATTTATTATTTAATTAGCACTAATATTCTTCTTCTAATTCCCTATAATTAAATAAATTTTAATCATTTAATTATTGTTCTTCTAAACCATTAATTAAATAATTTTCATTGTTTAATTAATGTTCATCACTATTTCTTCCTAACTATTCCTCTTCGATTAAATAATTATTTAATTATTTAATCCCTTACTTAATCTTTCCTCTCAAATTAAATAATTCTTTAATTATTTAATTTTTCTTCAATTTTAATCATCCTTGTCATCAATCCAATTGATTAATTCGTTCAATTGACTAACCTTTTCAACATTAACATGTCCTAGGGGAATTAATTATTTAATTAATTTCCCCCCATATCCTAATGTGATAAATACATAACATTTATTTATTTATTCCCTTTTATCTTCTTTGTAATTAAATAAATTTATTTTATTTAATTACCTAATATGGGCTCATAAATTAATAAATTATATTTATTAATTTATTGCATTTATCCTTCTAACTTGCTAATTTTGAAAGGTGGGGATAACTCATCTTATTTAATTATAAAATCCTTAATTATCCTCACCTAGATTTCATTCCCACTTATCTCTCCCACTTTCTCTCACTTCACTTCCACTTTTCTCTCCCACTTTCTAATTTTCATTCCCACATATCTCTTCCATTTTTCTAATTTCTATCTCACTTAACTCTTTCCCCTTTCCACTCATGACTCTTATTTTACAAATTCACTCCCCACTTTCGAAATGACAACTTTTATTTGAAAATAAATAGTTTCCTTATTTATTTTCAATTAACTCTTCTCTTTCTCAATTTAACTCATCCTTCACTCTTTCATTCCTCCACTTTTGAAAAAAGAATATTTTGATGAAAATAAATACTTTCTTTATTTATTTTCAATTAACTCATTTTGTCCTCCACTTTTAAATGCAAGTTTCCCTTCTAACTTATAATCGCATTCAATCTTGTCCATTCAATTATCTTTTCAAAATCTATAAATTGAGGACTTATTTCTCCATTTAGGGGGGACCACATATTCAATTTCCTTGCAATCATTCCATCAAATTGCTTTCAATATTTAGTGCATTTGATCACATTTGAGAGCTACACATAAAATTTATTAAAGGAATAAGAAGGGAAAAAAATGGAGTGAGCAAAGCACATCACGAAGGTTTGCATTTCCATTTCTTTCTTTATGCATTTTGTTCTCACAATTTTGTTGGTGTATTTGGATTTTATTTCATGATATTTGCTTTATGGTCTCAACATTTTGACATCATGTATGCTTTAACCATTTTCCCAAGATAAATGTTCCATGATTGAGCAGCGAGATTTTTTTGTCTTTCTTATGCCACTATATTATTCTATTGTAAGCTTGATACTGGTATGATTTTTTAATTTTTCAGACCCCCTTCTTTGAACCTGTTTACACTTTTCAGTTGTAAATTTATCAGATATATATACTTCTTGAATTTATTTATAGATGTGAATGCACAACATAATTGATTTAGTATCTTAGTCCCCAATTTAATATGTTATTATCTCTAGAATATATAAGAATTTGTTACTTCACATTTACTCGCATTTGGGTCCAATAATTATAAACTAAACTTTTATAGATTCTTTTCAACATAAGGATCATTATAATATTTAACTTAATTCAAGGTTAACTTACAAATATTCATGTCTTTTATATTATAAATAAGTATTAAATTATTGGTAGCCTTGAGTCTATCAAGATTCTAAACTTGTGTATCATATAAATGGTCAAGTGCTTACCTTGGACTAATTAGTTAAATTTTTCTAATTAACTAAATTAAGACTTCAAAGAATGAACAAGGAACTAATTTTGAGCATGTTTAAATGAGATATTCTTGCAAGGGAAATCTTTAAGATTTATTGAGGGTATTGATCAACAACTACTTATGTTTACTCATAGACACATGATGACGTCTCCCTACATCTAATCTATTTAGTCACAAGGAGATCTATGCTCTATGTTGTATTTGATCCATTTTTTAACCATACAAAGTCATTTGCTTAATGGAAAGAGGTAGTGACCACTTCAGCCAATTGCCAAAGTTTAATCATCTTAAGAGGTGATTACTTGTAGCATACTTGATCAACATGAAAATTTTACTTTGAAACATGTTTTAATAGATCATAAGTGCACTCTAGATTTCTATTCTACAAGTTTTTCTTTAGTTTGTCATTTAATCTTTACTTTGAACATGAAACTTCATGTCCACCCTTTGTGTAGGAATTTTTTTCTAGATAACACATCTTCATATAAAACATATTAAATATTTTCCAAATATGCCTCTATACATCAAAGTGTGTGCCCTATACAATGTTGCAATCTTGAACACCAAAGATCATCAACCTTTTGTGTGGAATTCTTCACCGTATTGAGATATATGATTTTGTGCCTTCAAAAATATTCTTAACATCTCCACTATTTTAACCCTATTATCTTTTTAGGGAAGATATGCATTTGAGATTTCTTTTTTATTGCTCTTACAAGATCATAATCAAAGAACAAATATAATATAGGCATAAAAGGAAAAAAATTGATCAAATTTGATATCTATTATATTGCTATAATCAAGAATTATTTTATTAAGGGGCAATACTTCAAGCTATAAAGGAATGTACAAATGGGTAAATAAATTCAAGAAGATGACATTTTTTATCTTTTTCCACTATCTAAGGAGGTCAATACTTTCTTTAAAAACTCTATTTTTTGGGGTATAAATTCACCTTCTTATTGTGGGTGGCTTGTTAGAAACCCAAAATAGATTTGCGAACCAGAATAGACCTTCCATAGAAGAGAAAAATGAAAAAGCAAGAGCTTTGCATGAAATGTGCAAATTGATATATTCGAAGTACAATAATTACATGATAATGATTTTCTTTATAAAAGAAAAGATGCAAAACCTAATCTTATTTTGAGCAACAAGATAGCTTGATAAGATAAAGATAAGAACCTATAACTTAGGAATAAAATATGCCTAAGTAAACTTATGCTAATGTGTAATTAATAATTAATTACACCAACACCCCCCCATAAGTGCAACTTAGGGAGAAGTAAAATTATTATGCAAATATGAGTAAAATTATTTTGAGCAACAAGATAGCTTGATAAGATAAAGATAAGAACCTATAACTTAGGAATAAAATATGCCTAAGTAAACCGTAATTAATAATTAATTACACCAACACATAAGTGCAACTTAGGGAGAAGTAAAATTATTATGCAAATATGAGTCCCGATAACAAGGCCATGTACAAATGTAAAGAGAGAGAAAACCTAGTGGGAAAAACCCCCCCTTCAGTGAGCTGAACTGCTGCAAAGAAGCACTGGAAGAACTCTAATGAAGCAACACTGGAACCCCAAATCCGGCAAGCAAGGAAAGATACTTCTGTTTGCAAAATACCAATTGGAATCACAAATGCAACAGTAGACCCGATGCCAAGGAACACTGGAAACTCACATACTGGATCAACCCTGGGATCTGTAAGCAATAGTAGATGAAAGGATCAAAGGACCCATAATGATGACAAATCTGAAGTTTTGTCTCTCGAAGCTAATGCTAAACTGAAACTAAAACTTCCCATAGGATGAGTACCATCAAGATTCTGGAACATTAACCATAAAAAATGGCCTTCAAATGAGAAGATCTAAACCAATGCGGATCAAGAACTGTAAAATCCCATTGTGAAGTGTGAACCAAAGCAAACCAACAATGTGTCCAGCTAAGCAAGAAAGAAGCTAGAAGGAGACAACAAGAAACAAGAAAAACTCATGCGAGTTGTCACCAACATGAAAGATGGATGCAAGAACCCCCCTTAATGGAACTTTATATCAGTTCTTTATTACAATACCCAATGATTGCATAAGGAGATAATGCAAAACTATAGAAACATAATCGAAAATGCAAACCTAGCACATGAAACAAAAATGAATGCATGCATAAAATAAGGTATACATATTCTATAAATAACCTCAGATCTGTATAGAGGCTGAAACCAGCTTTCTAACGCCGTAAAAATTGCGAAAAATAGATAAGCGAGTCACAAGATATGTCTCCCAGAGTGAAAAAGGAAACATCTGACTTCCGAGGCAGAAAAAAATATCAAAAAGGAAAAACCAGAAAATCACACCTCTATCATTGCATAGAGCTCAGAAACAGCTTTCCGGCGATATCTCATTTGCAAAAAAATGAAGCCGTATGTGAAAGTTATGCTCATTTATGTGAAAGTGCTCAAAAATTGTCTGATTTGGCCATTTGCAGCCCTCAGGATCTAAAAAAATTTGGCCCTTGGTCGCATGCAGGACTAGGGACTAGCGCGCAGGGGGCTGGGCCGAAGCCCTTGGATGCCGATATGACCGGCTTGGGGGCTGGACCGGTGCAGGGGGTTGAGCTCGAGCACTGGTCGCCCATAGGATTCGCCCACTGTGGTTTAAGCCCACGAGGGCTGCACTCCGGTCGGCAGTGGTGGCTGGAGCTCGAGGCTCCTGATTGTCAATGGGACTGATAGCAATGCCCGTGGGGGATGATGGCCCAGCCGGTGGCACTTGGGCTGAAATCTCCAGCGACTGTGGGTGCAAGGTGGTGGCGCAGCGGTCAGTGGAGGTGGCTGTCGGGTGGTTGGTGGCCGCCCGGTGGCTGGAGGGCAGTGCTGGCCTTTTATACGGGTGGTGCATGATTTTAACCAAAAACCTTGATTTTGTTAATGTTTTTTTTATTTTTTCTCAAAAACGGTGCCTTGAAAACTGTGTCTAGGGGCCATACGACCCTCGGACAAAAAAATTTGCCTCTCCGGATGACTTTGCCCAAATCAAACAAACTTTATATGGAAATAGGGGTTTTTGGGTGCTGTGAATCCAACGACAAGGTCTGTTTGGGCCCAAAGTGCTCCAAAAATTAGGTGATCTATTAGAAAAATCACCGATCTTACAACCCTCGCAGATCTGGGAAACATTGACGAATATGAATAAAATAAAAGCCATTTCTAACTTTTTCCAAGCGCTTTGAATCCAATGGAAAACCCTGATCTGATCCAAGACGCTGCATAAATGTACTCAAGGATTGAAACCCTCAAGGGACCTCGAATGAGCTCTGCACTGTGTTCCTCCAAAAAAGCTGAGAAGGGGCTGCAAATCAAGGCTCTGATACCATGTTAGAAACCCATAATAGATTTGCAAACCAAAATAGACCTTCCACAGAAGAGAAAAATGAAAAAGCAAGAGCTTTGCATGAAATGTGCAAATTGATATATTCGAAGTACAATAATTACATGATAATGATTTGCTTTATAAAAGCAAAGATGCAAAACCTAATCTTATCTTGAGCAACAAGATAGCTCAAAAGATAAAGATAAGAACCTAAAACTTAGGAATTAAATATGCCTAAGTAAACTTATGCAAATGTGTAATTAAATATTAATTACACCAATAGCTATCACCCTAACACACTATCTGGGGAGAAAGCCTAGAAAGGATAGCTCACCCATCGCTTAATTTTTTTGATGATTACTATATGGTTAGTAGCATGACTTTTTTCATTTGAAAGAAACATGACTAATTATTCATGCTTATGTTCATGAAAATCTCTTTTGATCTCCTTGCTAATGATCTACAATCAAATTGACTATATCCAAGAATTATGAAGAATACTATATTCTCATTGGAAAAAGATAAACACATATAAAAATGATATATTATTTCTACACTCATAATCAAATTTATTTGATTATTATGTTACTGACTATGCCGGTGATTCCATTTATAGGAAATCTACCATAGATTATGTCTTCAAAATAAATGGTGTAGGTGTTCTTGCATGGACAATGGAATACTTTTAAGAGAGCTATCTTCTATGACTTTTTAACCAAAACCTAAAATACAAAATTAACTCTTAAAAGTTCAAGTGGCTTTGAAGATTTATGGAAGAGCTTCAAATGGATACTTGTAAAAGTACCACTTTACTATATGATAATTTGAGTTATTTTACTCTTCCAAAACAATCTCCTTTCCAAATAGAGAAGATAATATTGAAAATCATGGGCACCTCACTCAAGCAAAAATATTCCATTTTAAAATTCTCTCTTGAGTTACATTCAAGCGAAAGTATTCCATAATTAAAGTTCTATCTAGTTTTATTTAAGAGAAAGTATTCCATCATAAAAGTTCTACCCAAGTAAGTATTTTATCATAAAAAGTTCTCTCCAATTCTACTCAAGAAAAAATATGTTATCATAAAAAATTCTATCCAATTCCATTGAAGCAAACGAATGCTATGAGAAAGAAAAAAATATTGAATTATTAGCCATCACTTATAAAAACCTATGTGTAGTGATTGGCCTTAAGTGATTACATTGAGGGGGGGTGTGCATAAAACCACCTCATGGATAAATCCTAGATGTAAGACCTAACAGGCATAATATAGGACCTATAGGCATTATATGCTCCAAATTCAAATAAAATTCTTGGCCTTAGGTGATGCCATTGAGGGGGAGTGTGCATGTCAGTGCCACCACCTAATAGCTAAATCCTAGATGTATAGGTCCTACAGACATATATTATATTTATTATCTCTATAAATCTTCCACTTATTAAAGCATTGCATTAAGTCCTACAGGCACATTGTATTAAGTCCTATGGGAACTATGTAATGAACCTAGGGTGAGGCTAATTTGAGGAGACCCATGCTCCAATAAAAATATTTATAAGACCTCATATATAGCATCATTTTTAAACATTGGGATTATAAATTATGACAAGATGACTTTCATGTAGTCTAGAATACATGACCTTCATCTCTACATATATTTGTGTCCCTATTTATCACTGTCAAAGAAGACCTACATTACTGGGGTACTTCATTTTTTCTTTTATATAAATTGACATGTGATGCCCCCTTATAACATTAAGGGGGAGTGTTAGAACATAGTGTTAATAGGGGTCAATACCCTTATAACATTTATATAATATTCTAATACAAGGTTATTAAACCTTTTATATTATATGCTTATTAAGCATATCCCATTTAAAATAATTATAGTCTAACAATTAGATTATTGATTATTTATAAATGGGGGTTGTTGAATAGGTGTGGCTAATACCATTTCAAGTATTATGTCATCCTTCCTCCTATATTTAAGGAGGTTCTCTCTCATTTGAGAGATGAAGAATTTGGAGATTGATATTGAATTTTATCACTATGCACATGAGGTATTATTGGTCGTGTGGAAGTATGGAGAAGTGTTCCCCAGGTTTGGTCTATATTATAATAGACCATTATTGTAAGTGTTTTAATAAAATGATGCTTTATGGGGTTTTTTATCCAAAAGGGTTTTCCCCATGTATATCTTGTGTAATGTGTATTTTCTATGCTTGTATGATTCTCATTTTGTTTATTTCATATCTTGTTTATAATGATTAGTATCCTAAGATCCTAATTTATAACAATTACCTTTATGACCAAATCCATTACATGTATAACAATAGCCATTGAAGGATTGAACCATTATACCATTGTTATAACCATTCATCACTTGACCTTTGCATTCAATAGCTCTATGACCAAATCTATTGCATGTAAAACATTGAATGGGAAATAATGGAACATTTTGATTCATTCTGCTTCTACATTCCATAGCATTATGTCCAAATTTATTGCAAGAATAACAAAAACCATTAAAGGATGGGTACCTTTGTGCATTTGGCTGCTTGACTGATGGTCTTCTAGCTTCAGTCCTTTGATTTTGAATCTGCTTGCCATTGTTCTTCTTGTCTTTAGTCTTCTTTTCAAGCTGGCTTGTTGTCTTTGATCTTTCTCCTATCTTAAACCCTAATCCTTCTTTATCTTTGGACCCTTTCTGATTTGCAATCATGTCATCAAGATTTGTGGAACTCATCTTGAATTTGTCTTCATGACTTCTTGCTTTTTCTAGATATGATCTCAAACTCACCACTTCTTGTTCAAGCTTTGTGCATTCTTTGGATTTTCTTTTCACCATTGCATTCAAGAATTCTTCAACTCTTTTTCTTTCTTCAACTTGCACCTTTAGTCTAGTGATGCTTGCTTCAACTTCTCATTGACCTCCTTATTCCTTTCTCTGAATTAATTGATTTGTTCTCTCAATTTTTTGATGCATTCATCTACTTCTTTGACATTTTCTTTCAAATCTTTGTTTTCACCTTCAGTTCTTTCCAGATCTTTAAGAACAACTTTGGGTTCTCCATTTATGTTAAATATGCAATCTTCTTATGTAGATCCAAGAGCAGGAATCTCTTTTGGAGGAGTAGGTAATCTTCTAACAGCCATGAGTTCAACCTTCAAGATCTTCCCCAAGTGGAGATCCAAGAGTAGGAATCTCTTTTGGAGTAGGTAATCTTCTAATAGCCATGTGTTCAACCTCCAAGATCTTACCCAAGTGGTTAAGCTCCTTTCAAGGAACCAAGGTTTGATTCCAATTGTTGAACACCCATAATACTAAGAGTGGGGTGAATTATTATTCTTTTAAGCCAATTAAGCATTTAAACATCCAATACTCATAGCATACTCAATTTGTAGCAATAAATGAAAGAATGAAAACATTCAACAACATTACTTAACACATGAACACCAATACTTTTACATGGAAAACCCAAAATGGGAAAAACCATGATGAGGATTTCATGATATATTATAACTGGTTATAATATATTATAAAAGTGCTCATTGTAGGTGGACTCATTGCCCACTGATAAGTAAAAGAGATAGAGGATATTGTGTCTCATAGCCAGATTTAAACTATTACAATTGCATCTAACTCACACATGAAATACAATTCCAATGAAGCTTACAATACAAGTTCAAAACTCTTCATATTGATATGAATTAACACTCTACTCTTATTTGAATTCACATAATTTTCATCCACCAGCTCATATCACATATCATCATAAAAATATAAAGAAAGATCTAATATATTTGCTTCACCTATAGCATCAATTAGGTCAGCCTAATTAGATGTAATATACAAAATATAGCTTGTCGAATCAAGATCCTTATACAAATGCTTCGTGCCAAGATTCTAACCTTATAACAATTTGAAATAGGTTAGCATGGACCTAAAATAGCACCCAAATAATGGATCATAACATGTTCAACCTCTGTAATACATCCAACTTATTAGGTTGGCACTAATGATGACCTAGTAAAAAAATTCACCAAATGTACACGCACATTTGGATGCACAGACCACCAAAATCTATGCCAACAAGAATATGCACTCATCTAATACCTATCAACATCTCCACAACTCTTCAAAGATAAAAACCAGTTTGCGGAGAAGTTTAGACTCACCAAAGTATATGTACTAAATTGGAGAATGTCTAAAATTGCCAAGCCAAATTGCTATTACTCATAACTCAAAAAAAAGATGAAACTTTGAAATTAGGTTCTCCTATCAACCAACAAAATTATGTTAGAAGTGAAAAGAAAAAAACTAATCAGCGGACTAGTGTGGACCCAAATACTGGATCCCCTATACACAAAATCACCTGAATTGACACTTAGTCAAATTCAACAACTATTGCCTTCATCAAATCAAACCTTCTCACAAAATTGTCTTACATAATCATCCTTTAACATGTTCAAGACACCTAAATTGATCTACACCATAGTCTTTGTACTAGGATACAATGTTGATATCAATGAAAACATTCCAATGCATAACTATATACCTTGTGTGAATCCCACATGCTCATGTTGCCAACAATTTTATCAATGACATCTGCTTATTCTTCTAATAGTTGGTATGTGGTGGGTAAAGTCCCATGAGAGATTGGAGGAGAGAGGAGATGCATTTGGTGGAGGAGGTCAAACTATGGTGGGAGGGATCCCACAAATAGAGAGAATGAAGGTAGTATTAGGTGAAGGTGGACAATTCATGGTGGACATGAGTCCATAAGAGGAAGAAAGAAGAGGCTAAAGTTTTTTTGGAAGCGAATGGTGAATGTTTTGGAAAGATGCTAGAAGTGGAGGAAAAATAAATACTTTCATGTGCACTTCTCACATTGATAGATTTTGTTGCAGATTACTTGCAATATGAAAGAGTGGTTCTATCACTCAAATCTAATTTTGTGAGCCTATTCTCACAAAATTTCTTCTCAACATTTCTGATGCAAGAGCATCTGAGCAAACTAGAAATCAACATTACCCAAAAAAAATAATTTTCTTGTTTAGTTGGCTTTGTTTCATATTTTTGGTTTTGGTTCAATATTGGTGTTGTAGAAGAAAATTGAAGAATTTGATGTTTAATGCTCTTTCAATTTAATTTCACTTCATCTATAGTCCCTGCCAAGTGAAGAATTGACATCGAGGGAAAAAATAAAAAGATATTTTTTTGAAAAATAATAGGAGGAGAGGAAGTGGGATGCCTGGGTTGGAGAAGGAGAGTTTTTGAATAGATTTATCAAAAAAAGGAAATTGCAGACTGTGCCTAGGAAAAAGGAGGAAAAGTGGGGTGTGAAATTCATCCCAACAAGGTAGAAGTCACAACAACCAGTCCAGATTTCCAAAGGGGGCATGGGAGTTCTCGAAGAAGGAGAATTTAGAACAAAAAATAGAATTATAATTGTATATTTGTGTCTTGTAGGTGAAGCCAAGAGTAGGGTATTGGATTTGGAAGAGAGCATTTGCACTCATGAACTCTAATTTTTTGGAGCTGATTGTGTGGAAATTTAAAAAAAGATAAATCAAATAAATGGAAATGTAATAGTGAGTTGGTTCCTATTCTTGTTGAGTTGAATGTGTGAATTAATTAATTCGATAGATGAAAGAATGCTTACTATAGGTTGTAATTACTCCATTGTTATAGTGTGTCAATTGAATTGGTCATTGGAATAAGAATTAAATTACCTAGTAAAACAAATAAATGTGAATTTTGAAATGTTTGGCTACAAGGGTGGACTGCCTAGCAAGGTACTCCATCCTTGACTGCATTACACACTCACACTTCTCTCTTCTTGCATCTAAATTTTTCTTGCATTTATGCATCGCAAGACCTCAAAACATCAGTTAGGTCATCCAAGAAGAAGATAAACAATAATCTCAACAAGTCAGCCATAAAACATCATGTGGTCCTATTGAGGGGATAGAAAGGACCAACGGAAAACTTATCACATCTTCCAATGTGATCCCAAAAAACTCACATGTTGGTACACATCAACTCAAGTTGGAAAATAAGGAAACGTGTAGAACAATACTAGTCAGCCCAAAAACATACTTCCAATTGAATTCACTTAATGTGGTTCTAATCAAGATAGGTCAAGACCCAAATGCATCTTAACATAACTCTGTATGTTAGTGCAAACCCTCAAGCACATAGCGCAAGCAAGATAACAATCCTTATTGGTCAGATATCCACAAATTACCCAAAAGACCAACTCAAACACAATGCAACACCAAAAGAGATCAACCATTGATGTGCAGATCACAAAGAGATGTTCCTTGAACATCCAAAAATGCTTATAAATACTTATTTCATACTATCATTCCACCAACAACTGCCATAGATCAAACAAAAATAGAATACTACATTGCAAAAGTATAAAATGCATAAGCATGCGGTATAACATTAACATAACAACTTGTTAACCACTTCAACATATGAAATTGGAATTGAGACATTGTAATGACACTGAGAGTACATCCACCAAGCCGTAGGAGGAGAAACATCAATGGAGAGAAATGTGGAGCATTTTTTGGACCAGTCCATACAACCAACAACACTGCCAACCTTCTGTAATTAACATAAACCTCCTCAGAAACACTGGTGACCTAAAAATATAGGAGTTAAACATCCATAGAACATAATTTGTGAATACCAAACCATAATACCATATCTCCAACAATGGAGTAATGTGAAGCATTCTCCCAAATAGTCTTCACAACACCATTTTGAAACAAAAACTTCTTACCCACTTGTGGAGGACAAAACAACCTTGTAGCAACACATAATTCTTTAGGAACAATAGGAGAGAGCATACAATATGCTATAGGCCATCAACAACATCTCTTCACCATTAACAATACTTCTAATCCTCATCTTAATATATCATCATGAAAACAAATCTACTGACAACAACAATGCACTACAAACCTATCAGACAAGGCATGACATCCAACCATGAACATTAGAAATACACCACCATATTAAATAATAACCCAAAATAAATATTGTCAACAATGAAAACCAATGCAATAATCTTCCCAAGTGTTGACAATGATGACAACAAAACAACTAGTGTGACAACCTCACCATGACATCAATGGCAACCAACTCATCAATGACAACCAATTCCAAACATATAGCAATCTCAAGTGTTGTTACAAACAATTCATCAAGTGTTGATATCAATGTCAACCATTTCCAACATGAATCCATCTAGGACTAGACATATATATACTCAAAACTCTCATGGATTAGGAAATGCTTTCTCTAGTACAAACCATAACATACATAAGTATTTTGACTACACTTTGATAAGGTACCCCACTCATGTCTTTCATATTTAAAGGAGTACACAATTTTGTAATATATATTTACATTCCCAAAGTAAGAGGAACACACAATGGTCTATAATATTGCATGTTAAACCTCAAAAAAATTAAGTTCACATACTTACTTGGCTAATCCATAGCTTTTTTAATACTCTATCTCTCTTTATATCCATACCAAGAATATTTTTTCACACCTAAATATTTAATTTTAAATATTGTTGCAATTTTATGTTTAAGTTTACAAATAAAATCTTTTCCATTTCTAATAAATTTAACTTACCATCAAAATAAAGTGTGACAAATGGATTGATGAGAATATGATACTACTACAAAATTTGTCAAAATGCATGATATATGAACTCATGAATATTTGTAGAATCTATCCATATAGAATTTGATTTAGGAAAGGAAAGATCAAGATCCAAATATGTGTATGTGGTGACAACAAGTTTTATGTGATTGTTATCAAATAGAAGAACAATATCCTCAATATTGTTATCCAAATATGCCATGTGAAATTCTACAAACAAGGGTAATATATCTAGTAGAAATAAATACCAATATGGAAGACTATAAAACTAATATCAATTTCTTGGTACATAGAATCATTAGAAGCTATGGAGATATGAACAATTCAATGAAATCTGTGGGGCTACATTGTTTATCTCCAAATGATGGTGATATCTCATAATATGTTTCAGTGAGACCATATGATATTTCTACATGTGTTGGAACTAGATGATTAGGTAAATAAATACCATGATCAAGAATAAGTTGCTTCATTTCATCATTTTGAAGATGAATGCAATCTTTTATTGCATGCCTTTTCTTCCCATAATATCCACACTTTATATTCTATTTATTAGATGGATTATGAATAATACCTAAATGGAAGGAATTTAATGTGAGAGACATGATCAAATGAACAAAAAAATATAAAATTAGAACACCATATTGCTCCCATTTATTAAAAAAGAGCCCCCCAAAATGATTAGTACTAGAACATAATCCCCCTAGATAGATGTGAAATATAATTACTTGTGTTAAGATTGGATGCCAAATATATTTTTTATGATGCATGGTGAATTTTACTATTCATGATAAAATAAGCTATTCAAATCTTAAAAATACAAGTAAAAATGAATTTCTTGTGAAATTATGATATATATATATATGTTAATTTTTGATAATTGTGATGAAAGTTACACCCCATCAAAATTTGCAGACTAAGTTGAATTTAGAGAGAAAAATAGTCTAAAACAACATAGTTTAGAAAAATCGACAACACCATAGTGACTGTGATGGAATCAGATTTCCATCAACTATTCAATTTTGAAAAGACACCTCCTATTTGTAAGTTATTAAAAAAAATATGACCTTACAAACTTAGAAATTAACTTGATAGCTAGAAGAAAACACTAATGGTTAAAGTTGAGGGTTAGTTTAATAAGTAATTATTAAGATAAAAAAATGATTAGATTAAGAAAATTATGCTATTGAAAAATTTTACATAAACAATTCAAATATAAAATCTTAATCATAAAAGTTTAATGTAAGTTCAAATATGAGGTAGGGTCTTCATGGAGAAGTGAGGTCATGTGGAGGTCATAGATTCCCATAGTTGAGGCTAGATGGATATAGAAAAATGAAGGGACTATTCACTGTACCAAAAATATCACTACCTTAGAATGGTTGTGACTTCACAAATACAATTTTTTTTTTATAAAATGATGTTGAGTGATGCCAAGTTGTTGGATGGAAGGCTCTAAAAAATTTCACTCAAGTAAAAACAATGGCTTCTTCATGCCCTTGTTGTTGTGGCTAGTCACCAATTGTATCTATTTGACACTCTAAGTTTTTTTTTCTTTTTTTTTGATGAAAAAACCATATTGTATGGATTTGTATGCTACCATATCATACAATAGGTATGGGGTAATATTTTTTGCAAAATTTAAATTTATTAAAATTGACAAAAAGAAGGTTATTTTTTCATTTCTCGAGCATTCCAAACTTAATGGAAATGTTTTTTTGGCTCTATGGTACTTCAATGATAGGGATAATTGCTCGAGTAAATTTGATGAAAGAAGGAATGTGCAATCATGGCTTCTTTTGTACTAATATTAGTATGATAAACTATTATAATTGATAGTCGAGTTCAGATCACTGTGATCTACCTGACCTATAAGTTAGACCATTACATGAGGAAGTGTAGAATTATTACCACATGAGCGGATAGTGATTTCCATCATCTTATACAAAATTATACAAAAAAATACATGTCAAGTTATGGATAGTTATATGTTGATCTGTACAAAGCATGTTAGTTGCCTTGTAGTATGTGATAGTTATTATGACACAGAATGAGAAAATAACATGCTAGTCATTATTGCTCCCTTCAACCTCATTGTGCACCCTCCTAGTTGGATGAGTAACTTCTTTTGAAACTGAGAGTGAGTCCTGATTCCCATGGCGACTTACCTGAAAAGGTTCCCTTGGCCTTTCACTATCCCCATCGGCTGCACCATTGAAGGCCCTTTGAAACTCATTCAACACCCTGAGAAATGTCTGGGCCTCTTCATTATTAAGGTGATAGGCATGTCTGCACCTCACCTCCTCCCTACTGATTTCAACATTTCCTTCTCTGATTAGCCTCCAAAACTTGGGTATGGTGATCTCTATGTGAAATGAGACCTACAAAATAATGTTAAGGAACATGAGTCTCTTAGCAGACTCAGTAAGAATCCTCCTACATCCCTAAAAATTATATTCATTACAAGCCCTCCAAATGTGCCACAAAATTTTAGAAGACAAACAATCCAAAAAAACTTGATTATCTTTACTTAGTTTCTTGTTTCTTAGTAAGAAATCCTTCCAATTAATTTTGTAATCTAAGTTCCAAATTAAAATATTATTGCAAAAGATTTTCCAAATCTCATTCGCATAGAAACAATAAAAATATATATGCATTATAGATTATGGAACTCTACATATACTACAAATGTCAACATCAGAAACATTAGTCTTATAAGGAACTTTGTGCAAAAGAATAAGCCACTTGAAACATGCCTTTTTTGGCTCTTTTATATTATGCCAAATATAACCAAATATTTTATGCCAAGTGTTATCCAAGAGTGAGACTCCCCAACATTTATTCACATGTTCAATTATAGAGATAAAGCTGACAAGATCTTTATACATAGTAGCTTTGATATCCTTTAAAGAAGTACCATCCTTCCATATGAGATCACCATCAAGGTTGATTTCCTTACTACTATTCAAGGGAAAGCTTTCACAAGTAGATTATAGGTTCTTAAGTTAGAAACAGGGAAGTGAAAATTAGCTATTAAATCCTCCCCTTTTAATTTTACCATTAGTCAAGATGTCCTGGAATGTTTGAATACCACTTTGACTCCATTTCTTGGTAGAACAACCTTGCATCAAAACAAGAGGTTTATTATTATCCTATAAGTTTGACCAAATGGAGTTGTAGTTTTGGAAGTTCAGGTTATTATTAATCACAACATTACTTAATTTAAATTCAAAATTTTGTTGAACAAGTTCCTAGGCCCTCCACAAGCTCTTAAAAACTATGGAGCCAACATGATACATTGGGTACTTTCTCATGATAATATCATGGATTGGTCAACCTTTCCAAACCTTAGCATATTTTGGAGTGGAAAGCTTGATATTATTCCTTACTAAGACCTTCCATGGCTCATTACCCTCCATAGCTTTGGAAATCCACTTGGGTGCTAGGGAAACACCATGAAGCCTTAAATCCTTTAGCCTAATACCCCCATAGACCTTTTCAATACAACACCACTCCCACTTCATCAAGTGACTTTTCCTTTTGACTTTTCCATCTAACCAGAGGAAGTTTTAGATCCTTTTTTGTATCTCATTCACTCAGTAGCTACTAAAAGACCAAACAAAAGAAAAATATATACTGTAAGAAGATAGGATTTTTTGACAGACTTGCAGTCTGCTTGCAAGGGAGAGGTGCTACCTAGTCCATCCAAACTTCTTGTCAATTTTTTCACTGATTCAAAACCACATTTCCTTCAAGTTGGGATTAACAGTAAAAGGTATCCCTAGGTACCTTATTTTCTTGCTTGGACCCTCCATTGGAAGCCAAACTTTTTAATCCATTTAGGCAGAGATTCTTCCCACCCTAGGATGTTAGATTTAGTATTAGAAATTTTTGCACTTGATTCTTGAAAAAATAGGTTAAGTTTCACCATTATGGATTTTAGGTTCCTTTCTTCAAGCTCTAGGAAGATAGTAGTGTCATCAACAAATTTTCTCATTTTGATTAGGGAGCATTATGCCTTTGATTCTTGGGGATTGTGTGTGGTCTCTCAAAATGTAGTATAGAGCATCTAAGGCAATTATGAAGAGGGCATGTGCTAGAGGAAATCCTTGCTTGATGGACCTTTGGATGTCAATATCTTCATAAAGTAAACCATTTGTTTTTACCTGCACAACGATTTATTTGAGTAGGGTGTTGACCATGTTACAAAATACAAGAGGGAATATGAAGGCTTCCAAAAATTTCCTTAGAAAATATCACTCTACTATGTTGTAGGATTTTTCAAAATCTAGAAGGAGCATAACCGGGTTTTGTTGTATCTAGACCATTCCATGGCCTCCCAACTTGTGATAAGATTTTCCAAAATATATCTCCCCTTAATGAAACTAGTTTGGGTGCTATTGATAAAATTTGAGCAATTCACCAACCTTAAAGCTAAGATCTTGGTTAGAATTTTGTAGGAAACATTAAGTAGGGTTATTGGCTTCTAGTTATTGATCAGAGTCTTATCCCCCCCTTTGGAAATAATTTTGATGATGCCTTTATTGGTATCTTTCCCAAAGGAACCATTTTCCAAATCTTTAGTGTAGACTTGGAGAAGATCATCACAAACCGAGTCTATAAAGGTTTTGTAGAATTCCATAGTCAATACATCCTTCCTAGGGGATTTATCATTCTTCATAGAAAGGATGGAATTCTTGATTTTATCCTTAGTAATGAAAGTAAAGAGTTTTATGGCATCAACTTCATTTATTTTATTTGGAATAATTCCTTTTATAAACTATCTAGCCTTATGATTAGCTTCAACATCTCCTTCTGATGTGAATATATTTTTGAAGAAGGCATGGAATTGATTGAGAATTTCCTCCTGTGAGTTGAAAAAATTATCACCTTCCCATATTTGATCAATTTTTTCCTTACAATTTTTCTCCTTAATGTAATTGAAAAATAATTTGAACCCCTTGTCCCCAAAGTTTAGCCAGTTCAACTTAGCATGAACCTTTAGGGCCTGGATCTTGTGAGTTTGGATACTTCTCAAATTGTACTTGGCCATGACAATTTCTTCACTTAGTCTTTCATTCTTAGGATCAACTTGAATCCTAGTTTCAACTAAGAAAAAAGTGTTCTTGAAGTTCATTTTCTTCCCTTCTTTTGTCCATGGATTTTTTCTTCCTAATATTTTGAAATAGTTTCCTCCAGGATTCCATATTTTGGTTCCATCTATCTATGTCTTTTACATTTTTTAGCATCCACTTATTTATCTCCCCCAAAGAGGAAATATCATCTTTCCAATCACTTTCTTTCAACAAGTGGAAGTTCAAGAAGAACCCTTCCTTTCTTGCATTTTCCTTAGGAATGCTATGGTTAGTTACTAGTAGAGCCTTAATAGGGTGGTGTTCAAAAAGGGTGTAGGGATAAACATTGAATTTTCAACCATCATTGTTTGGGAAAAAACTAAAGAAGCCCTTATTCACATAAATCAGTCCAATCTACAATATACCTTTCCACCTTTTTGTGCATTGCACTAGGTGAACCACACCCCTTTTCTATCTTTTCTCCCCTTTTCCATAGGGTCAATTAAGTTAGGTTTAGCTTTAAGCCCCTACTAGAAGGACTTCTCATTTCCTTTGCAGGCCATATCTACTCCCCCATTCCTATCCTTCACTTGCTCCACCATATTGAAATCACCACCAAAAATCCATGGAACATCTGGCAAGTTAGAGAACCACTGCCAGAGAGTGGTTTTGTCCATGTGGTCATTGGGGGCATAGATAGAGCATATTCCTATTCTCTTACCATTTTTTATCCAAGGTAATTCAGACCACCCTATTCTAGGGGGAGATGCCCTAATTGGTCACAAGTTGGGACCATTTGCTAGAGATAAGGATTTCAACACCACCCCTCCCTCTTTCATGTTTGGTAGTATAGTAAGATGATTCTTTTAAAATGAACTTCATATTAGTATCCAAGGTGAAGCTGGTTGCTTTGGTTTCCTGAAGAAGGATAATGTACTTTTATTTCTCCAAGTTCAAGAACCTTCTAATAGTATATTTCTTGTCAGGGGACTCAAGACCTCTAACATTCTAGGATATATAGTTAAGATTCATCTTCAACATTCATGGGGGAGGCATCTTGGTCACTCTTGAATTGTTCAAAGAAATTGGGGATCCTGTCCTCACTTTCCAATCTTTTTCCCAAGGGTGATTGAATTACTAAACTTGTCTTCTTTCTCTTAGTTTTTGTTAGTTGAATATTTTTGTTCATAGAAAGTGACTTCCTATTTTTCCCCAACTTTTCAGGCCTAGTGTGGGGCTTGGGATTATTCATTTCTTGCCTTTATGTGATATTATTACAATCAGAGGTACCCATGGTCTCATCTTGCACCATGTTCTTTCTTGAGTTAGTGTTTTTTGCTAATGTTATTAAGGGGGTGTTAACTTTATCAAAATACTCTTTTCCCTCCATATTAGTTGCCCAAGGATTCTTAGGAAAGGAGGATTCATCATCTTTCTTCTCAACATTTATATTTTGCATACAAAAGTCTTTAAATTTTCTAGCCTCATAATATTACATTAAGTTGGAGGTGTTATCCTAGTTGGGAGGTTCTAAGGGACCATTTAATAGGGGGATCCCATAGTACCATAATTTTCAAAAAAAATTACAATTGACAAGTTTTCCTTTTCCAAGGGATCGGTTGTTGGACTAGAGTTTAGAGTGAGTCTAGAATTCAATTTACACACTTCATGATGAGCTCCCTGTGTGCTAACGAACATACCCTCCTGCATGAAGGAGACCTTATCACCCCCAAGTGATTCAAAATCTTCACCTCTTGCAACATTTTAGGTGTTTTTCATAAAACTTATTTTTCTATTTTCATTTTTGAAGTGGAGTCTCGAAGACTCATGCATAAGAGAAGTATTAGGCTTAATCTATTTTTAAATTTTCTTCCTAATAGAGTGTAGAGTAAGCTGTTGTGCATTCAATTTTTTGCAATAAAACTTTATCCCTATTAATGACAACCTCAGAGGTGGATTTGGAGGGAAAAATGGGAACAATATTCTCTACAGGTGATACAATATCACTATTACCTACCACATGAGAGGAAGTAACAATGCCCCCATCACATTATCTAGAGAGGGGATTAAAGAGATTCTTGGTTGTGGTAGGAAGAGGAAGATTTAAAGGAGGGTTACCTTCAGAGGTTTCAACCAACAGTCGTAGGGCTAGTTGACTATCATGTGACCCAGACCAGGGAGATTGAGGCACATTTCCCAGGAGGCCACCATTCGACCTTTCAATAGAGAGAGGAGATTCTTGACACTATGAGGGGATAGCACGAGGACTAAAATTGGAAACAAAGGCATCATTAGCAAAATTCCCAAGGGGATTGGAACCCAAGTTCTCAGCTGCATCCACCTAGTTAGGGTTTTGGGCAGTGACACTTTTAGGAATACATTTAACCGTGCTCTTCTAGATAATTAAGTAGTTTTTTTTAGATATGCCCCTTTTTGACAAAGATAGCACAAATTTATGTCACCCAAAACTTCCAAGTGATAGATGAAGTGATTTACATTGACATCCAACTCTATGCAACCAAGAGCCTCGACTATCAGTGCCAACAAAACCATAAAATGAGTGTCAAGATGGGGAATTGAAGCCTTCGTCTCATCCACTTGCACCAAATTCCCAATTGGGGCCAAAAAATAGGGAATAAATTTCCAAAACTTGAGGGGGGGATTGTTTTAATCACAAGCCAACGAGGGGAAGAAAAAGCCAAAACTTCTTCAGCAATGTCCAAGGGAAACCATGGCAAGGCTCTAAAAACACAACCACTCACATCCTAGTAGGACTTAGACACAAATTTTTCCTACATCAAGTGGTTTTTGAGAAAAATAATAAATAATCCTTTTTGGATCATCCTACAAAACCTAATTTGAATACCAAATTTTCTAGACCAAACACTAGCAAACCAATTATCAAGAAATTTCCTAGCAGGAATTTTGTTTACATCCACTGTCGCCATGAATAAGGAAGTTTATTTTAACCTACTTCTTTCACTGTTAATTACCTTTTTTCATTTCCACAATCAAAGTGAGTTTTAGAGGATTAGGGTTAGAAGAGGGATGGTTACCTTCCTCTCTACCATTGAGCCTTTCTTTGTTTTCTCCCCACTTGGTTTGAACCAGAAATTTGGCATTTTTAGGCACCACCAACCCATTCTTTGCAACTACATCCTTAAAGACTTTACAACATTTGAAGGGTTTTCTTTATTGTGGCCAATACTAGCATTGGGATGGAGGGCCTGTACCGCTGTCCATAAATGCTGGAAGAGCCAAGAACCCCCACTACACAAGAGCATCAATAGAAAACAATAATGAAAAATGGAAGGCACACACAAAGATAGTAGGAAAACCAAAAAACCACCTAACCCACATACGACACAAATGGAGCCACTTAATGAAAATAAATTCCAAGAAAGCAAGGATGATTACACATATACAAACCTTGTGGGGGAGGACTCGACCTCCCCACCTGCAATCTAGATGTACACTAAGCACACAAACCCTCACACCCACTTCCCAATGCACCGACCACCACAAAGTTTTCACTTGTCTAACCCTTGTGCTATCTAATTAGAATTTTGATGTAGATGTCCAAATCATAAAATTTTCATGAAATCTATCACTTCATTCAACATAAATACAACAAAGAATAATTTTTTTATTCGCTCTCCTACAAACATATTGGAATGGTTTATTCTTGCAATTTCTTTCATGCAACCATGGCTTTGATACCATGTTGGATAAGATAAGATTTGAAAGCACAAAATAGCCTCCCGCTAATGAACATAATAATCTATAATAAAATAGCTATTGTAGACACTTAAAATTGTCTTAGGTCTCTGATGACACTTTTTCACTAATTTTTCATCTAAAACTAATTAAATAATTTATTATTTAATTAGCGTTAATATTCTTCTTCTAATTCCCTGTAATTAAATATTTTTTTAATTATTTAATTATTGTTCATCACTATTTCTTCCTAACTATTCCTCTTAGATTAAATAATTCTTTAATTATTTAATCCCTTACTTAATCTTTCCTCTCAAATTAAATAATTCTTTAATTGTTTAATTTGTCTTCAATTTCAATCATCCCTAAACTTGCTAATTTTGAAAGGTGAGGATAATTCATCTTATTTAATTATAAAATCATTAATTATCCTCACCTAGATTTCATTCCCACTTATCTCTCCCACTTTCTCTCACTTCACTTCCACTTTCCAATTTTCATTCCCATTTATCTCTTCCATTTTCTAATTACTATCTCACTTAACTCTTTCCCCTTTCCACTCATGACTCTTATTTTCCAAATCCACTCCCCACTTTCGAAATGACACTTTTAGTTGAAAATAAATAGTATTTATTTTCAATTAACTCTTCTCTTTCTCAATTTAACTCATCCTTCACTCTTTCATTCCTCCACTTTCAAAAAAGTGTATTTTGATGAAAATAAATACTTTATTTATTTTCAATTAACTCATTTTGTCCTCTACTTTTAAATGCAAGTTTCTCTTCTAATTTATCTTCACATTCAATCTTGTCCATTCAATTATCTTTTCGAAATCTATAAATTGAGGACTTATTTCTCAATTTAGTAGAGACCACATCTTTGATTTCCTTGCAATCATTCCATCAAATTGCTTTCAATATTTAGTGCATTTGATCACATTTGAGAGCTACACATCAAGTCTATTGAAGGAATAAGGAAAAAAAAATGGAGTGAGAGAAGCACATCACGAGGGTTTGCATTTCCATTTCTTTCTTTATGCATTTTGTTATCACAATTTTATTGATGTATTGGGGTTTTATTTCATGATATTTGCTTTGTGGTCTAAGAATTTTGATATTATGTATGCTTTAACCATTTTCCCTAGATACATTAGGTAAACCCAATGCGAACATGCATTACACTTGATCCAATTTTGTGGGTTTTTGTAGGGGTTTTAGGTGCTTTGGTGACTTTGATTGTAGATCTGTACAGTTGGAAGAAAATCTAACATTTAGAGTTTCTTTGAAGATTCCTTCAATTGGTTTAAAATGAACAACAGATCTTCATCTGATGCTAATTAGGGGGTTTTAAATTGACTACAATTTCACATAGCCTAATTTGGGGTTAAAATTGATGACAATTTTTATTTATAAAATAAATCCTACAATTCTCACATAGTCTTAATTAGGATTTGGATCAAAGAACAACAAAAAAATTCACATTTCATGTAGGCAAAGTATTTAAAATGAACAACAAATTACATTTATTCATGACTTAAATTGATCAAATCCTTTCAAATTAAGGTGGAATTAACCTCATTCTAGATTAATTCTTAATTTTAGATTAATTCTTAATTTAGATAAATTTTTAAATGTAGATTAGCTTTTAATTTTTTAGATTAATTTTTAGATTAGTTTTTACTTTTAGATTAATTTCTAGTTTAGATTAGTTTTTAGCTTTAGAATTTAGATTAGCTTTTAATTTGAATTAGCTTTTAATTTGAATTAACTTTTAATTTAGATTAGTTTCTAATTTAGATTAATTAATTTTTAATTTTACATTAGTTTCTAATTTAGAATTAATGTCTTTTTCCTTCATAGTTTAATTTTTGATTATGTGGCTAATCATTGGTTTTTCTCTTGTAGGTTTACATGTTAGAGACTCGAAAGCTGAAAACATAAACACATGTTTGACGAAGACTTAAATTTGAAATTACTAATGACATTTGATGCAGGACATTCATTGAAGACTTGATTTTGAAACTAATTGTCTTTTAGATTAGAAAACATTTCATTTGGTGCTTAAAAAGAACAACTATCTTCTTTCCACGTAGATTTAACTAGGGGGTTAATAAACCACTGTTTGTTGTGCTTGTAAAGATGGTAGGTATTATGCTCTCACCTTGTGCAAACTTAGTGATCAGAAAGCCAAACCCATCTTTTTATGTGTTAATCCCTTAGAGGGGCCTCCCTCAAAAGAGGGAATGACTCCAACCATTTTTTTCGCTCGGACCAGTATATAAATGGATAAGACTAAACCGTCAAGTCCTCATGGTATGTAGGCCTTAGCCGTACAATGTCATTCGAAATAGGGTACCTACCTTTTCTTTTAAAGGTATAATAGCCCCTAATAGAGTGATTAAAGCCTTAAGTGGCTTGTTGGATACTCATGAGGTCCCCGAGTATTCACTAAGAACCACTATTTTAGTAGCAAAATCCCTTCTATTTGTTGGCGCAAGAGGTAGGACCTTTGAAGCCATCCCACATACTCATGGTTTTTAGTAGAGATGAAGAGTTTTTCATTGGAGATTCATGATAACTCAAAGCTTGTTTAACCCAAAGAAGCGAGTTCTGTGGAGGGGAGCTAGTGTGGACAAGATTCTAAGTCATCTACTAAGAATAAGCATGACTGGTTAATCCAAGTGGGAATATAGTGAATATAGTCCTTTCCAACCCTAGGATTGTGCATGATTGTTTTCATCTTGAATCAAGAACAAACTAAAAACCATTATGTCTGCTATGTCTTTTGTGTGTGTTCAAAACAAATCTCAAACAAACACCACACCTAAAACTTACAACCTTCAAACCTTGACAAAAACTAGGCCAACACATCCAAAACAAGCTTGACATTTAAACCTATTTAAACCAAGGATGTGTTCACTTCATTTTTACCATCATTCATTCATCCATCACCTCATCCTTTTGCATTATACATTCCCCATAGATACCTATCTTAGTTTGATTAGCAACCATATCTTAGGTTTTACACTTCATACTATGTCATACTATTCTATCTCTTCATTCCACACTATCATCGCTTTGACTCTTAATCTAGGCATCATTATTAGGCATCCCTATATATTCAAAAATCCAAAAAAAATAGTTGCATTGCATTTAGGCATACCTTATTTCAAAAAATCCAAAAAACATAGCTTAGGTTGCATACCTTAAGCTTAAGTCATACCTTTGCATTATCATTTTCTAGACTTCATCTCACCACCATGTCTTCCATTCAGCTTGATATGCTTGCTAGATTTAGTCATGAAAATCATATCCTTGTCCAAAGTCACATTCCATTTCCTAAACTTGAGAATACATGTCAAGCAGAAAATACAAGGCATGACATCATAACTTCACCTTCATGTCAAGATCGAAGTAGTCCATTCCATGACCCCATCCTTAAGTCCATCTAAGAAATCCTTTTAGACAATCTTGTCACCCAAGACAAACCTATTTTTGACCAAGATCCTACCCTTGAACATGAAGTCAAAAATGATCCTCTCATTGACCTTTATACCTCCCATGACCCCACATTTGAATATGACCCTATCCAAACTAAAATTACATCCATTTCCAAAAATGAGACACTTGCCTCCATGGGACACATAGATGATCTTCCTCTAGAACAAGAGTCTCCTACTCTAGACATATTTGTAAATGATCAAGCTATAGATGAATTCACTAGACTCTATGATAACGACCATAAGGAAGGTTTCTTCATTGACTTGGAAGCACTAATATCTTTTGAAGAACCATCAAAATCCAATGTTTCACAAAATCAGACCAAAGATATCAATCAAAAATATATCCAACATGTCAATGAAGCTATGACATCCTATCAACTAGGATCATCTATCTTTGTCAGAGCAAGCTTTCTTGCGGATGATAAAATACCAAATAACAGTGTCCACATACACAATGATGGAATAGAATCTTGCTTTCAAAACAATAAATACCCCATTGCAAACAAAATCTGTTGGAGCATGCAATATCAAGGAAAAGAACTAGGCCTACATTAGCAAAGCATTTGAGAACTAGTACAGTTTCAAGAAAATTTTGTACATCAAGGTCTTGGCTATTCTTCAATCAACAAATCTAATGATGTTAGTGGTACCTCCTCGATATTGGGGGATACTTTATTAGATACAAACATCAAAATGGGGGTCATGAGTAGTTCTTACCATAAGATTGTTGCCAACACTCCTTCCATCCACACCACAAACCATAATTCCCAATTCATTAAATCTATTGATTGGAACCAACAAAGAGAAAATGAAAATTATTACAAATCCAAAGTTCAAAATAAAATATCAAATACCATAGAATCAATCAAAAATCCAAGTGGAAAAATAAAGTTAAAATGGATCAAGCAAAGAAAATATTCCAAAAGTAAAATTTAACCAAAATGTGGAGTCACAAAAAAAGAGGACTCCCACATATAATAAATTTCCACGTCCTTCAAAATGGTCATCAAGAAAGACATATAAAAGTGTTGGTTCCAAACGCTATCCCAATCAAAATTCCAAACTCTGCCATCCAACATCTCAAGTTTGGAAAATAAAAAATGATTCATCCAAACATCCAAACAATCCTTCCACATCTACCATCATCCATCATTCCAAAAGACATACCTCACGAATCCGTCACATCTTGGCAACAACTTTTTATCATAAGGACTCTCATGGCACTCTATCGTGATGTGCGTATTTTGATAAAGCCAACTCTAGTATCAGAAAGGATCACAATGACATCAATTAGTTGTATGCAAGCCTTATAATCCTGACAAAGCAATTGCTACATAAAGGTCATTATTGGCATATCATGGCACCATTATTTGCATCAACACCATCAATGGATTCAACATGATCAATAATCATCTAAAATATCAAGTCCTGAAAAAATACAAAAAAATGAGAAAAAGGTCCTAAAAAAAAATCAAAAAAATCAAAAGAATAAAAAAAAAGGAAAAGAAAAAGAAAAAGAAAAAAAGTAAAGAGGAAAATTTTGTCCAATAGTGAAAACCACGTCAGTGGCACTTTGGATAAGTACCAGGATGAAAACCTGGAAAATAGGAATCATGTGTAAAAACAATTATCTATGTGGACCATTACAATTGGGGGCAAGTTGTCTCATCTCTCATACCCTTCGCATGACATTTCTTATGAAATCTCTATCTATCCATTTAATCCCTAGCATTTCTATCCATTTTCCCATCTACTTTGATCTTGATAAGGATTGGTGTACAAACATAAATCATGCTTCGGAAAAAATCTTGACATGTCTATCCTTTGGCCGTACACTATCCATGAAATATTATGTCATAGCCTTCATAGCATTTTCCAAACCCATACGTCAGAGAGAAAAAATTATTCCTATGCGACATTGTCCTTGGAGACCATTTGATAATTCTTCTAGCCAATAATCCTCATTACCAAAATCAACCCATCATTCTTTCATGCCTATCATATATCTTGGTTTTTCCTTGTCAACGGTCTAAGGATTGTCCATTATCCCATTCAATCTTGAAAAGAAGTCATTCCAAATGCAATAAGCCTAATCCATACAATCTTGCTTTGCAACCTTATACATCATCCAAAACATTCCTTGGCTTTGTTCCTAGCCTTACTATAGACCTTGATCCTTTAGTCACATTATCGTCATCCTCACGTTGTTTTGGGATGTGTCCTTCCCATGTCAAACAACATCGTCATCATCATCATCACCTGTCAATCGGTATTCAACTTGACTAGGGGCAAGATCATGTTTGTCCTTGGATTCTTGTGCATGCTTGCTTGCTTGCTTGTAGGTATCATTCACATGCATTTTTCACAATCCTCATAAAACCCCAAAAGAAAAAAAAAGTAAAAACATTTCAAAAAGACAAAAAAATCATAAAATGTCCTAAAAAAATCCATAAAAATCATAAAATGTCTTGAAAAAAAATCCCATAAAAATCATAAAATGTGCTAAAAAAAATCCCAAAAAAATCAAAACATGTCAAAACCCAAAAACATTCAGATAACTTCCAAAAATCACAAAAAATAGAGTCAAAGTCAGTCATGTCAGTCTTTATCATTGTCAAACTATGTTGCCTTTGTGACTGGACGTAGGCAAGGCCATCAGTTGAGGTGCCCCGGAGGCCACTTAGGTCAGTCTTTTAGAGTTCATCAGGTCAGTCAAAATAAATCAAACAATGTTAGCTTAGACACGACATAATCATCTAAACTTCAAACACACAAATCCTGAATCAACATGACAAGCAAGCCAACAAGTCTCCAAGTCAAATCAATCAAACCAGTTAAATCAATCAAAACCAATGGTCTTATACAGGATGTGTCCTTCCTAAAACCAGACCTTCTCATTATCCCCTTTTTTCATTTTCCTTATACAAGTAGTTACATGATCAAAACTAGATTTGACATCTTATATGACATGTTTCTTCTCCTAAAACCAGGCCTTGTCAAAACAATCAACCCGTTACTCACTTCGTCCCTTAACACATTGGAAAATAATTTGAATGACCATTGATCTTGTTGGTCTATTTTATCTTATCTTTTGGATTTTCTTTGGTCATGTTACTAGCCACCTTGAGGATGTCCCATAAAGGATTTAGAGGAGTGATGATGTCTCATGACTCATCTTTTATTTGATTGTTGTCTACGGTTTTTCTTGACAAAACGACTGGGGAAAATCTTCCCTAAGTATGTGTTAGGACATTCTTTGTCTGTGACTATCCGTTTTTACGCAAAAGGGACTGGATCATCACCCTGGCTTTCTATGCCATGGTGCGCTGCATCCATTTTGCAAAATAAAAAATAGCTCTTTAAAATAAAGTGCACTTATGAAAGCAAGGGTTTCATTGCTACTAATTGTTATTCGTCTCTTTCAACCATCATTCTTCACTCCTTACTAACCATTCATCACTTTCATCACATTTCATTTTTCTCTAACATTCTTCTTATTTCGAGAGATCATTCATACCTTTAATGCATAAACAATCTCTCGATGGGGTATCCTACCTCCATCTCTTGGTCTACTGGGGCATGATCTTTTAATTTTTCTTTGAAACAACACTCAAAATCGCATTGTCTCAAAGAGGGGCAAAATGAAGACACTGAAAATTGTCTTAGGTCTCTGATGACACTTTTTCACTAATTTTTCGTCTAAAATTATTTAATTAGTGCTAATATTCCTCTTCTAATTCTCTACAATTAAATAATTATTTAATTATTGTTCTTCTAAACCATTAATTAAATAATTTTCATTATTTAATTAATGTTCATCACTATTTCTTCCTAACTATTCCTCTTAGATTAAATAATTCTTTAATTATTTAATTTGTCTTCAATTTCAATCATCCCTAAACTTGCTAATTTTGAAAGGTGAGGATAATTCATCTTATTTAATTATAAAATATTTAATTATGCTCACCTAGATTTCATTCCCACTTTCTCTCACTTCTCTTCCACTTTTCTCTTCCACTTTCCAATTTTCATTCTCATTTATCTCTTCCATTTTCTAATTTATATCTCACTTAACTCTTTCCCCTTTTCACTCATGACTCTTATTTTCCAAATCCACTCCCCACTTTTGAAATTGCAGCTTTTAGTTGAAAATAAATAGTTTCCTTATTTATTTTCAATTAACTCTTCTCTTTCTCAATTTAACTCATCCTTCACTCTTTCATTCCTCCACTTTCGAAAAAGTATATTTTGATGAAAATAAATACTTAATTTATTTTCAATTAACTCATTTTTTCCTCCACTTTTAAATTCAAGTTTCCCTTCTAACTTATCCTCGCATTCAATCTTGTCCATTCAATTATTTTTTCAAAATCTATAAATTGAGGACTTGTTTCTCATTTTAGTGGAGACTACATCTTCGATTTCCTTGCAATCATTCCATCAAATTGCTTTCAATATTTAGTGCATTTGATCACATTTGAGAGCTACACATCAATTCTATTGAAGGAATAAGAAGGACAACAAAATGGAGTGAGAGAAGCACATCACGAGGGTTTTCATTTACATTTCTTTCTTTATGCATTTTGTTCTCACAAGTTTGTTGATGTATTGGGGTTTTATTTCATGATATTTGCTTTGTGGTCTCAACATTTTGATATTATGTATGCTTTAACCATTTTACCTAGATACAACTATCATTTACAAATGAGAGTGTATAAATTTACAATAAGAGCCTTGCATATATAGGAAAGGTAGGAATAAACAATTGACTAACCCTCTAAATATGCAACATATATAAGCTCAAATGACAAGTTTTTAAGCATGTGTCAAGTGTGCATGAACTAGGTGTGTCAAAGGTGATTACACGCGTCTCAACCACAAGAAGTGAGGAAAAAATTAAAAATCACCTAAGTGGAGACTTAACTATTGTGAATATGACTCTCTTAGGTAGGCTAAAAGCTAACTAGTTTGATAATGTCACTATTCACACTAGCATGTTCATTCATGGCCATTTTTTAGGACTCTACATCATGCATACCTAAAGAATTTTGCACACTTTTTAGGTTCATCATTGTTATTATTTGAAGAAAAAAATACATCTAAAATTGCTAAGGTAATACCTTTTTGGTGGTTGTCTCCACCAAGTTGGCCTTTATAAAAGCTAAGGTGGATTTTCACCTCTTCTCTCAAAGAATTTAAGGTTGAATATTTGTCCTCAACAATGGGTCTTATTTGGGTTCTGAATTAAAATTTATTTTTTATGGGAAGAAGGTAAACTACATCTTTCTTTTCAATTTTGTCTATCTATAATAAAAGGGAAGAAAATTTAATCTCTTTGAAATTAACATTTGTGTTGTATAAAACCTTCTCTATAACAAGATCCTAGAATTTGTATTCTTTCACACACTAATTATAACTAATAAAATATATTTTATATCCTTGTTATATAATTTAGTATGCTTATCCATTGGCACATGTGCATATGCCTCACAACAGAAAACATGAATATCACTTGGTGAAGGATTTTCTATGCAACCATGGATCCATATATATTTTATCACCAAGAGCTAATGTAGGATAATTTTTTATTAGGTATCAAGTAGTGGATATATCATTAGCCTAAAATATTTGTTCCAAGCCAAATCCACTTAGAAATTATCAACCTTCTCCATCATTATTTGATTCATACAGTCAATAACTATTTTTAATAGAAAATACAAAGATGCCTTTATCCTTTTAATACCACAATCCTTTTAGAAGATATAAAATTATTTAGAATAATATTCACCACCATTATTGGTTCTCAAAAACTTATAATTTATACTATCTTGAATTTCTATTATAGCTTTGAACAAATTAAAATAACTAAAACATTAATATCTTCCTATGAGAAAATAAATCCATTTCCTTATGCTATTGTAATTATTAAGTGTGGTATAATAAATATATTTTAGAATCAAAGGACTAAAAATATATGAATGAATAAGATCTAATAACCTATAAGACTTACAAGAACTCAAATAAAACTTTTTTTTTTTTTTCATAGATGTAATATCCACAAAAAATAAACTTAAGATTATAGTTAGATAAACCTTCAATGAGATTTTTATTTCTTAAGGTCCATAGAACCTTCTCTCTTATGTGGAATAATATATAGTGCCATAACATTACCCTTTTAGCTAGTAACTTAGTCTTTATAGAAAGAAAACCCTTGTATACTTAGAAAGCATGACTATTAGCTAAAGAAGATACTAATCCTTTATCCAATGATCTAGATGAAGAAATTATTTTAAGAGTACTGAATTATGCACCCAATCAAGATAAAATAATGTGCCCAATATAAAACCTCTATAAATTATTATAGAACCTCTAACCATCTCACATCTTACATTAGAAAATAAAAATTGCACACCCATGTAAATATTTTTTCTTACAAATAAATGGTTTCATATTCACCTAGTGATATGAAAACACCATTAATTTTTATTTTATTTTTTTACTAAAAGAGGGGTAAAAATTTATTCAATCTAGAAAAGAGCAATACAAAGCAAGGGCATTACAGAAAACACCATTAATTAGATTAAATCAGTGTTCCATGGGGACATGTCCTCCCCTAAATTTTTTCAGTACCCCCATCCCAGACGTTTCATAGACTTGGAGACACCAGGGAGACGTCCCTCTATCATCCCTCCACTGTCGCCGAGACATGAGAAATGTCTTGAAGATGTGGGGGATGCCTAGGCATCTCTAAGACATCTTAGGGACGTCCAAGCATCCCTCGAGCGTCTCAGAGATGCCCAAGCATCCCCCACACTAGGATGTGTTTTAAAGTGTTTTTTTAAATTTCTTTTATTTTTATTGTTCTTTGTGCCTGGGGCCCAACCCTAAAGGATTGTGGAACCCATCACAAAGCCTCTAAATGAAATAAAAGTCTCTAATTGCTCATTTTTTTACTCACATATGCATTTGATGTTTTGCAATGGCTAGGTGAAGAAGAGGAAAACCAGTGAGAAGAGTCAGTGAAAGAGTGAGTTTGAGGTGTTGCAAGTGCAAGAGGGGTGAGAAGGAGAAAGAAGAAGAAGAGGAGGAGCATTCTGCACCAATTTTGAAGGATTTTTCAAGCACAAGGTAGGGTTTTATGACTTTTTTTCTTAGTTTTTTCATTTTTTTGGTTTTGTTTTCCAAGTTTTTAGATTCATTTTGAAAATGTAGTTTGATGTTTGAAATGGGCATTGAAATGAAAATCAAAAAATGAATATGCATTTGTAGCCATGTCTATGAAATTATGATTAAAAAATTAATCATAATTCCATATACATGGCTGCAAATGCATATTCATATTTTGAATTTTCATTTCAAGGCTCATTGTTTTTTTTTCCATCTTTCCATCAAGATTCATCATGAAATTTTAAAATTTGTTAAACTAGGCTGAAACTAGGCACTTATAGAATTTATTTGTTTATTGCAGTGTCACAATGAGCTCTCATGACATCATCATGAGTGAGGATGAGGTTCATTCACATAGTGATACTGATCCTGAATATGCACTTGAGGCTGAGGGGAATGACCATGGGGCTGAGCATGAAGCCCAAACTAGTTCCATGGAAAGTGAAGCAAGTACTTTAGAGTTCCCTTCTGCAGTATTGGAAAAGTATGCTAAGGGTCCTTTTGATCCCAAATCCCCTCTCAAACAATTTGCAACAAAATATCTAAGCAGGCAAGGGGAAACATCTGGTGGCACAAGGAGGTGGAAGTGCAACTTTTGTGGTGAGGGGTGGTATGGGAGCATCACTAGAGTCAATGCACACCTTCTTTTAATTAAAGGAAAAGGTGTGGAGATATTTGAACTTTTGGAAAAACTAGAAAACATAAAATTCAAAGTTGAAATAAATAAGTTATGGGGTGTTCCTGATGATACTCTAGATGCACATGTGCCTACTACTTTGGTTCATAGGACATAGCTTCAACATAGCCAGCAACAAAGATCCAACCATACTTTGTAGATGAGAGTAGGAGGGAAACCAGGTTCTTCTTCTAGTGCCTATGCAAGAGAGGGGAGGGGGAAACGAAAATTGCAAAGTCAAACTCAAAGTAACCCCATTGCAGATTTGTTTATTGTGGAGCTCAAGGATGAGATAGATGATGCCATTGGAAAGTTCTTTTCCAATGGCATCCTGTTTCATGTTGCCCAATCTCCTTGTTATAAGGATATGATATCGATGGTTTCAAAGGGAGGACCATCATATGTGCCACCAGGTGAGATGAAATTGAGGACCACGATCTTGGATAAGAACTATTCCAAGATCAATTTGTTGATGGAGAAGATGAAGGAGTGTTGGGTTAAGACAAGATGCATCATAGTCATGGATGGGTGGACAGACATTATCCATCATCCACTCATTAACATCATGGTTACATGTACTGAGGGCCCATATTTTCTTAAGGCAGTTGATTGTTCAGGGCATCACAAAGATGTTGATTTTTAGTTTAAGGTTCTTAGGGATGCTATTGAGGAGGTTGAGCCACAAAATGTGGTCCAAGTTGTGATAGATGTTGCACATGTGTGCAAAGCTACAAGGAGACCTATTGAGGCTACTTATAGGCATATTTGGTGGACCCCATACTGTGTGCATGCCATGAACAATGCACTCAAGGACACGGGAAAGATTGATTGGATTAGAGTGGTGGTTAATGATGCGAGAGATGTGCAGATGTTTATCTACAACCACCACACATCACATGCACTCTTTAGGACCTTTTCTAAGGAGTTCCTGAAACCTACTTATATGAGATATGCTTCCTATTTCATTCTCTTGGACATAATGATTGAGTTGCAAGAGGCACTGCAAATCATGGTCATGACAGTAGATTGGAGTAGGTGGGCTAAGTCTAAGACAAAGTAGGGGAGGAGGGTGAAGGATACAGTAAAAAGCGATGCATTTTGGGCTGATGCAAAATATATTATTGCCATCATTAAACCAATTTTCTAGGTTATCAGGCATGGGGATGCAGATGCACCTAACCTTGGAGAGGTGTATGAGTGCATTGATTCTACGCTTGATCATATGAGGGTTGATGTGCAAGAGAGGGACCCCACATTATCATTCTACCATGAGCACATTTAGCCAATCATTCATAGGAGATGGGAGAAGCTCAACACTCCCTTGCACATGGAAGCCTATGCACTTAATCCTATGTGGTACTTGACTAGGCTTGGTAGAGTGACACCAATAGAGGATGTAGAGGTGAAGGTAGGGTTCTTTAGGTGCATTGAGATGATGTATGATGATGTAGATGCTAGTGTGATTCACACTGAGTGGACCAAATTTTCCACTGTCAGGGGTTATTCAGATGCAACCAAGATGGATATGCGAACTATGACATAGGAGGACCCAATTTCGTGGTGGAATTGCCATGGATTGGGATATTTGACTACCACTCTATCCATTCGATTGTTATCTCAGGTTTCTAGTTCTTCAGCTACTAAGCGGAACTGGTCTACATATAGCTTCATCCACTCTCTTAAGAGGAACATACTTACCTCTAGGAGAACAGAGAAGCTTGTGGCTATACATAGTGATTTGTGTCTCATTGACTACAAAACACTTTTGTACAAAGAAAGTCCAATAGCATGGTGGGATGTAGAGCCAGAGGAGCCAAAATAGATTGATGAGGATGCTTCAATTTTGGCTTCAGATGCAAGGTTGGTTGGTGTCAGTTTGGCTAAGCTTGATCACAAGGATTCCAGTAGTTCGAGTGATGAGGAGTTTGGGAATGATTAGAGGCCTCCCTTCACTATATTTTTTTATTTTGTACTTATTTTGATTATGATATCAATGTACTCATGCTACTCATTGTAATCATTTTTATCATTATGATATGATATTATGATGTGGCATGTCATATCTTCGATATTCATATAATAGAAATCTCAAATTAGACAATTTCATTTGTCAAATTTTAATATTTTATTTGACTACTAATAGTATTCAAGTATTCAAAATGTTAGTATTTGCAATTTTACTAATTTTCCAAAGTTTAATTTGAAATGTTATTTTGAAACATCTTTTTATAACTAGTTATTCAAGTACCATATGTATATCAGTATTGCCCCCTACCGACGTCCCCTCACCATCCCCCCACCATCCCCAAACTTAGACCCCTTGTCCCCCCATCCCCAAGACATGTCCCCAACACGGGACACATCCCCTTCAAGAAACTCCGTGGAACACTGACTTAAATATATGATCAAGAAATTTAATTTGAAATCTACCACAAATAATTTTTTAAATAAGATTCATCACTCAATTACACCTTACCTCCATCAAATTAAATATATTTTGAAAACTTATCTCTATTAGAATTCATATAAAAAGATGCATATGAATCAATTGTCATGCATTGTCACTTACACAAGTTGCTAAAGTTGGAATTAATGCATCACCATTTTCATTTCTACATTTAGAATTAGAATCAATATTTTTTATTCTTATTTTCTTTACATTCTTTCCAAATATGACTAGATTTCCTAAAATTCTAGAATATTACTTTGAAATTTCTAGGAGACTTAGATTTTCCTTTAGATTTGGATCTCAAATTCTCACATTGTTTTCTATGCTTTTTTCTTTTTTCTTTTGATCTACCAAAAATGTTGAAGACCTCCTTAGTAATCATGAGATATTTCCTAATCTCTTTTGAGAGTAAGGAGATAACAAAATCATCCACATTCAAGGAAATAAAAGTGCTCCTAATGGCTACAACTATTTGATCTCATGAATCAAGCAACAGATACAACAAAGTATAAAGCATCTCCTACTCATATATTTTTACACCCACTAAAATTTATTATGCCAAAAACACATTAAATCAATTTAGGTGGTTTGAAAATTTTCCTCCTTCCTCCATTCTCAAATAATTAACCTTCTTTGATAGAAAAAAAATATCAATTATGGAATTTTCTTGATAGATTTCATCTATTTTTTCCCATAATTTCTTCACAATAATTTCTTTGTGGACATTATTAAAAAATATAACTTTCAAGACGTAATATTATGATACCTTTATCTTTTCAGTACATAATATTGTATTGTGCAATCATGGTTGCATTTTTAGTTCTAGAAACTTTCTTTTCTATGACACCCCATAAATCTTGGTCTACTAATAGATCTTCTATTTTAATATTCACAACTCAAAATTTTTACTAGAATCTTGGTATACCCCAATCCTCACTCTTTATTTTTTGTTATAGTAATCATGCATTAGTTAATAATTAATTAATCTTTAATTGATTATTAGTCTAATTCATTTCATGCACTTAAACTAAACTTTGGAGTTCTTTTATTGTTTTATTAGCTAAGCTATTATTAGATAATTATGTCTCATCACATGTGATGTTGATACTTTTCATGATCTAATCCCTTTATCATTCAGAGTTTCTCTTATAAAGAACTCACCCTTCATTGTATTATCTTACAAGATCTCCTTGAAGATTCTTGAGGTTCATTCTATAAGTTTTTCTAGTTGAGGACATAGAAAATCATTATTTGCAACTCTCTTTGTGTGGAAGGTGCTTTTTTTTCATTGTTTGATCTTATGTCTCATGTTTATTCATAATTCTATCACTTTTCATATGTGTTTCATATAATAATATCACAAAGTACTCTTCTAAATAAGCCCCCACTCCTTTTATGACTCAAAATATTAAACAACCTAAATATTGAAATTAAAGTTGTTAAGGAAGAAAGGGTAGGTAAATTAGTTTCCTATGCTAATATTGAGAGGATAGATGTACATAAAACTTTAAAATTTATTATAAAATATCAAAAAAAATGTAGAAAAGAAATATATATACATATTTTTAAAATAGCACTAGTATATGTGAGGAAAACTCTTTGAATAGAAAAATACTACACTCTAAAAAAGTCAATATATTATTCAATTAACAAAATGATTATTGTTTGCAAGAAAATTGGGGAAACACAAAATAAAGTTCTGATCCCCAAGTACTTTATGAGTGTTGTAGTTTATACCTCAAACTCGGGCATATAACCAAAAATGCCAATTAATTCAAAAGAAAGATGAACTAATTAATTATATATCTACAAAATGACAGATAACATCAAATAGATAGAATTTTAGTAACCATTATAATAATCATATAACAAGAATGCAATATATATCTTCCCCTATACTTTGCCTTTTTCTTTCCTTTCTTACATGCAATCCTTACACATATTACAATTTCGTATACAATTTTTACATATATTTGTTTGTGCTTTCTTTATTATTATCCTTCTCTATATTTTCCCTCTATCATTCATATCTTTCTCTATACATATATCTATGAGATGGGATGTGACCCATCTATTCTACCCTAGTCTAGATGGTATCTATTTAATCTTAGGGTGTGCAAGCTCTTTGTGACAAGATGCGGTAGGATTTTTTAGTGGTGTCTACACTATTACTCTTTCTAGCTAACATCATCCCCTCTTTCAAAATGTTGATTTATCCTCAAGTCAACCCTACTTTGGTGGAATATGATAGTGTTTAAGTCATCCTCCATTGGAAAAGGCTTGTTGTATGGTACCATCTAATGTTCTTAGTTGCATTTCTCTAGAGTCAAGGATCTAATGAATTTTAAAATGGCCTAACCATCTGACCTTGAGTTTTCCTTGATTTTGAATTTACTATCATAGAGTAAGACCTTATCATTGACCTTCATATGTTTAGATCTAATATTTCAATCATTCTATGCTTTTTTTCTTCCTCTTTATGTCCATAGGTGATGTGCCGACAATTTTCTTACTTTATCTAGTTTATCTAATTATTCTAGGTGGTATTTGATAGATTCATCATCTATGAGTCTTAAGTTTAGATTTTTTTGGGGATTATGGACCATGAATTTTATTCGTATACTGGTTCCCATGCCATACAAGAGATAAAATAGAGTGTGTTTTGTGGCTCATTTGTACATGTAGTGCAATGTGTCCAAAGTACCACAAGAATTTTAATCTCCCAGTCAGTCTTGTTTCAATCACACATCTTAGTTAGAGTAGTTCCTATAATCTTATTTAGTGCTTCACTTGCACCATTTTCTTGTAGATGGTATGGTGTGTTGCTATTATGGGTGATCATAAAATTAGCTAGTAATTCCTTTATTATTTTGTTAACAAAGTGTTTTCCTTGATCACTGGTTATACTAAGGGTGTTGGAAGAATGAAGGTGTCATTAATTTCAACTGGTTAAATAGTTATCAAATGGTTTTTGTTGGCATTGATGTAATGGATGCAAGTTATTAGTTGTATATGTTGAGGATATTGAAAAAATTGTAATGAAGAAAGGTTTTAGGTGTTATGTGGTTGCTCTAGGTTTTTCTCTAGGATTTTCTCCTATGTTTGCATGGTTAAGATATGTTGATCAAGGTTGTTAGAAGCTACTATATCCAAATTTTTGATCTTTGATTCATTGTACAATGTGAGTTATGTTCACCAGTTGTGAACTGTGGTTTTTTGTGTATCTAGCTGAGGTCCGAGAGAAATGTTGTTGCTTTAGATTTCCTTTTGGTTCTAGAGTTAAGCTATTATGATCATGTTGAAGATAATTTTGGTGTCTAGAAGGATTGGATCATGTTAAGGGTTATGTGTGCTTAATTTTTTGATGTTTTTTACATTGGTTTGGTTGACCTTATCTTGAACACTACTTTCAAATTTCATGAAGCGTGTTGGGACCTATTTGGGTCCTCATCAAACATGTTATTGGGTTACCCTCATTCTAATTCCACCCTAGGATGTTTTGGCACCAACCTAATTTGAATTTAATAATGGATGGCCAACTTTGGACATGTTTCAAAGTTGAAGATGGTATAAATACATGATGAGTTAGTGGTGAAAGAAAAATAAGAGATAAGTTCAAAAAAATATAGTAGATAGATGTGAAATAGATGTGAAACAGTGTGTGTATGTGATGCAAGTGTGGAAAATCAGTACGAATTCTAAATGCTAAGTTTCTAGACATAGTGAGTTGAAGGTGTACTCTATCATTCATGCATGTCTACAAGTGGTTGAGTGAATTGTGGTGGAAATATCTGTTGCATTGAGATTGTCTTCTCTCTATAACATATCTCTTCTATATTATTTTTATCTCTATAGAAATGAGCCTTCTAAGTGGTTAACCCTTGTTGGATAGTGAGTCCAGATCTGGACAGTTAGTCTTGTTTTGGTAGTGATCCTTTTTTGGTAGTGAGCCTTTGTAATCTGTTTTGATATTCCTTATATTGTGAGCTAACCCTCACCATGGTTTTTCCCTTATTGGTTTTTCCACATAAATCTGGTGTTAATGTGTTTGTGTGATGCTTTTCAGTTTCTACACTTACACTTAATGTTTAATCATTTTAGCAAAGTAAAGGATTTAAGATTGATCTAAGTTTTGGTGAATGTTTTAAAAGTTAAAATTTGGTACAACTATTTCAACCCCCTCTTATTTTTCTTGTTCAACAATTGGTATCAAAGCTTGGTTCCTTAGAGAAGAGCTTAACTACTTAAGGAAGGTCTGAGATGGCTATCAAAGATACTTATAAGTATCTAAAGTTCAATGGAACTTATTATGTTATCTAGAAAATACTAATGGAAGAATATTTGGAGTATTGTGGATATGATGTGGAGAAAGCTTACAAGACTATTTACACTCCTCCTGCTAATGTTCCAAGTATGGCTAATGAGATCAAGGCACATGAAGCAAATTTTTTTTGAGTTGATTAAAGTTCAAAATCTGAAGATTGCTAAATTTTTTTAGGATGCTTTAGAGAAGGTGCACGAAGGAGATTAAAGGGTCAAAGAGGTAAAGTTGCATAATTTGGGGACATAGTTTGAGCTCCTACATATGTCTAAAAATTAAATCCTAGGTGGGCATGTGCGGGATCATGGTATGCCAAAGCAGGCCCTTAAGTGGCACAAAATTCAGAAAAATCGGTGTTAGGCAACCGGCGTAAATATTTGAATAAGTTATCTATATTATTTCAAAAATATAGAATATAATTTGTAGAAAATTGAATGTAGTTTCTAAAATACTAGGTTTATTTAAAAATAAATAAAATCTATTTGGTGAAAATTTGGAAATTTCAATCATTATACTTAAATTTCAAGGAAAAAATAAAAAGTGAGTGTTTGTCGACCACCTAACCATAATAAAATGATATTATTTTTGTAAGATTTTATATATAAGTAGAGGACTCATGTATGGATGTGATGCATATTTTTTTTTGTAATTTTTTTCAAAGTAAATAATTAATTATGAATTTTTTACAACTTTTTAGAAAATATAAAACTTCGTCACGTCGACCACCTTACAAAAATTCATGAAATTTAATTTTTCTTTTTTAATCCTATAGTATGTAAAGCATATAATGTGGCGCATGTTTTGGTTAAAAATATGATACCGTTGAAAGTTATAGATGTTTTTCAATCAGCCTATCGATCAGGACTTTAGTAAGTAATTCTAATAGAAAATGAATAATAATTATTTATTAAATTCAAATTAAATCATACTTTATATTTTTGGAAAGCTGAGAATCTCCTCTAAAAACCATTTCGTTTCATTAATTTTGGGTGAAAAAAAAGTCGTCAGCCACATACCCTACAAATATTGCCACTTTTGGCATACCATGATCCTGCACATACCCGGAATTACATAGATTAGATGAGGTAGTAACTAGAATGTGAGGACTTGGTGCTACAATAAATGAATCCAAGGTTGTAAAGAAAATTCTTAGAACTCTCCCTGATGCTTATAACGAAAAGGTATGTGCTATTGAGGAACATATAGACTACAAGACTTACACTAAAGATAAGTTATTGGGAACTCTAAAATCTTATGAGATGAGAAAGCCGAATTTGAGAAATGGATCCAAATTAGAAACTACTTTTAAGGCTACAGAAACTGAAGATCTGAATGAAGAAAATCTTGATGAAGTATAAGGTAACTTTGTGAGAAGGATGAAGAAAGGATTTGATAAGTATGAAGGTAAGTTACCTTTTAAATTCTTTAGTTGTGGAGGAATAGGTCATTATGCTTCCAGATTTCCAGAAAGAGCCAAGAGGAATAAACAAATATTTAAAAAAGAAAACAAAAGCAAGAAGATCAACAAATCATATTATGTGAATGAGGATGCTAGTATCTCTAATGAGGAATCTAATTATGGAGATCTTGATGACAATGAATGTTTTTTCTTGGCTATAAAAGATGAACCTACTTCTGCTAATTCTTAAAAACAAGTGCAAGAATGCCCTCTAGAGAAGGAGAAAAGTGAAAGTACTGTAATCTCTTCCCTACATGCTAAACAAGAAAAGAACTATTGGGTTGTTGATAGTGGTTGTTCACATCACATGACCGGTGATAAGAGTAAGTTTGTTAAACTTGAAAAATATGATTGAGGCTTAGTTATGTTTGGAGATGATATTGGTGCTAAGATTTGTGGGATAGGTTCAATAAGTTTTGATGGAAAGCCTAATATTGATGATGTATACTATGTTAAGGGTTTAAGGTATAATCTCTTGAGTGTTGGATAAATTTGTGTAATGTCCCCATTTTGGCCATAAGCTCTTCGTTTGGTTTTAGCCTATTTCCGGAAATCCATAGGCTACTCAGATGTGCGAATTTAGGGTTTCCACTTTCATTAAGTCTTGCTTCCAGCTTAGTTCTGCTTTCTGTTGGTTTTGAGGTAAACTTACTATTTTTGGCAGTGGTTATTTTTAGTAAGTCTAATTTTGGCAAGTGGCATCATCAGCAGTTCAACTCAAGTCATCTTGTTATCCATCAGTTTCAGTTTGGCTTTGGTTTGGTTTTCTTCATGAGTTGAGTTTATACTTAGTCAAATTTCATGTTTCTCAGTTGTACCCCATGCCTAGGAGTAATAACTTCATGTTGTTTTAAAAGAGGGGCCATTAAGGGGGTCAATTGTGCATTTAATGATTTATTAAATGCTTTATTGTTACAAATGAAGTTGGACCTAAAAGGGCGTTGAGTAATATTTTATTATTTCAAAAAAAGTAAAAGGAAAAAGGTGGCGTCCCTTTTGGGAGTTGAAGTGATTCAACTTCTTGGAATTTGAAGAGTTTTGTTGCTTCATTTGCCAACTAAAGCTTATATATTGCTGCTGTTTGAAGAGCTGATTATCCAATGTTTATGCTAATGTTATGTTGTCAAAATGACAACTTGTTTAATACTTCGAGGGATGCTTACCTCCTAGTTCCAATCCAATTTCGTGTTTGAAAGACAACACCTAGTTGGTCTTATTGCTGCTTCTCAATCAGACTAGCAGATTGTGCTTCAAAGTTGGTGAATTTTGGTGAGAATTTCAGTTTTAATGTTGCTGATGTATACACAGCTGAAGGTGTTTTTCATTTACAGCTTTTGATGTGAATTTATTTTGGTTATGGGTATTTGATCCTTGCAATTCTATGCTAATGGCGACCATATTTGGAGAATTTCATAATTTAATTCCAAGTATTTGATTTTTAGCAAGAGAAATCGCCCCTCTTGAGGGCCGTACCATCTTGAGAGTGCATTGGGATTCGTGCAAAATAATATCTTGAGTTTTGATGCAGTTTTGTGGTTTGAGTTTGGGCGCCTATCCTCCAAAGAGACTTTGCATTTCGTTTCATTCAATTCAGAGGTATATTGAAAGAGTTATGAGCATTTCATTGTTTTACAGGTGCTGGTTTACAGTTTCAGTTTGCTGGTTTTTATTATCAGACTTCAATAAGTTCAGAATTTGGCTTCAATTTCAGTCTTTGAGAGTTATATAAACTAGCTAAATTCATCCTTCACATATTTGCATTCATTCTTCTATTGTAACACTTGTAATTTGCAGTTTTTCTTAATTGTAAGGTTGAGAATTAGTAGTACTAATCCAACCATTTATTTACTGCATTTACTTGTGATCTTTAATGCAAATATCATAACCCCTGGATGGTTTACCGCCAGTGTGGAGGAATCTGATTTGTATTTACTTTCTATCACCCACTGTTAAGTGGAGAATTCCCACTGTTTAGTGGATGCCCGCCGCAGCGGAGGAATTAGTCTGGATTATGTTGTTTTCTTCCCCCCACTGTTTAAGTGGTTGAGCGGATTTCTTCATGGCTGGTTATCCGCCTATTTGTTTCAGTTTTCAATTAATAACTCCATCATATGTTAGCACCTCGCCCTCAGTGGGATCTTGAGTGCACATTCTTGACGTTGAGTTTGTTTCATTTCAAGTACTGTTCTTTAATTTCTCCGCCATATGACAACACCTATCCTTCCTTGGGATTGAGTGTGCATTCTTGGCGTTGAGTTCTTTCAAGCTTGGATTTCAGTTTTGATGCTAATGCTAATCCATTGGCGTAGTGTTGGCTTGTGTTATGATAATTCAAGAAAAAAATTGGTTGGCATATTTCAGTGGTATCAGAGCAGAAGTTCCTGCCATCCTGTTGGGAAGAACAGAAAATTAGTGTTGCCACAATGGACATCAACAGATTTGTCGAACAGTTCATGAGGGAATGTGAACATGATGCTTCCATATTCCATGCAGAATATCAGAGTATGTCAGATGAGTTCAAGAATGATGTTTCTTTTGATTGCTACTTGAATTGTGTGTTGATTAGGTATCCTAAAAAAGTGGGTGTGGTCAATTACATCAAGAAAAAAATTAAAAGAGAAGCAGAACTTGCCATGGTTGAAGAATCAAGGAAGGAAGAAGCAAAAGGATCTGTTTGTGGTTTGCAGCCCACAAGTAAGCAAATTGAAGAAAAAAATCAGTCAATTAGTGTTGAAGAAGACACAAGCAAGGTGCACATTTTGGTTCAAAATGAAAGTGGGCTTGATGAAGATACCTTGGCAAATGAGGAGATTAAGTTAGAGTCCCAAAATACATCCCTAGACTTGCATGGGATGGGAAATAATGAAGATTGTTATGGTAAGAAGATCATTACAGCAGTCTTGAGTCCTAATAAGGATTCAACCAATGAAGATCTCGAGACAAATGGCTTCTCAAAAGATGCTGGTGGAACAGTTGTGTGGGATAAGTACGTTGAAGAAGAGCAAGATGAAGCAAATACTAATGGTGTCTTTGAACCAGCTTATGACCATTACGAAAGTGATGTTGTTGATGGTGATTCCGATGTGTTTTTATCTCCTCTTGTTGAAGATTTAGTGAAGGATAATTCTCTACTTGTTGCTGAGCCAATTCCATATGAAGAATTAATGACAAGTGTCCAAGAAGACTTCTTTGGTATGTATGTGGGCACTAATGATAAAATCAGCAACACATCTACTCAAGATAATTTCATTGAAGAAAAGAATGACAAAATATTCAAAGCAACCAGCTTTGATGATTCTTTAATCCGATATAATGCTAGTGACTTGGGTGGTAGTGGGTTTGATTATCAAACTACATCTGTGGAGAAAGTTATAGATGAAGATTTCAGTTCAAGTGGGTTGAGGAGTGACTCATTCAAAGAGTCAATAGTTCAAGAGGAGCATGATGATCTCTTTCCTATTGATCATTGCAATCAAACCTTTCACATTTGGGATCCGGGTGCGATGTCACCAAGGTATGATAAAGAACCGGAGTGGGATAAATTCCCCTTTGATCCTGATGAAGTTCAAAAATCAGTTTGCAATAAAAGTAATGAAGTGATCTTTGGAGGAGAAGTTGCAGCAATGGCTAATGAGAACGTGATTTCTTATGTTGAAGAGAAGAATGTTTTAAAATCAGCAAATGGTTTGGATGCCTTTCAGAATTACGCACAAGAAGAGTATGAGAACTTGAAAGGTCAAGATAGAGGTACTAATTTGTTTGAAGAAGTTGTTGACAAGCCTTCGATTCAGGAGTTATGCAGTGATACGATTAGAAAGGAGGCTGATTTTGATAATCAAGTCAAAGAAAATAAATTAGAAAAGTTGATGTTTGATGAGCAAAGCTTCTTTGCTGATTATGATCATGGGCCTAAAGAGCTGCAAGTTTTGAAGGATAACTTATTGGTTACAAAAGAGAAAATTGTTAAGGTGTTATCAAGATTTGATAGCACACACAATTGTATTGAAGAACTTTACTGGGAGCTGCAGTTTGAAGAGAGACAGAATGGAGTTAAGGGTGGAGACACTCTTTCTAAGGTGCGAACCATCAAAGAAGCATTTGAATCCATAAAGTCAGATTATTTGCACTTGCTCTCAGATAGGGATCATGCTATTAAGTTTGCAGAGGAAACCTATGATGCCTATCAAGAGAAGGAGAATGAGGTTGATAGGCTTTGTCTTGATCTTTCCTTAGCTCATCACTCTTTATGCAAGGGAGAAAATCAAACTCTTATTGCAGCCACACTTGAAGGACAAGAAGCTAATACAAGGATTATGGAGATCAAGCAAATAGTTGAAGGTATTAATGAACTCCATAATGATGAAACCTTGCTTAATTTTAAGGAGATTCATGAAGATGATGGTAATTGGAAGGTAAATCAAGAGTGTGAACTCTTGAGTTGGGAAGAGAACTTGCCTCAAGAAGGGGTAGCTTGCAGCCATGAGCTTGATGTGATGATTGGTAATGTGTGTGATATTCATCACGGTACATTCTACGATCAACAACTAATGATGGGTATCCTCAAGTTGCAGAAGATGTGCATGAATTCTATGAAAACACCAACGAAAGGGATGAAGGAAATATTTTTTCTATGATTGTGTACAATAATCCACCATCTTCACATAATTTGTTAAATCATAAGGTGATTGACAATTTCTACATGGATGACATTGATAAGAGGTTTTATGTTTTTGACATGCATGATTTCATGGTTAAGTATAAGATAATGTTGGTGGATCCAAGCTATATGTCAGGCAACACTCTCTTGGGATGGTTATTAAATGAGCATTTAATGATGTCCAAACTTGAACTTGCTGGTCTTCACTCAGCATTGACCAAGGGAAGAGTACCGCCTATCTTAAGATGGTTGATTTGGTCAGGTCTCAGAAATATGCATCAAATTGTGGGAGAACTTTCAGACTTGCCCCTTTGGTTCCTAGATTGTGCTTTGTTGATGAGTGATTATTCTAAAATGCTGTTCATTAAAGGTTCAAACTTTGCATTGATGGTTGCAGCTGATTACATGGATTTGTGTGCTCGAGACTTTCACTATGGCTCTTGGAGATATGTTGGGAATTTTTCCCAATGTGTTGGAGATTATTTGTGGTTGGGAATTCATGCTTGGAATTCTCAACAAGGCTTGATGGAGATTGTTGCAAGTAGAAAAAAGGATCTTCGAAGAGATAAGAATTCAATTCTCAGAATCTTTGATGCGGCCCCCATCTTTACCAGCCATTCGATGGTTCCTTTTTCTCATCAATTGATGGATTGGAGAGATGCTTCGAACAAAAGATGGTTTAATAATGGGTTGAAGTTCCTTGAGGGAATGTTTCCAGCCTTGAGCATGAACAGTTGTCATATTATGAACGCTGATTTCCAAAGTTGCAGCAGTTGTTCAACTCCTTGTATGCTGATTTTCCTAAAATCAGACTTTAATTGGTTTATTTCAGACTTCATGGGCAGCTGGTACATTCATTTTTTCTTTTCACAATCTCTTTTCAGTGAGGGTTTATGGCCTCTAAAGTGGGAAATGATGTTTCATTGTGATTCAGATCAATTTTGGATGATGTTTAAGTTCCTTTCCAGTGGTTTCCTTTGTACAATCTCTTGCATTAGTGTTTGGGGCAGCGAACCTTTGTTTGTTTGGGTTCAATTTTTTGAGTCTTTTGGGGAGAGATTGGTAGAAGTTTTCAAAAAGCTTCTTGATTATGTTAGAGTTACTCAAAGGAGGCATTATTCTTCCTTGAGGAGTTTGGATGATGCAGCTGTTATGACTTTGCAAAGAGTTGTTTTTCCCTTTGCAATTAGCTATGATGGAGACACACTTGCTGTGGTGACTCAGTTTGTTGCTTTGAGGAGTTATGTTGTTGAGGATATTTTTGAGTTGATTAGGTTATTCTTTTTGGTTCACAGAATGGTGATTGACATTGACATTGCAGATGTTAATTCCTCAGAGTTTATTGGGCACAAAATGCTGCTTGATTTTGATTCCATTCCTTACATGTTTTTCAGTTTGAATTTCAGGCATGTAATCTCTTTGAGGTTGCAGGGATGGTTTGTGCAGTTATGGTGCAATGATTTCATTTTTATGATTAGAGTGGAGCAGCATCAACATGGTGGAACTTTTCAGAGATGGACTTGGGACCCTGGGATCCTATTTGTTTTGTTGGGATCAGTTTGGAGTGTTGTGGCATTGCTTGAGGACAAGCAATTTTGGGAAGGGCGGACTGTAATGTCCCCATTTTGGCCATACGCTCTTCGTTTGGTTTTAGCCTATTTCTAGAAATCCATAGGCTACTCAGATGTGCGAATTTAGGGTTTCCACTTTCATTAAGTCTTGCTTCCAGCTCAGTTCTGCTTTCTGTTGGTTTTGAGGTAAACTTACTATTTTTGGCAGTGGCTATTTTTAGTAAGTCTAATTTTGGCAGTGGCATCATCAGCAGTTCAACTCAAGTCATCTTGTTATCCATCAGTTTCAGTTTGGCTTTGGGTTTGGTTTTCTTCATGAGTTGAGTTTATACTTAGTCAAATTTCATGTTTCTCAGTTGTACCCCATGCCTAATAATAACTTCATGTTGTTTTAAAAGAGGGGCCATTAAGGGGGTCAATTGTGCATTTAATGATTTATTAAATGCTTTATTGTTGCAAAGTGAAGTTGGATGCCTAAAGGAGGTTGAGTAATATTTTATTATTTCAAAAAGTAAAAGGCAAAAAGGTGGCATCCCTTTTGGAAGTTGAAGTGATTCAACTTCTTGGAATTTGAAGAGTTCTTGTTGCTTCATTTGCCAACTAAAGCTTATATATTGCTGTTGTTTGAAGAGCTGATTATCGAATGTTTATGCTAATGTTATGCTGTCAAAATGACAACTTGTTTAATACTTCGAGGGATGCTTACCTCCTAGTTCCAATCCAATTTCGTGTTTGAAAGACAACACCTAGTTGGTCTTATTGCTGCTTCTCAATCAGACTAGCAGATTGTGCTTCAAAGTTGGTGAATTTTGGTGAGAATTTTAGTTTTAATGTTGCTGGTGTATACACAGCTGAAGGTGTTTTTCATTTACAGCTTTTGATGTGAATTTATTTTGGTTATGGGTATTTGATCCTTGCAATTCTATGCTAATGGTGACCATATTTGGAGAATTTCAGAATTTAATTCCAAGTATTTGATTTTTAGCAAGAGAAATCGCCCCTCTTGAGGGCCGTACCATCTTGAGAGTGCATTGGGATTCGTGCAAAATAATATCTTGAGTTTTGATGCAGTTTTGTGGTTTGAGTTTGGGCACCTATCCTCCAAAGAGACTTTGCATTTCGTTTCATTCAATTCAGAGGTATATTGAAAGAGTTATGAGCATTTCATTGTTTTACAGGTTGCTGGTTTACAGTTTCAGTTTGTTGGTTTTTATTATCAGACTTCAATAAGTTCAGAATTTGGCTTCAATTTTAGTCTTTGAGAGTTATATAAACTAGCTAAATTCATCCTTCACATATTTGCATTCATTCTTCTATTGTAACACTTGTAATTTGCAGTTTTTCTTAATTGTAAGGTTGAGAATTAGTAGTACTAATCCAACCATTTATTTACTGCATTTACTTGTGATCTTTAATGCAAATATCATAACCCCTGGATGGTTTACCGCCAGTGTGGAGGAATCTGATTTGTATTTACTTTCTATCACCCACTGTTAAGTGGAGAATTCCCACTGTTTAGTGGATGCCCGCCGCAGCGGAGGAATTAGTCTAGATTATGTTGTTTTCTTCCCCCCACTGTTTAAGTGGTTGAGCGGATTTCTTCATGGCTGGTTATCCGCCTATTTGTTTCAGTTTTCAATTAATAACTTCGTCATATGTTAGCACCTCGCCCTTAGTGGGATCTTGAGTGCACATTCTTGACGTTGAGTTTGTTTCATTTCAAGTACTGTTCTTTAATTTCTCCGCCATATGACAACACCTATCCTTCCTTGGGATTGAGTGTGCATTCTTGGCGTTAAGTTCTTTCAAGCTTGGATTTCAGTTTTGATGCTAACGCTAATCCATTGGCGTAGTGTTGGCTTGTGTTATGATAATTCAAGAAAAAATTGGTTGGCATATTTCAATTTTGCAGTAAAGGATATAATCTTATATTTAAGGATGAACGATGTGAAATTAGGAAAGATTTTGGAACAATGATTGTTGCAAGAAAAAAATCTAAAGGAAATATATCTCTATCAACTTAAGGGTGTTGATGGACGATGCTTTATGACTTAGATTAATGAAATTTGGTTATGGCATCAAATAATGTGTCATATAAATTTTGATAATCTGGAAAGGATTAGTGTAGTACATTCCATGAGATATTTACCAAGGATTACAAAGCTTATTAATGCTATTTGTAGGAATTGTCAATTTGGGAAGCAAGCAAGAAATCATTTCAAATCAAAGGAACAATATACTACTAGACTATTGGATTTAATTCATACAAATCTCTGTGGTCCTACAAGAGTGAGAAGTCTACAAAGTGAAATGTACTTTATGGTTTTGATTGATGATTACTCTAGGTATACATGGGTTACACTTCTTAGAGAAAAGTCTGATGCATTAGATAGGTTAGAGACATTCAAAGCTATGGTTGAGAATGAAGTAAACTTAAGGATAAAATGATTTAGGTCTGAAACAAGTTGTGAATTCACCTCCCATGAGTTTAATATGTTTTGTGAAGTTCATGGAATAAAAATACAATTATCTACTCTGAGAACTCCTCAACATAATGGAGTTGTTCAACATAATGGAGTTGTTAAAACAAAGCATAGAACAATTCAAGAAGTTGTTGGATCAATGATTATTGAGGCTGGTCTATTGGAAGTTTACTGGAGAGAATCCATTCACACTATTGTTTATGCATTCAATTGATTTAAAGGAAGAGCTAACAATACAAAGAACCCCTATGAGCTATGGTGTGGAACAATTCCTACTGTTAAGTATTTCAAGGTGTTTGGAAGAAAATGTTATATCAGATGGGATGAAGTAAATTTAGGGAAGTTTGATGCTAGAAGTGATGAAGGTATTTTTCTTGGATATTCTACTAAAATTGAAGCTTACAGATGTTTCAATAAAAGTAAAAGAAAGATTTTGGACAGCACAAATGTCAAGGTTGATGAAGCAATGAAGAATTCAATTGATGTGTATGGATATGTATCTGATGAGCTTGATTGTGTGAGGATTGAAGAAGTTGTGGAAGAATAGGAAAAGGATGAGAAAGAGAAGAAGAATGAACAAGAAGAAGAAGCTCTAGTGATCTCCCCTAAGACACCTAAGTATGTGCAGAAAAATCATTCAAAAAATTAGATCATTGGAGACAAGACAAAAGGAGTATTGACAAGAAGCAAAGTTGTTGCTAGTGAGATAAATCTATGTTTAATTTATGATATTGAACTAAATATTGTTAGTGAAGCATGTAATGATGAGAATTGGATGGAATCCATGAAAGAATAACTTATGAAAATTGAGAAGAATCAAACTTGGGAATTGATTCATATACTAGTAGATAAAAACATTATTGGATAAAAGTCGGTATTTAAAAATAATTTGAATGAGAATAGAGAAGTGGTTAGAAATAAAACAAGGATTGTGTGTAAGGGCTACTCACAAGTAGAAGGCATATATTTTTAGGAGAATTTTTCTCTAGTGGCAAGAATGGAAGCTATCAGGATATTCTTAACGTTTTTTGCTCATAAAGATTTCAAGGTCTATTAGATGGATTTTATGTCTATATTTTTGAATGGTGAGTTGGAAGAAGAGGTCTATATGGAACAACCAAAAGGATTTCAATTGTCAAATCAAATAGATATGGTTTGTAGACTGAAAAAATATTTATATGGTTTGAATCAAGCTCCTAGAGCTTGATATGCAAGGTTAGACAGGTACTCAATTCAACAAGGTTTCAACAAAGGTACAACATATAGTAATCTGTATTTTAAAATTGAAAATGAAAAAATATTGATTGTGGTTATATATGTTGATGATAGTATTTTTAGAGGAAATGAAACTATGTGTAAGATGTTTGTAGAAGAAATGCAAAAGGAATTTGAGATGTCTATGTTTGGAGAGATGAATTTCTTTCTTGGGCTACAAATTAATCAAACAGAGAAAGGGATTTTTATTTCATTGTCTAAGTATGTGAAAGTGATGTTGAAGAATTTTGGGATGGATGGTCCCAAACTGGTATGCACTCCTATGGTGATTGGTTGAAAATTAGGAAAAGATGATGACTCACCTAAGGTTGATTAGAGAAAATATAGATCTATGATTGGTGGAATATTATATTTGACTGCTACTAGACTGGATATTATGCATGGTGTCAGTCTTGTGGATATATTTCAAGAAAATCCTAAAGAAACACATGTTGTTGCTATTAAAAGAATATTCAGATATTTGAATGGTACTTTGGATTATGGCTTATGGTATCCTAGGGATACTGACTTCGCACTAAGTGCTTATAAAAATGTAGATTGGGATGGATGTGTAGATGACAGAAAAAGTACAAGTGGTGGTGCATTCTTTCTTGGTTGTAGATTGGTGGCATGGTTGAGAAAAAAGTAAGATTCACATTCCTTATCTACTGTTGAAGCTGAGTATTTGGTTGTTGCATCTTACTGTACACATGTTGTGGATGAAACAGACATTGAAAGATATCAAAGTAGTGTATGATGATCCCATGTCTATCTTCTATGATAATACAAGTGCAATTAACACCTCAAAGAATCCAGTGATGCAGTCGAGGAAAAAGAATATATCTATCAGGTATCACTTCTTGAGAGAGAAGGTTGTGGAGAATGAAGTAAAGCTTGAGTATGTACCAATGAAGTATCAGATTGTTGATTTATTTACGAAGGCTCTTCATAAAGATACTTTTGAGTATCTCTGAGAGAAGTTAGAGGTCATTTCCCCTCGTTTCTTGAACTATATGCATATGGAGATGCATCAGTTTGGTGGGTCTCTGCATCTATCTTTCTTTTGGATTGATATTTTGGCGGCTACCTCTCAGGGGGAGTAGGTAGTGTCATGTTTTTTCATTGAAAGAGTACTATGTTTTGAATGTCAAAGGAGAAATAAATTTAAAACATATTTTTCATTTGCCATTGATGTCAAAGGCGGAGAGGAGGAATAAGGAAGATGTGAAAAAAAAGATTATCTACTAAGGTGGAGAAACAGAAAGAAAAATCATGAAAAGTGTGTTCAAAGCTAGTGTGTTGTCTTTGATGGTTTTTCACATGATGTGTTGCCATCAATACCAAAGGGGGAGATTGTTGCAAGAATGAAGGTTTTTTTATTGATGTCAACTAGTTAACTAGTTATCAACTGGTTGTTGTTGTCATTGATGTCATGGATGTAGGTTATTGGTTGTATATGTCAAGTATATTAAGAAAATTATAATGAAGAGAGGTTGTAGGTGTTCTATGGTTGCTTTGAGTTTTTCTTTGGGATTTTCTCTAGGATTTGCTCCTATGTTTGCATGGTTCAGATATGTTGATCAAGATTCTTAGAAGCTACTATATTTAGATTTTTGATCTTTGATAAATTGTATAGTGCAAGTTATGTTCACCAGTTATGAACTGTGGTTTTCTATGTATCTAGCTAAGGTCTAGGAGAAATGTTGTTGCTTTGGATTTCCTTTTGGTTGAGTCTTATGACTTATGGTTCTAGTGTTAAGTTGCTATGATCATGTTGAAGATAATTTTGGTGTCTAGAAGGATTGTATCTATAGACACCTAAATTTGGACACTTAATTTATCCAAATTTATCCCCTTTTGTCTAAGCATCCCCTTATTTACATTAATTAAGTAATATTTCTATTATTTAATTAATATCCTTAATTCTCCCAAATCCCTAAGGTATTTAATTAATAAATAAATACCTTATCTCTTTAATCCTCTTTTTCATCAAATGAATTAAATAAATATGACATTTATTTAATTCCTCACATGTCACATCCCTTTCTTAATCCTAATTATCCCCCTAATCTCATCATTAGGGATGTGCACATGCCTAATCTTTGATTAGGATGTGTCACATCATCCACCTTTTGCAAGTTGGCCTCTAATCTCTCGTACCCACCTAACCCTCCTCTAATCCGTCATTAACTATCCTAATCAACCTCTCAAGGAATTTTTAATTCCTTCTATCCTTCCAAGGAATATTAAAATCCTTTTTCTCTTCCCCATGTGATCTTTGACTTGTCACATCAAGTCACATGTGAGCTCTTCCCCTTCTCCCACTTGCCTCTAATATGTCATTAATTTTTCTAATCAGGTACTTGCACAACCTTAATCACTTGATTAGATCCCCATATCATTTATGGAATGTGTCCTAAGTCAACCTTATTAAATGCTTTCTCCTTTTGGAGAAGGCACTCCATTCCCCATGTGAATTTTTAATTCACATTTAATCCCCCAATGCATTCCAAGGAATTTTAAATTTCTTCTCTCATTCCCATGTGGATATTTGAGGAATTTTTAATTCCTCACATGTCCTCTCACCCACATGGGGACAAGGACCTCCTTTATGAGGAGATCTTGTCCAATCCCAAGGTACTATATAGTACCTCCATGTCATGTACTCTCTTTCCAACTCATGTACACATCATCTTTTTCAAGCCACTTCACATGCCACATGTCAAGATGTGACGGCTTGTGAGTTCTCAACTCACCTTAGCCCTACATTTTGATCTTGGTGGCTCAATCTCAACCGTTCATTTCTCTAGAGAATTCAAAATTCTCTATAAATACCCCCTCTTTTCTCTCATTTTAGGAGAGATCATTTTATGCTAGCCAAACTCTTGAAATTTTTTCTCTTGAGCCATACTTAGCCAAATTCTCATACTTGCATCCATTTTCACTCATTTTTCATCCTCATCTCATCTCATAGCTTGCATCTCTTGCCACCAAAGGAGCATACAACACCAAAGATCGAAGGGTCAACCAAAGGATCAATTGAAGACAAGGTGAATCCACTCTATTTGTTGTTTTTATTTTGTTTTGAATCCAACTAGGCTAATCTTGAGGTGTAGGGTGTTCATAGTTGTTATTAGCACTCTTTTGTTTGCTACTCGTATTCTAACAAGTATTTTTTCCCTATCACAGTATTATGTTAAGGGTTGCTTGTGCTTAATTGTTCTATGTGTTTTACACCGATTTGGTCGACCTTGTGTTAAACACTACTTTCAAAGTTTATGACGCATGTTGGGACCTTTTTGGGTCCTCATCAAGTATGTGTTTGGGTCACCCTCATTCTAATTCCACCCTAGGATGTTTTTACACTAACCTAATTTGAATTTAATAATGGATGGCCAACTTTGGACATGTTTCAAAGTTGAAGATGGTATAAATACAGGATGAGTTAGTGGTGAAAGAAAAACAAGAGATAAGTACAAAGAAATAGAGAAGATAGATGAAAAATAGATGTGAAACAGTGTGTGTATGTGATGTGAGTGTGGAAAATTAGTGCAAATTCTAAATGTTGAGTTTCTGGATGTAGTGAGCTAAAGGTATACTCTATCATTCATGCATGTCTATAAGTGGTTGAGTGAATTATGGTGGAAATATCTATTTCATTGAAATTTTCTTCTCTCTATAATATATCTCTTCTATCTTCTTTGTATCTCTGTGGTAGTGATCTGTCTAGGTGGTTAACCCTTGTTGGACAGTGAGTCCTAATCTAGATAGTTAGTCATGTTTTAGTAGTGAGCCTTTTGTGGTAGTGAGCCTTTTCTAGCAGTGATCCTTTGCAATTGGTTTTGATATTCCTTATATTGTGAGCTAATCATCACCATTTTTTTTCCCTTATTGGGTTTTCCATGTAAATTTGGTGTTATTGTGTTTGTGTGATGATTTTCATTTTTTGCACTTACACTTAATGTTTAATCATTTTAGCAGAGTAAAGGATTTTAGATTATTCTAAGTTTTGGTGAATTTTTAAAGGTTGAAATTTGGTACAAATGATTCACCCCTCTCTTAGTTGTCTTTTTCAACAAAGGGAACACCCAAATCTAGTAATTATGTCATGGTAAAGGAATCTAGCTATAATATATGCAGTGCAATCCTTGGTTGGTTCAACTTTGGCCCATTTAGTTAATTAATCTATAACGATGATAATGAATCTAGCTTCGGATGGTTTTTTTGGAGGGTCTATATGTCCTATAAATTCAATAGCTCATTTCTCAAATGGGACTTGTGCTAATACTGGTTGGAGATGCATTTCATCTTAAGCAGTAGGTCACCTTGTTCTCTGAAAAATGTTATAGTTCTTTTTATAGTTTTTGGCATCCTTTAATACACTAGGCCACCATAATCTAGCTAGTATTATTTTTAGGGTAGTAGTGTCTTTGCAATTATGACCTCTTATAATTCCTTCATGTGCTTCCCTCAATATTTGTTCTCATTCATGTTCATAAAATTCTCTTTGGATAATTTCATTTATCCCTCTTTGATATAAGTCCCCCTAAATTAAGGTGAATGGTAAGGATTTTGTGGCAATATTTGTTTATTGTGTGTTGTCATATCAGTAGGATATTTCCCTATAAAAATTAATTATACTACATCATCAAACTCTTCCAATATCTTGGTTATCTGGAATAGATGAGTGCTTAGTAAGTCTTCTTCCTCACTCTCCTTTGGTTCTTTGCCTATATCAATTCTAGATAAGTAATCAAGACCTTGAATTCTCCTTAGTTTTACCATAATATTGAAACTAAATTCTTGAAATAGTAGTAACCATGTACATATTATTCCTTGTATCACTATTTTATTTTTCAAAGGCCCATGGTCAGTGTAAAATGTGAATGGCATGGATAGGAGATAGTGGCATAATTTATGTAATGCATAGACCATGGCTAAGGCCTCTTGTTTTATGGTTGTAATTTATTTTGTCTTGGGAAAGTTTGTGGCTAGCAAAAGCAATAGGATGATCATTGTTTCCTTATGGTTGGGCAAAAACTACTCCTATTGCTATTCCAAAAGTATCTACATGGACATGGAAAGGTACTGACCAATTTGGAAATATAAATATGGGATATTCTATAATTTTCTATTTTAATATGTCAAATGATTGTTGACATTTTTTGATCCACGTGATAAATTTTTTATTTTTATTTTTAAGGATTTCTTCTAAAGGATTTTCTAGGTTGGCATATCCTTACATAAATTTCTAGCGATATCTACCATAGCATAGAAATGTTTTACCCTCCAGGGCTATTTTAGGTGGGAGGTAATGTCATAATTAAGGAAACTTTCATTGGGTTGATCATTAGTCCTTCTTTACAAATGGTGTTTCACATTAATCCTTCTTTACAAATGATGTTTCCTAGTAATGTGCCAAAGGGTACCACAAAAATTCATTTCTTGATATTCAAGGATATTTGCATAATTTTTCATTTTTCTATCATGGTTTGGAGTTCTTGGATGTGGATTTTGAATAATCCATATATAGTCCAATCATCTAAGTAAACTTCTAAGAAGTCATGTATAAACTCTTTAAATGTGTTTACCATGATTCTACTAAAGACTGTTGGTGTATTTTTCAATCCAAAGGGTATCATAGTATAAATGAATGACCCCCATTATGTGGAAAATATTATTTTAAGTCAATCTTATTCTTTAATCTAAAATTTATGGTAATTGAAAAAATATTAGTGAATGAAAAACTTTCTCTCCCTATGACAAATTAAAGTATTTCCTCAATAAAGGGAGTAGGGAAGGGATTGTGGATACATGCTTCATTGAGTTCTCAAAAGTCTACACATATCTAGATTTCTCTTTATTTTTATTCTATACTACCATCAAGCTAATCCATTTGGAATATTCTCTCAGTTTAATAATCTCTACTGCTAACATTTTATATATTTCTATTTTGACTATTTTCTTCATGTTAAGGTTAAGATGGTAAGGTATTTTTTGATGTGATTTGGTTCCCTCTTTTAGCTTAATTTTTATTACCCCAACTTCTTTTATTCCTTTCATTTCTATGAATGTTCATGTGAATAGTTCTTCATATTTGGATAGTAGTTCAATGATTGCTGCCACCACTAGTTCTTCCTAATAATTGCCAATTTTTACCATTTTGGTATTTCCCCCATGGGCTATGTTTTCTTCTCTTAATTGGAGGGGCTAGTTATAATACTAGTTTTTAGAATCTTTGTTCAATTGTATTTTCATTTCTCCTTCCACCATGATATCAATTTTTGTGTCCAACTCTTCTTCATCCTTTGTGATTTTACAACATCGATTTAGTACCAGGAGTATTTGTTTATCCATCCATTCAATTAGTTTCCAAATTCCATGACTTTGAGGTGGTGAGCTTGTGAGTAGTTGGGAGAGTGTTTTTTGTAACTGGTTTGAATATAAATTCCTTAATTCTTCTTAATGTGGTACATAAATTTAATTTTCATCCCAAAAGGAAAATGTGTGGATGAAGTCATGATGGAGTTCCTTCCAATCCTTAGTTTCTCCTCGTCTTTCCTAATTGATGTACAAGGTTTAGAATATTGGTGTGAGGGTCCAATAAAATAGTTGAATGTAGATTTAGTGGTCATATTCTCCATCCTTTCCCCATATTTGGATGGAAATTTGTATATGCTCTTCTAGGGTATTTACTTCTTCATATTTAGGGATTAGATTGTATTCCCCTTGTTGCAAAGATAGTTGTCATTGCACCAAAAGATTGACCTGTTAATGCCCGGTACAACCACCAGAGTTAATGAATCCATGAGAGGAAGTTAATCCATGTCACAAACCTGAGTATTGCACTACACAAAACAAGGAGACCAAGGGAACCCACCTTGCAACAATCCCCCCAGTGCAAGCGAGAGGTTCAAAATTGTGACCTATGCTTTGATACCAATTGTTGCAAAGATGATTGTCATTGCACCAAAAGATCGACTTGTTAATTCCCAATACAACTACCAAAGTTAATGAATCCATGGGAGGTGGTTAATCCATGTCATGAACCCAAGCGGTGTGCTACACAACACAAGGAGACCAAGGGTGCACACCTTGCAACACCCCTTCTTATAGATATTGTGCCTTGATTAAGATCTAGAATGCCTGCCATGTAAAAATAGAATGCTTGTGTGTATGAAACTATCATGCAAAATTACATACTAGAGTTTCTTGAAGGGAGGTGATCCTGGTGGTTTCAATTTGGAATGTTCTTTCCATGTTTGCTATATATTCTTTTACATCGCCTACTATAAAAAACCTTGGTAGTTTAATATGTAAAGTTCCCCTTTGGATGTGGTTGATGCTTTTTGAATTTTATATCCTTTCTTATTTCTTTTTTCCAAATTTCATGGTTAAGTGGATTTGTATCATAAATACCCTTATGAATCCATATATTTTGTGTTGTGGTAATGCACTAAGGTAAGTTTTGGAAATGGAGTAAAACAATAATACTTTCTTTTTTGTACATTGCTTTTGTATTCCTTTTCTGCTAGTGGAATATGGACTATCCTATTATCATCTACCAAATATCTCTTCCTTTATAGAGTCTACAATCCCATTAGAATTAAAAAACCATCTCAATCCTAGCAATTCTCTAAAGGTGTTAAATGGTTCCTTCATTTAAACAACCTCAAAATGAAAAATTTATGTGAGTCATTTTATGTTCACTTCCACATTTTTCCATGTCCCTAATGACTCCATGCTAGAATGATTGGATAAGTTGATGTTCATTGGTGTTCTAATTATAGCTTGGGTCTTCCTAGCTTTGTCCAATTAGTTTTTGGGATAATATTTAGGTCTACACATAAGTCTACCATTACATGTTTGACTTGTTATTATTAAGATTTGTAGTGATTAAAATAGGACAATTCTTCCAATTATGATCTTTCATAATTTGATGGACCTATTGTTGTTTTTGTTTGTTCCAACATTTTTCCCAACTATTTTAATTTAATAAGAGGTATTTTTGCTAGGCCAATAAGGCTAAATTCTTCAACATCGTCACTTATTATTCTAAAAAACATGTTATGTTATCCTTTTGTTGTATTATTTTTTGTTTTTCTTTTTCTACTATATTATCATGTTATTTCTTACTTGGTTGGACGTAATCATGTTCCTCCTCTTCTAAATCTAATTCTTCACTAATTTCTTCAATCTCCCTTTGTCAATTTCTTTCGATATCAGTCCCTTGTCTAGTCAACACTGTAACTTTCTTTTTCTTTATTTTCATTTGTTTTTCTTCTTTGAAATAGTCTTCATTTGTGTAACGTGCTATTCTCAAATAACACTAAATAAATAAAATATGACAATGCACATATAATAATTTCAAAAATAATTTAAATTAAATACTATCATAGCATAGCATGCCATCAAATTGAGTTACATCCATACCCAATTTCATAATGTTTGGGTTACAAGAGTACGTAGTTTGACTAGGCTATATTCACTAAGTAGTCATAAAAAAATTTACATCAAGAGTACTACAATGTACAAATAAACATAAGCTAGAATCCTTGAAATTCCACTTCAACATTCGCCCCACAACCAATGGGAAAAAACATTGTTTAGGCACTTTTTCCACCCAACCATGAAGATATGCTTCCCTAGAAAGTTCTTCCTAACACGAAGAACCGCCAACCCTACATGAAATAATTAACAAAAAGAAATAAAAATGCAGGATGGAATTTGGTGCATGCCTAACATATCTACATGCATTTCTATCCAAAATTAGAACATACAATGAACGATGTTAGGAAATGGAAGAGAGATAAAATGTATAAGTTAGTCCATATATCATTATGGTCTACAAAGCTTGGACAAGCATATGTTGTATACAACAAATAAATGATAGATCTAAAAAATTAGAATCTATTCCTTTTGTTATCCACCTTCGACACCCATCCCAGAAGGCAACTTTCCCTAATACATGATGAAAACAATCTTTCCTAGCTATGCTTTTAATTTAAAAATTATGTTTTAGGATTACAAATAGAATAACTAGGTACACATTCTAAATTGAATAATTCAACATGAAAGCTTTAAAGATTAGTCTTTGCATGATTTAATGAAGTAAGCATAATGAGTGAAAAATGTTGGTAATGTCAAATTAAAGCACATGCATAAGTAAATAATTCCATTCTTTCAACTTCCATTGAAACTTTAAGTTTTCAACATGTAAGAAAAATAGTCATTAAAAAAAGGTATATCACATGTATGTGTATATCTATCAATAAATTCATTTGATATAAGATAACTTTGACCTCAAACTAAAAAGGTTCATGAATGCATAAGTAATCCAAATATCTCCTTTCATAATTATCATAAATGATTACTAGAAAATGTAAAAGAATGTTCATTCAATTATTCAAATTATTCATATCTTTTAGATTAATAATGATCATTTTATTTCTGGGAAAAAAGTTTATTTATTTGAATCATATTATTAAAAACCCTTTTTTTGTTACCATGCAAATTAGGTATTAAAATGATTATTAAGATCCCTTGATAAGGCCATAAATTGAGTAAGCAGGAAGAAGGAGTTGGTGAGATATGAAATAGAAGCATTCCGGTAATTAATACTAGGCATTTATCAAATAGGTATATATTTGTTTTGGTAGCATCACATAGATGATCTCATTCTTGGAATCATTGTTCATATGGATAGTGCAAAAATATGTTTTAAGGAATGGAAAAAATATGTTCATTTAACCTCAACCACTCTCGTAGAAGGGGTTGTTCTTGTGATGAAATGAATTAATGCCATTGGTATCAACATGCAAAGATCAAGGAAGGGTCCAAGTTAATGGAGGTGATAAAATATCATAGAATTTCAATGCATAGAGGAGTCAATTTGACTTAGGATTTATATAGGTTGACAAGGAAACAAGAACTCTTAATAGGAAACTAAGGAAATATGTGGTGACTAAGACAACATGAAGCAACTTGTTACTTATGTGAAAGAAGCATACAACTCTTTAGACGGTCTTTAGTGTAGAGGGTAAGTCAATAACCAAAAAGGTTTCCTGACCATTATCTTTATGGTCCCCATATGGTGTATTTTCAAAACCACATCAATTTGAATCCCTTTGTCTACCCATGACACTACATTGATAAAACAAAAGCTACATCTCATTTACCAAAGAAGATAGCAGAGGTGGAGAGATGAAACACTAAGACCGACTTCTAAACACCATTGAACAATACATAGAATATTATATATATCAAACCTTGAGGAGCTCAACAAGAAACACCAAAAATCCAAGCCGCAACACGACTGGTCTCTAGTGACTAGAGGCTATGCATGGGTTATTATAACCCATGCAAGGCCAAATAAAAACATGTAGACAATAGTATTATGTGCAAAAAGAAAAGAAAAATGCAGTTTCGTTTGTTGAACAAGACAACTAAGAGGGGGGGTGAATCTGTTGTAGCAAATTTAACCTTTAAAACATTTACCGGAACTTAGATCAATCTCAAATCCTTTACTAAAATGATTAAACATTAAGTGCAAGTGTAGAAAATGAAAAGCATCACACAAACATAGTAACACCAAATTTATGTGGAAAACCCAATAAGGGAAAAGCCATGGTGAGGATTAGCTCACAATATAAGCAATATCAAAACTGATTACAAAGGCTCACTACTAGAAAAGGCTCACTGTCAAAATAGGACTAACTGTTTAGATCAAGACTCACTGTCCAACAAGGGTTAACCACTTGGAGGGCTCACTACTACAGAGATACAAAAAAATAGAAGAGATGTGTTACAAAGAGAAAAATATCTCAATGCAACAGATATTTCCACCGCAATTCACTCAACCACTTGTAGAAATGCATGAATGATAGAGTACACCTTCGGCTCACTGCATCTAGAAACTTAGCATTTAGAATTTTCATTGATCTTCTACACTTGCTTCACATACACACATTGTTTCACATCTATTTGCTCTATTTCTTTGCACTTATCTCTTATCCTTCTCTCACAACTAACTCATCCTATATTTATACCATCTTCAACTTTGAAACATATCCAAAGTTGGCCATCCATTATTAAATTCAAATTAGGTCACTACCAAAACATCTCAGGGTGTAATTAGAATGAGGGTGACCCAACCACACGCTTGATGAGGACCCAAATAGGTCCCAACATGCTTCATGAACTTTGAAAGTAGTGTTCAACACAAGGTCAACCAAACTGGTGTAAAACACAAAATAATTAAGCACACACAAACCTTAACATGATCCAATCATTCCAAACACCAAAATTATCTTCAACATGATCATAATAGCTTAATTCTAGAACTGCAAGTCATAAGACTCAACCAAAAGGAAATCTAGAGCAACAACATTTCTCTCAGACCTCAACCAAATACATAGAAAACCTCAATTCACAACTAGTGAACATAAATCACACTGTACAATGAATCAAAGATAAAAAAATCTAGATATAGAAACTTCCAACATCCTTGATCAACATATCTAAACCATGCAAACATAGAAAAAAAACCTGGAGAAAAACTCAGAGCAACTACTGAACACCTACAACCTTTCTTCATTACAATTTTATCAATATCCTTGACATATACAACCAATAGCTTGCATCCATGACATCAATGACAACAAAAACCAGTTGATAACTAGTTAACCAACTAAAATCAATGACAACACCTTCATTCTTGCAACAATTTCCCCCTTTGTCACTGATGGCAACACATGATTTGAAAAACCATCAAGGACAACACATTAGCTCTGAACACACTTTTCATGATTTTTCTTTCTATTTCTCCCCCTTAGTAGATGATCTTTTTGTTTACATCTTCCTTAGTCCTCATCTCCCCCTTTGACATCAATGGAAAAGGAATTTTTTTTTTTTACATTGATTTCCCCTTTGACATTAAAAACATAATACTCTTTCAATGACAACACATGAGACTACTTGCTCCCCTTGAGAGGTAGTCACTAAAACATCAGTCCAGAAGAAAGATAGATCCATAGACCCATCAGACTGATGCATCTCCATATTTATCTAGTTCAAGAAAGGAGGGGAAATGACCCCTATCTTCTCCCAAAGATACTCAAAAGTATCTTTAGGAAGATCCTTTGTAAATAAATCATCAATCTAATCCTTCATTGGTACATACTCAAGCTTTACTTCATTCTCCACAACCTTCTCTCTCAAGAAGTGATACCTGATAGATATATGCTTTATCCTTGAGTGCATCAATGGATTCTTCGAAATGTTAATTGTACTTGTATTATCACATAAGATAGAAATGGGATCATCATACACTACTTTGATATCTTTCAATGTCTGTTTCATCCACAAAACTTGTGTAAAGCAAGATGCAACAACAATATATTCAACTTCAGTTGTAGATATAGAAACTAAATCTTTATTTTTACTCAACCATGCCACAAATCTACAACCAAGAAAGAATGCACCACCACTTGTACTTTTTATATCATCTACACATACAACCCAATCTGCATCTGTATAAGCACTTAGTGTGAAGTTAGTATCCCTAGGATACCATAAGCCATAATTCAAAGTACCATTCAAATATCTGAATATTCTTTTAACAATAGCAACATGTGTTTCTTTAGGATCTTCTTGAAATCTAGCAGCAAGATAGAAAACATGCATATTATCTAGTATAGTAGCAGTCAAATACAACATTCCACCAATCATAGATCTATATTTTCTTTGATCAACCTTAGGTGAGTCATCATCTTTGCCTAATTTTCAACCAGTCACCATAGGAGTGCATACCAGTTTGGAACCATCCATCCCAAACTTCTTCAACATATCTTTCATTTACTTAGACTGTGAAATAAAAATCCCTTTCTCTATTTTATTAATTTGTAGCCGAAGAAATAAATTCATCTCTCCAAACATAGAAATCTCAAATTATTTTTGCATTTCTTCCACAAACATCTTACACATAGTTTTATTTCCTCCAAAAATAATGTCATCAACATATACAACCACAATCAATATTTTGTCATTTTCAATTTTAAAATACAGATTACTATCTGTCATACCTTTGTTGAAACCTTCTTGAATCAAGTACCTATCTAACCTTGCATTCCAAGCTCTAGGAGCTTGCTTCAAACCATATAAAGCTTTCTTCAATCTACAAACCATATCCAGTTGATCTAACAACTGAAATCCTTCTAGTTGTTCCACATAGACCTCTTCTTCCAGTTCACCATTCAAGAATGCAAACTTAGCATCCATTTTATAGACCTTGAAATCTTTGAGCAGAAAATGCTAAGAACATCCTGATAGCTTCCATTCTTTCCACTGGAGAAAAATTTTCCTTAAAATATATACCTTCTACTTGTGAGTAACCCTTACACACAAGCCTTGCTTTATTTTTTACCACTTCGCCATTCTCATTCAACTTATTTCTGAATACCCACTTTGATCCTATAATGTTTTTATCTATCGGTCTAGGGACCAATTCCAAAGTTTGATTCTTCTTAATCTACATAAGTTCTTCTTTCATGGCTTCCATCCAATGCTCATCTTTACATGCTTCACTTACAGTCTTTAGTTCAATATCAGAAAGTAAACACAAATTTATCTCACTAGCAACAACTCTACTTCTTGTCAATACTCCTTTTGTCTTCTCCAATGACTTGAATTTCTGAATGATTTTTTTGCACATACTTAGAGT